>CM054179.1:9463139-10063139 GCA_028829895.1 Sinotaia quadrata | reverse complement strand
TCTGGGAAAACATTTGGAGCAATACAAATACGCATAACACTTCCGCCAAATGGATTCAAAAACTGAAAGTTGATCATAAAGAAACACCTGAACAATGCACCGTAACAATCAGTGAGAAAGACATTAAGAAGAAGGTTCGAAATATGGCAAACTGGAAAGCCCCAGGACCAGATCAAATACAAATATTCTGGCTGAAAAAGTTTACCTCCTTACATGGCAGACTTGGTGAACAACTGCAAGACATACTAATCAAACCAGGAACCTTACCAGCATGGATGGTAAAGGGAAATACAAGTCTGATTATGAAAGATACACAGAAAGGCGCAACACCAAACAACTATCGACCAATCACATGCCTATCAACCACCTGGAAGTTACTATCAGGAATTATAGCTAACAAAATCATGACTCATCTTGAAACAAACAAAATTCTAAACTATGAACAAAAGGGTGCTAGACCAGGCAGCAGAGGAACGAAGGACCAATTGGCAATTGATAAGGCAATAGTGACTGACAGCAAGAAACGAAGAACAAATCTTGCAATGGCATGGATTGACTATCAAAAGGCCTATGACTCAGTCCCACATTCATGGATAATTGAAATATTAAAATTGTACAAAGTAGCGCCATCAATACAGAACCTAATTCAGGAGTCAATGAAAAACTGGAAAACCACACTCACATGCAACAACACAAATATTGCAGACATAGCAATAAATTGTGGAATCTTTCAAGGTGATTCACTATCGCCACTGCTGTTCTGCATTGCCCTGAACCCTCTCAGTCACGTGATCCAGAAAACAGGGTTAGGATACAAAATGAAAGCAGGACAGTTTATCAGCCATCTACTGTACATGGATGATCTCAAGCTGTACGGTAAAAATGAAAGTGACATCACATCACTGATCAATACTGTCAAGATCTGCAGTGAAGACATCAACATGAAATTCGGCCTTGAGAAATGTGGACGAATTGTCATCCAGAAAGGCAAGGTCAAAACAACAGAGGGCCTGCAATTCGACATCGGAAAAATCAATGATGTTTCAATAGAAAATGGATATAAGTATCTTGGGATACTACAACATCAAGAAAATATGCAGAGAGAAATGAAGTCCAAAGTTAAGAGAGAATATGAAAAACGTGTTAGACAAGTCCTGAAATCCAAGCTAAATGGGGCGAACAAAATACAAGCCCTTAATGCATACGCAATACCTGTAGTAAGCTACACTGGAGGTATCATAGATTGGACAGCAAATGAAATAAATGAACTGGACAGGAAAACAAGAAAACTACTCACAATACATAAAGCCTTACACCCAAAAGCAGACGTAGACAGACTCTATGTATCTCGAAAAATGGGAGGCCGAGGTCTCAAGAAAATTAAACATGTCATTGAAGGAGAAGTCATTGGCCTTGTGGACTACATCTGGAATAACAATAAAGATGATCCACTGATAGAATTAGTAAAAAGGAGTGGACTATTCCAACCACCAGAAACAGACAAAGAAACATGGAAGAAAACAACGAAGCAAGAACTAGCACATACCTGGAGACAGAAACCTCTACATGGCCAATATGTACGACAAGCAGACGAAATATCAACAAAGCAATCAACGTACAAATGGTTGAAAGAGGCAGGATTGAAAGCAGAAACAGAAGCACTCATAACAGCTGCACAAGATCAAGCACTCAACACCAAAGCACACAAAACGAAAATCATGAAAATTTCAAATGATTCCAAATGTAGACTTTGCAAATCCATGGATGAGACAACAGAACACATACTATCTGGATGTCAGGTTCTGGCTGGAACAGAATACACCAAACGACACAATGAAGTGGCAAAACACATACATAGAAATCTGTGTGAGAACTATGGCATAAAAACCCCAGAAAGAGCATGGATGCATCAACCAGAAGCAGTCACCGAAACAGAAGAAGTCAAAATACTATGGGACTTCGAGATAAGAACAGACCGGGTGATTCCTGCAAGACGACCAGACATTGTAGTTCTCAATAAGTCCAACAGAACAGTAACAATTATTGATGTCGCTGTTCCAAGTGATAGAAACATAAAAACAAAAGAAAGAGAAAAAATAGAAAAATACCAAGACCTCAGATTAGAAATTCAGAGACTGTGGAATGTAAAAGCAGAAGTGATACCAATAGTGATAGGAGCCTTGGGGAACATAACATCAGAATTGGAAGGCTACCTGAATAAACTCCCTGGAAACCACAGAATCGCTCCATTACTCAAAGCAGCGCTCCTCGGAAGTGCCCACATCCTCCGTAAAACCTTGGATCTCCCAGAATCTTGGTAAGATTCCGAGACCTTGGATCACAACCGACAATCAAACAGAAGTCGTGGAAAGAGACTGAATAATAATAATCAGAACCATTAACTAAGCGGCGTTGGCGTCAAAAATTCAAATGCCATTATTCACATTTCTCAGTATAAACAAGTAAATACAACTACCATCCCTCACACATCTCAGAATAATCATGAAAATACAAGTATAATCTCTCCCTCATCTCAGAATGGAAACTTAAATAAAATACAATCGAACACACTTCTCTCAATGAAACACTCAATCCTCCTATAAACAAATTATAGTTAATACATTAATCCACCTATAGATCTAATTAGAGTTAACACACTAATCCACATATAAATCAAATTAGATTTAACACACTGTAGACAAATTAGAGTTAACGCCTGAATGTTAACACCAGTCATTTAATGACAAATTAATAAATACACATGAATGTTAACACCAGCCATGTAATGACAAATTAGTAAATACACATGAATGTCAACATCAGTCATATAATGACAAATTAAAAAATACACAGGAATGTTAACATCAGTCATTTAATAACACACAAATATACATCACTCTAGGGTTTAGCAAGGCAGTAATGGATGTGTTACCGGAAATCTTTGATGATGCGTCATTGGTCATGTGATGTGCGACAATGTCTTTTTCCTTCCTTGCATTTATTTGTCTTTTCTCTCAATTGAATTTGTTTTCCTTTCCCCTATGCTGAATTTGTTCGTCTTTTCTCTCCATTACTAGTGCATGTCTTTTCTCTCCATTACTAGTGTATGTCTTTTCTCTCCATTACTAGTGTATGTCTTTTCTCTCCATTACTAGTGTGTCTTTTCTCTCCATTACTAGTGTATGTCTTTTCTCTCCCTTGTACTTTTTTGGGGTCTTTTTTTTTTTTGTCCTTGTATTTGTCTTTTTCCTTCCACGTATTTGTTTGTCTTTTCCCTCCCTTATATTTGTTTGCCATTTCTCTCCCTTGTAATTTTTTTGGGGGGTTGTCTTTTTTCTCTCTTGCATTTATCTTTTATCTCCCTTGGATTTGTTTGCCTTTATTCTCCCTTGAATTTGCTTCAAACAAGGATGTAAATTAGTTTGAATGGAGTTCCTTCCTCCCTTTAGTCGTTGACATACAAGGATGTAAATTGCACTGCGCGCTTCATTACACACCACATCAGCAGCTGGAGAGGAAGGTCAATGGAAATGTGAGTGCCAAATCATATTTTAGTTTGTTATTGTTGTGTCTTCACCATTCTGCTCTAGACTTTCAATAAATATCTCTTAAATGTCACCTCTTTATCAGATACATTCACCATTCTATCCTAGACTTTCAATAAACACCTCTTTAAATATAATCTCTTTATCATATTCTTTCCTCTACTACTATGACACATTAAATTTCACTTTTTGAAAGTTTATAATTAAAAATTTCTCAAGAGCTGTGACATTAGATTTCAATTTTGAAAGTTTATAATTAGGCATGTCCCAAGAACTATGACACATTAGATTTCAATTTTGAAAGTTTATAATTTGGCATGTTCCAAGAACTATGACACATTAGATTTCAATTTTGAAAGTTTCGTAATTAGACATGTCCCAAGAACTATGACACATTAGATTTCAATTTTGAAAGTTTCGTAATTAGACATGTCCCGAGAACTATGATACATTAGATTTCAATTTTGAAAGTATATAATTAGATGAGTCCCGAGAAATATGACACATTAGATTTCAATTTTGAAAGTATATAATTAGATGAGTCCCAAGAACTATGACACATTAGATTTCAATTTTGAAAGTATATAATTAGACATGTCCCGAGAATGAGGAGGAGGAGCAAACGGTGGAAGGTTATGATACGCATCAGTGCGGGGAATCCCTGTAGTTGTGTTGGTCACGTGACGTAGGGATAGTGAATTGTCTTTCTCCTTGCCTGCTCGCATTTAGAAACACCTGTGTGAATTGCACTGTAAACTGTTTTGTACCTCATCATCATTCACCTCAAGAAAAAGTATGTGAACTGTAAGTGTTTTAAATTTCTTTCTAATTTAAACTCTTTGCTAAATTCATTTCCGTTTCGCCTTGCTGTCATTCGCTGACCTAATTTGACTCGGGACAGCCATTTTAATATGCCTTTTGTTCTAGGACTTGTTCATGAGTACTGTATATAGTGTAAAGATGTAAACAGTGATCAAGCTGCAGTCGACTGTATATAGTGTAAAGATGTACACAGAGATCAGGCTGCAGTCGACATTATATAGTGTAAAGATGTAGTACACATCAATCAGACTGCAGCCGGATTTGTATAGTGTAAAGATGTACACAGCGACCAGACTTCAGTCAACTGTATATAGTGTAAAGATGTAAACAGAGATCAGGCTGCAGTCGACTGTATATAGTATAAAGATGTACACAGAGATCAGGCTGCAGTCGACTGTATTTAGTGTAAAGATGTAGTACACAGCAGTCAGACTGCAGCCGGATTTCTTTAGTGTAAAGATGTACACAGCGACCAGACTGCAGTCGGATTTGTATAGTGTAAGTACACAACAGTCAGTGTGCAGTCGATACGTGAGCTTGTAATGTGTACAATTCTCCGTTCGCCTGAGTGAACGCACAGTTAATTTGTGGCATTTCGAGCGCTACACGAACGGCTGTCGAGGTGTGAACAAGATGGCGTCCAATATGGTCGGTGTTAGACTGGACAACGGCACTTTTTTTCAAGGCTCTTCTGACAGAGTGTGAATTTCACAAAATTAAAAGCAATAGTAAGCTGTAGAATTATAAATTAAATTTGTAATCATTTATCATAAAATAATATGATAGGAATGATATAACACAATAATTGTGTTGACCGAACTCGTTTGTTGCACTTAATTCAGTTCATTGCAACTTTTACGATGTAGAATTGTAACATTCCCTCTTTTGTATATACATATTAAGGATAGAATATCAGAGGAGTGCATCATTAAGTGAATTATCCATTTTAATCAGTCTACTTTAAGATATTTTATACCAAAATCAAGTCTGTTTAATTATCTCCACGTTTCGTTATCTCCCCTTAAGTGATTCGTATACCATACTAAAGCATCTATTAAATTTCCAAAAATTTTTCTAATCTGAAGTTAAGAATACGAATTATAATAATATTTACTTCATCTTTAATTGTTATAATGTATTTTTATGTATTTTAAACATGCACACACCAAAGAGGAAAAAGACCAGTCTTCAAATGAAACACAGATATGCAAATGAAAATCAGACACACCCCAAGCCTGGCTTTCATCATTTGTTGAAACACAAAATAAACATTTGGAAGGATTACTTGAAACACAAAGTAAACATTTGGAAGGATTACTTGAAACACAAAGTAAACATTTGGAAGGATTACTTGAAACTGTGAGAGAAAGAAATTATATTTTAAAAACCTTGGCTGATGTACTAGTCTCAAAATATTTTTTTCAAATGTTACTGTTAAAAATGGAATTAAACTTGTTGTGTTCGATATATTTTCAAAAAGCATTTTCTTGTAGTTTCATTATCTATTTGAAAAACCCACATTAATAGAATTTTAAGGAACATATTATCTGTTTCCAAACTGAACAGTAATTGAACATTGCTCGTATTGAACATATCAAAAGAAGGTATTTTGTATAAAGATGTTGTACTAATGCATGAAGATAAAATGTCAGATGCACGCCAATTTCTTACCTCCCTTTCATTTCAGTGAATTGCCGCACGGTGCTGAAAGTCAAGAATGTGATTGACGGTAAAACGTTCAAGATGGATCAAGATTGACGTCATCAATTGCAAAATTTGACAAATCCTGATCACAAACATGGTAAAACAAATTTAAAGTTACACTAAACTCTGTTTTTTAATGTTGATTTGAGCACTTTCCATAATAGTTTTGTGACGGCCAAGCCACTTAGTTAATGAAGGATTATTGTTATACATTAATCTTCATAACTAATCACAAGTGATGAGAATCCTAATTTATTTTATTAATGATCCTCCAGCAGATATCACTCATCTCTCTTTCACTTGGCGGATATTTTGGCGCTGTAAACGTTTCCTCTATTCCACAACATAAAACAGAAATTACTGTTACATAATACTTCTGTGAGTGGAAACTTCATAGTAAAGTAGAAGACAAATCCGACTTTATTTAGCGAGCTCCCATCTAACCAATGTCTACTCCAACAGAAGATTATCAACATCAATATGCGTAATAAAGTCAGTAAAATTAGCAATAAATTTATTATGAGCAATTCAATATATGTATGACAATTAAAATGAAATATATAACTTGACATCAGTATTCCATGAACTCACAATTGGATAGTTTTAAGTTTGGACAGTCTCTCTCTCACTCAAAGTAAATTATAATTATAATTTAACAATATAGTCAGTTCAGATCACAGGTTAGTCCTATTAGAGAATAGAAATAAGTTAGAGGTAGGTTTTCGAAATCTTTACATGACCTGGATTAAGTACTGCTTCAAGTCTTTCACTTGCTTTTGTAAGGTCTTAATGTCCATGTGTCAACATGTGCCTCCCCCCACACTGTGGAAAACATTGCTGTGCACTTTCTTCTTGAACTGCTTGGGTGCTCTGCTCACTGTGTTCGTTCCTGCAAGCAGAACATTATTGCAAAGATTCTTGTAACTTTACTGTACAGATGTATTTAGCATCCTTTGACTTGATACACCAAAACGTGTGTAGCATACTCCTTTCTTCTTACCCACATCACAACAGATGTTCCCACATTTTCCCGATCGTTCAACTTATAACTGGAAAACACGTGGAGGGTAACTGTAACCTTGAAACTTGACACTCAAGATTCAAAGGTGAAACTCAAAGTTGAAACTCAAAGCAAGAACTCAAAAGTCAAAAGGCCACATGTTCACTGCAACATATAATTAAGGAGCAAACTTAAGTTTCCTGTTCATCACATTATAACTACACTCTATCTTACACTTTATTCTCAACTTGCAATTTCCTGCAACAGGTTCATTTGCATATACTTACTAATGGCAAAATAAATACATTGTATCAAACAATGCCAATGTTAGCATCCTACACTGAACATAGTTCAAACATTTGTAGAAATTAAAGTCAACCTACATAATACATCTCTACTCAAGTATAACATATCAATAGTGAAAATGCCTAAGTCCATTCTCTCTCAGTCAGTCAATTTATCTCACCATCAAGCTAATGACTGCCTTTCAATCTAAACTTCCATCTTCCACTCCAAATTCAAAGGTGATAAGGGAGTAAAATTTTCTACAGCAAGTGATTTTTTTTTTAAACAGCTCATTGG
Organism: Sinotaia quadrata; assembly: GCA_028829895.1. Taxonomy (NCBI): domain Eukaryota; kingdom Metazoa; phylum Mollusca; class Gastropoda; order Architaenioglossa; family Viviparidae; genus Sinotaia; species Sinotaia quadrata. The sequence continues at coordinate 10,055,486 of CM054179.1, read as the reverse complement.
CTAGTCTCATTCTCGCAAATAATAATCATTGGATAATAGAAAACTAATCATTCAGTTTCCATTACATCAGCAATATAGAATATTCTTTCCTCAATCTGTTTACTTCGAGACACTTTTTAAAAAATAGCACCATAAGGAGTGCCCAAGGTCAGGTTGATGTAAAAGGTATACTTGTAGGTATTTAAACATTAAAGGACTAACACAATGACCTTCTTACACATATTAATAACATTATGAAAGTTGGTGGGTTTGTTAAATATAGATTAAAAGACGGATTTATCTTCTCCTTTAGTAAGGCGTTTTCAACCTATGAAAATATTGAGTAATGGTAAATGATTGTCTTTAATGTTGTGAAAGAGAGAAAACGTTTACAACGTCTGCCAAGAGAGAGTGATGAGTGGTGTCTGCTGGATAATTATTAATCGCATAAATTAAGATTTTCAACGCTTTTAATTAGTTATGGATGATGAATGAATTAATCCATTCATTGTAAAAATAATAACCACTATCTTGGTGACGTTGGCGTGACAATATTTTAATATAATATAAAAATAATCTTTGTTACAAACTTCAAATAGGTTTACAGTAGAAAATTAAGAAACATTTAGTTTTATTTCTGAACTATGTAACCTGTTCACTTTTGCAAATTTAAATGACCAGAATTTATTACAAAATCTGTCAATTGTAGACATTTTTATATTGTAATGATCTCACTAGGACTATCCTAGACAGACTAGTGTGACGTCATTCTTCCTATAATTTCTGTAGGCATCCAACGACGATAAAGGTCAGTCGTCACAGCAATCAGCTGAAAACTATTGGCTCCAGTGCATAAAGGCTTGGTACCCTGAACTTCACACACAAACATATTTCTTACCTCCCCTTCATTTCAATCGCGTGCCGTACAGCGTGGAGAACATTGCTGGCGAGCAGGTGTTAGTGGCTCAAATCCCACAGGATGGACCCAGTCAGACACCATCAACTGCTAAATCAGGGAAACGGAAATGTCAGACTACGGTAAAATCAATTTACAATAATGAATTTCTCACGCATTCCTTGCATTCATATAAACATATTAACATATTATGCTGCTATTTGTTATATATTTATATAATCGTGTTAGCGTTAGTAGTGTTTGAATTGCATTTTGTGGCGGAAAGGGGGTTTCCTTCTTGTGCGTCTTGGTATTTAATAAATAATTTATATTAATATCTTTCATGCCAATCGCTCACAACCTCCTTAAGGGTCTTGTGCGGTCTGAGAGTGACTAGGTCAAGCCTTGAGCAGTCCGTCAGTCAGTGACCATCTCCCAAGTGTTACCTGTCTCAGAATAGTGACTACACTGCGATTATCTTATCAGTCGTTCTATCACCTATTCCGGCCCTACCACAAATCTCTCATCGCTGTCAATGATGGGAACTATTTTAAAACATGTGTCTAGACCGTCTTCTCAATTGTCTTACGTCATTGGCTGCCCCCACCCATCATTTACACATGTACCTCCGAGAATGAAGGAGTAAATAGTTTTAAAGAAAAACAAATTTATTAAAAGAAATAAAGATAACAATTTCAATAAATTTACATTGACTTCAAATCACACACTAGGCGATTCCGAAATCACAAATCTCGTAAGACTTCTAGAATTACAATTAATAAAAAAGATATATCAATGCAGTTTTAGAGAATAATTATTAGAAAATTTCATGTGACACTATGATCCAATTTAGTTAAGCTTACATAAACACTTCTCATAAATAAGCCAACTACATAGTCAACACTTTAGGAAAAATAAGAAGAAATTACATAGAAGAATCAGACATGAAACAAGGAATGAAAAAGCATAGAAACATGTACAGATTACACAGAAATTCATGTAATTGAATCACCTGATTATGGCCTTGGTCAGCAGTAGCCTCGTTCTCGGCAGGGTTGGTTTGACAATTAAATGTCTCGTGGTTTAGCCCGCCTGGTGACGTTAAATGAATGTTCTGTACATATAGCACTTTGTCCAAGAACAGTTATTACAGTATATGGAAAAATCCTTTCACTGGCACTGAATACCACACAGTCAGAATTATCCACAGTATAGTATACTCCTTTCACTGGCACTGAATAACACAGTCCGAATTCACAGTATATTATACTCCTTTCACTGGCACTGAATAACAGTCCGAGTTCACACTGGTTTGGAAAGTTCCTTGTTTATTACAAGTGAGTCAGACTCACGCACGCATCTGCTGCAGCTCACTTCGTAATACTGTCTCCCTTGTTGGTCCCGGTACATACAAGTCCAAACAAGTCACTCCACACTGGCCCTCACACATTCAGCAGGCTGAGTGGCAGTACTGTTGTCATCCAAGACAATCAGACAATGAGACGCAATGGAAACAAACCCAGGAACCAGGAGAACGATGAAAACGTAAAACAAAACGAAACCGGCTTGAACTGCAATAGATAATGTAATGGCACATATCAGGATCATGCTTTAAAATTCTGCAATCTGTACTTACATTTCAATTTCTCATTACAATTCCTTTTAACAATTTAATTTATCTGATTCTCTCTCTAAACGAAATAAAAGCATTATAGTTTAAATTCGTTATATTTACAAGAAGCATGATTCAACATTATTAAAAAATCAAATGTAAAAAATCATCCACAACACAATCTCCTACATCGGACATACCTTTCCTTAGTTCTGACCATGAGCCGGGCACGGGACTCAAACTTGTGTAAAAGAGTGTAGAGAATTTTGAGTCTGCTCTTTTATCTATTTTCAGAGGTCATGGAAGTTTCTAGAATTTCTTAGCCTCTGGCTATGACTTGTTTTTCTTCCTGTGCCTATTGACTCCATAGTCATGGCTGAATGCACACACATAATAGACTAAGTGTGTGTGGTGCCAGGAATATGCCCATGTTACATAAGAATTTGTGACCTGTAATTCCAACTCCCTTTATTTGTAGATATGGGTCGATGTTGTTTACGTCAAACAAATCTTATCAGACTTGAATTGTGAAATTCAAATCAAAAATTTGGTTTTCAAATTTTGAAAATTAACGAAATTAATTATATTAATTAAATTAATTGGGTAATTAGCATTTTTCCGTTTACACATTTATATAATCAAATACGTTCACTAAATGTCATAGTTTGCTTTTATGTGTGACACATTACCTTCATTATATGTCATAGTTTGCTCTTATGTATGACACATTACCTTCATTATATGTCATAGTTTGCTCTTATGTATGGCACATTACCTTCATTATATGTCATAGTTTGCTTTTATGTTTGTTATAAATACCTCTGAGTCATCTTACTGGCTGGAGAGGTAAAAGTGGGGAGGGGGCTAGAAGAACCACCCTCACTTGTATGACGTATGAAGTGAAGAAATATTTACACACACTGTCTATATTACATGTGGCCCTGTGTGCATTGTCTCTGTGCGTGTATTACCTGTGTAATGTTTGGCGAGAGAAAGTAATTCATTGTCACCGCTATACCCTGGGGTGACTTTGTAATAATGAATTATATCAAATATTTGCAATTATTTATGATACAAGACATCTACTAGTGCCGGTGCAGAGTATGGGTCACTGGTTAGATCTGTTTATCTGCAACTGTTACGTAGGTATACTGGTACGTCGCCACGTTGGCTCCGCCCCCACCCAGCACTTCCCTGAGAATCAATGTTTATGAATTTATGACGATTATAAATGGACAAATAAAGGACAAGACGTAATCATCAGATTATCACTTTGGAGTACGAAAACAAACGATAAAAATTACTTCACTTAAAATAATTACAAGAAATTTAATAAAGAAAATTAACAAGATAAAAATTATAGGTACAAAGTCACCCACCAGTTTTGCTACACTGGAGTCACTGGAATGACGTCACAGTCTTGTAGACTTAGATCTGCCACAATCAATAGATTAGAATGTCCCACTAAGCCAAAGACAATGTAACCAAGATAAACAAAATGGCCACACAGGCAACCAGCCACAAAAGCAGGCAGCTACAAATGAACAGCCGAAAATAAAAACCCTATTTCAGGGTTTTGCTCTGCATATATGACCCAGTAGGTCGGGAAGAACTCTTCTCCTGATGTCACCCGAAAGAGAGAGAGAGAGAGAGAGAGAGAGAGAGAGAGAGAGAGAGAGAGAGAGAGAGAGAGAGAGAGAGAGAGAGAGAGAGAGAGAGCATAAAGAAAATGGAGTGGAAGGCAGTTTAGATTTTTTTTCCAGGCAGATGAGTGTGTGTGGGCAGAATTCGCGTTATGCTACTGGTTTCGAAATGTGATTTGTATTAACTTTATATGGAGGAATGATATTGATTTGAAGTTGTTACATAATCATCTCCCTTGAAAAATACATTTCAAGGACTAATTGTTATATGTGTGTAATATTGTGTATTTTGACGATTATGTGTCCTGACTGTTGTGTGTCCTAAATATTGATTGTGTTCAGTGCTATGTGTGTTGACTTCTCTGTGTGCTGACTGATTAGCTGATGAAATAAATACCTTGTTAATGATTTTCACTTTAATCTTGAATACATTTTGCTACTTGTAATATATTAAGTTCACATATTGTGGGTAAAATTGTTATTTTTAATTTATTCAGTTCTAATCTTGGAGGGAAGATTGATATTTGCAATTTATTAAGCTGAGTTCATTTTAGTCTCAAGAAATCGTTTCGAGTAAATAAAGAAAGTTGGAGACGAATATACACTAAGTTGGTCCATTCCAGAAATACTCAAACATGTTTTCGCTTTACATATTTAAACTAATATTACTTTTGAGTTGTAATTTTCTTTTCAGTCTACTTCAGCACCAAATCTTTCAGGCCCAGTGGAAAACAGAAGTCAAGTTAACTTACACCTTCAACCCGTGTATGACAGTGACGTGCGTGACGACAAAGCCTTACAGCGTGTGTTGTATTGTCTTCGTGCACTGGCGGATAACAGTCAACCAAAAGAAGTGATGATGGTCATTTCTCAGCTACAGTTCGGGAAGTACCTTGGTCAACCTAGCTATGCGGCTACTGCTGCCCTTCTACCACGCCCTAGCACACTGCCCGAACACTTTCTGCAACAACATTACCACGAGGGTGACTTTGATGTTCTCATCATACACAGACAACACGGATTGTTCACATTAGAAATTAAAAGCGTGGGAGCAAACTTTAGTAAGCTAAAGATGACGGAGCAACAGGAGGATGACGTGGTTATGAAGAAAGTTAAAGAGGCATTAAAGCAATTAAGCAAGTCGGAGGTTGTATTAAAGCATTTGACGTCAGACTTGACGGACAATAATATCACTAAAATTCTTGCAATGCCAAACATCAGTTCTACTCAGTTACTGCGAGCAATTAACAAGAATCCATCTGATGGTCAGGTAAGATTTTATAATAGTAAGAAATTGCAGGAAGATGTGATTAAATTAAATTGAAAGAACGTTGCTATAATTAATACATTCTTTTATCCCCGCTATTTATTCAACATTGGGGAAATGTAATAAATAAATGCCGAGAACAATAAACTTGAAACAATTTACTAAAATTGAAACCAATAACTAATATTAGTTGTAGTAGTGGTGGAAGTAAAATTGAAACCAATAACTACTATTGGATGTGGTAGTGGTGGAAGTAAAATTGAAACCAATAACTAATATTAGTTGTAGTAGTGGTGGAACTAAAATTGAAACCAGTAACTAATATTAGTTGTAGTAGTGGTGGAAGTAAAATTGAAACCAATAACTAATATTAGTTGTAGTAGTGGTGGAAGTAAAATTGAAACCAATAACTAATATTAGTTGTAGTAGGGTGGAAGTAGTAGTAGTGTAGTAGTAGTAGTTCTATTAGAAGAAGTAGTAGTAGAAGTATTAGCAGAAGTAGTAGTTACACTAGTAGAAGTAGTGGCAGTAGTAGTAGTTATACTAGTAGCAGTAGGAATAGCAGTAGTAGTAGTAGTAGTTACACTAGTAGCAGTAGTAATATTTACTAAAAGTAACTTTAGCAAAGTAGTTTCTTCTTAACATTCGACTTGTCTGAATTATTTCGCACACACACACAAACACATAAACCATATAACACAAACACAAAACATACTTACAAACTGATAAACAATGAAAATAAAGTATTAGTAATTCCAGGATATTTTTAGTTATATGAAAATGATATTATGCGTACCCACACACGAATATGTTTGTCTGTGTGTGATTTTTTTTCTAAAAATTGTTGTATATGGATTATTACAGTGAAGAAAATATGCAACATATATACCCCATCCCCCAACCCTTCCTGGTTCCATTTACTCCTCAAAACGAAGTTTTTGAAAAATGTATTTTGTTGACGACTTTACAGAATTCTAAGTTTTCTTGCAGACGACTGTTTGACCAAGAGCGGGCTGCTAGTGTCAGTAATAGTGCACTGTTATAAAGAATGCTGTAATTTCTACAGTTAATAATCTCATTCTTATTTACACTTGCCTTGTGTCAGTAATAGTGCACTGTTATAAAGAATGGTGTAATTTCTACAATTAACAATCTCATTCTTATTTACAATTGCCTTATCCACGAAATGTAATTAAGGCACCTTCTTATCTACTCTTGTTTGTCATGAAACAGTGTAAATAATCACATTGTTTACTGTGTCTATTACACTATGTAACACAATTTTTGTTCCTGGCTTCTAAGTGTTATATTTCAATTGCTTATGTCTAAAGTACGTGAAAAAATTACTTCATTAAGCACAAACTTTGCTTACACGACAACAGCACGAAGAAAACTCGTTTTTTTGTGAAAATAGAACGATTTTTTTTTTCATTTTCGTCATTATGATCAGGTAAAAACAAAATTTGCACAAGAAATAGACAAACAGTTGGAAACCACTCAACAAGGTTCAGAAATGTGTAGATTTTCTAGATTTACGATTGTACTGTGAATCACTCTCTGGAAGTAGCCACCAAATGTAGTCCACCATCATGTTTTCGTTATACTGTCCTTGGTAACGACGCTCAAAGTTCAATATATCTTGATGAAAGCGCTCGCCTTGCTCCTCTGAGTAAGCGCCCATGTTCTCCTTGAATTTGTCGAGATGCGAATCAAGGATATGAACTTTCAGAGACATTCTGCATCCCATTGTGGCGTAATTCTTTATGAGAGTCTGCACGAACTCCACATAGTTTTCAGCTTTGTGATTACCTAGGAAGCCCTGAACAACTGCAACGAAACTGCTCTGGGATGAACTGTCTATGAATAGGCGCCATTCAATAGGATTACATGCAATACCTATAGCCTGGAATAGACCGGCAACATCGTTGCAGAAGCACAGCCCATCACGCTGACTGAAGAAGTTGGAGAATCTTTGATGCAGCTTCCTCTGATCTGTGACTTGTACGCTATCATCAACCAAGTTCCACTGTTTGAGCCTGGATATCAGAAGCTCAGCATTCGATTTCGTAAACCCGAGGTCCCTAATTAAATCGTTCACGTCTTTCTGGTTAGCAGAAGTATGGCTTTCTATCCCCAACTTCATCTGCAGAATTGTAGTCCATATCTCCAGTATCTGCCTCGCTATCTGACTTGCTGCTGTCTCCTGAAGATGGCCGATGCCGCCTAGGAGGAGTCGGAACAGGCAGATCGGGGCTGTGTGGTACTGGGGCAATGGAAGAAGGTATGTCCAGATAAACGATCTGAGGGGCATTTTTGCCGGTGCGACGATTTTTGGGTTTACCATGCAGAAGTAGCAGTTGCTTGAGTGGTCCGTCGGCTCTCGCCAAATTCGCGGGATAGCAAACTTCATGGCTCGCTTCTCTCCTCTGTACCAACCTGTAACATAGCACATAATAATACATAAGAATTATAATAATTTGAGGGCAGGAAATTTCAAAATATGGAACGATTTCAAGATGGAACGTATTTGCCTACAGTATACGACTTATGACAAAACTTTGTAAATTACAACTCTTTGAAATGAACTCGATCTAAAGCATTGAAATTTTATGAAAATAAATTAAAACACATCTAAGTGAGAAGCAACTGTTCAGTTTACCTTCAAGTGTTTTCTTGCAATATTCGCATGTGAAATGCGGTGCCCAAGATTTGTCTTGGTCCCCGACCGGCACGCCGAAGTATGCCTTGTAGGCCTCGCACATTATACGACTTGCTTCCACTGAATACTTTTTCGCTCTTGTCTTTATGAATTGTCTGCACACGTAGCAGAATGAATCAGCAGGATGCAAACAATCTCTTGATGCCATATCAAATAAATAACTTCTCATGGAATCTTGGTTCGAGACACCTGTGCTTTTATACTTGTACAGCTACTTTTGGAACGTTCAAGAACGTTCTAGAAAGTTCTGAGAGTTTCTCGAAAGTTCTGGAAGTTTCTTGAACGTTCTAGAGTGTTCAGGAGAATTGTAGAAACATGTGGACAACTCTAGCAGTTCAGGGAGGAAGCTCGGCATTGAAAGCAAATCGAGAATTTTCTCGAACACACGCGATTTTCCAAATTTCATTGTCCCGGTCACAGAAGCAAAGTTTTTCTGGAATAACAGTGATTTCCTTTCTGTTCTAGACCTAACTGATTAGAAAAACACACTTTCAACCCAGGAACAGAACAAAAGTGAAAATTTGTTACATAGTGTTATTCTTCAGCCAGCCGTTTTAACAAATGTCTGTTTATAACTAAAAGTGCATAATGTGTGCATTACTAGAAAATCTATTTTTCATTACTTAGTTTTTGGTATGGAATTTTAAAATTTTTTATTAAATACGTATGGCTTATTCTATATTATTATATTTCCAAAACCACATCTAGGACTTGTGTCAGTGCCTTGGTGTCCGCAGTGTTGATGATGCCTTAAAGATGTGTCTGCTCTCAGACCAACTCTCAGACACACGGACTGCTTCAGACGTCAATCACATCGTCCTTAAAGACATGGACGTGTGGTGGCAGCAGTTAATCAAGATGTCTGGAGCCCATGCATCAATAACAGAGACGGTGTATGAGCACTTGGTGGCCAGGTAGATAGTGATGGACGATAATTACCTGTAATTTCTCTCCTCTCACTCTTTCTTTATCATTTTTATTATCTTAATTAAACTTTTGTATTTTTTAATTTCATGCACTAACCTCATTCTATTCCATTTCCATCTTCCTATTTATAAACACACATAATTATTATATGTCCTCATTTTTCCACACTGCATTGATCACGTGGTGTGCACTAAGTCAAACTTATTAACAGCGGAATATAAAATATAAAATTTAATTTTAAAATCAAATTGAAATTAAAACTTGGACTTCAAGGTCAGTGCAATCTATATGGGCTAAGTTCCATCGTCTTCTTTCCATTACAGATTAAATTTTGGAACTTTCGTTTAAAAAGAAAATAATCATTGGAAAATTGTATTAAGCAAACATTAAATGCAAGCACTAATCTATTACAATCACCTGAACTAATAATTTTCCTTAGAAGTGTGTAAAGAATGTTTAATTATTTCATATTTACTATTCATAATCAACGCAAAGGTTACCTTAACTTTAATTGTAAGAATTGCAACTCTATATTAAATGTTACAAACAACATTCATTATATTTGTATATCAATGTTAAAGTCATACAGAGACATTTTGGAGTCGAGCAGTGTCACAAAACGGGAGGCTCGTTACAAGCCGACCTCGAGCTGAAGTTAGAGATGCAAGGGGTGAAGTCTAATTTTGGCCTGCTCCGGTGCACCTCCAAGAAAAGCCCGGTGACGTATGCCAGTACTACGTCGCGTCAAGTTGTTACATAGACACACATGACATACTCCATTGATGTTTGGGTGGGGCCCACTTTATTAATGTCATGCCAAGGAACGTTTTATTGGCGGTGTGTGTTGTGAGTGTGTATCATAAATGTGAATAAATGGACGAACAGACGAACGGTGCAAAACAATAGTACAAAATTCTTTCGTCCCTCTCAAAAACTATGAATAACAAGAGAGTTGAAAGATGTTTAAATCAGGTTATTTATTTCCCGATTTAAAAGGGGCACTACTCTTTCGCACAGTGATTAATTCATTCATTCAACTTTCCAATGTCATACACTCTGTGGGAAATAAGGGGAGATGAAAATGATGAAATTCAAAATATAAAATAAAAGATTAATTACACAATTCTTATGCGGCAAATGTGGCCGCTTTAACAATAGTTCACATATAAATAAGCATTACTTTTAACATTAAAGTTCTTATTTTGCAAACGATATAATAGTGTTCATTTTCTTCAGTCCTAGAGTTAAGTATGTGCGCGTTAGCCGTGCTAATTATTACTCACTATTAATGTCAGAGTTCCAAGGGGATGACGTAAGCTCACACGTCACTTATAAGCGGCACTTCAAAGTGAAGACGGGACGCAATTGAGGCGTCGCATTACAGGTGAAGATTCTGCAGAATCTAGGCACCACTTTCAGATTTTCACTGGGGAGAAATCTGAAATTTAACTGACTGTTGTCAGTCTCGATAATTGTCGCTGTTTGTTGGTTGTCGTGGAAACGGACCCCCCAACGACGTTTAGCATTATCGGGTAGAGTCGTCCAGTGGGATGTGTCGTCGCATTACATTGAGTGTAGAAATCCGGATATCTGTAAGAAAATCTCGGTGCTAGCCTCTCAATTCGCGGGATAGATTGCCAAACGAACCCAGACAGGCGGGAGGAACAAGTTGGTCCCTCGTGTCGTTAACTGCATACAACCAGCGTCACATGCATCGGGTTTTTCTTTGACAGCGAACTTTCCACTTTGCCAACAATTATACTGAGTAATTTTGCCTCGTTACTCAATATATGGCATCAGACGGATGGAAAACGGATGGAAAGAGATTATTGCAGCTTTCCTTTATGAAATCTCTGTACATGAGATAATTCATTCGTGAAGTTAGACTGGCTTCAGACGAATCGACGTTTTCAACATTGAGAATAAAGTCTTCATTTTGCCTCTTTATATAGCTTTACTGAAGGTCTCCAGAATCTTCCAGAAGCTATGTCCTGTGACATGGTTTTTGCCTTGGATATATAGTGGTAATCGTGATGCACGCTTTTCTGTGGTCAATTCTAATGCGCACTGGCCATTTCACTCGTCAACAACATGTGACGGTATTGCGCAGTTGTCCCAATTTTTTAATATACATATCCTTCATAAACTAATACATATATTCAATATGATATATTAACACACACTGCGTCACGAACGTCTGTCTACTAAAGAGATCTTAGGTGACCGTTACTGGAGTTTCATGCTACATACGAAAAATAACAAAACTCGGATTATTTCAATTAGTTTTGTTAGCGTTTTTTTTTTAAAATGAAATAAAATATAATTTCGGTCCCTCATTTCCTGTGACAAGCAGCTTTTCATTTATTTCATCGGCGTTGTCAGTGAGTTGGTGTACTTATTAAAATTAATCCTAAATAAAATAACTTCGATTTGTAATACAAACTGAAAGTAAATGTTAGACAAAACGTGTTACGAATGTTATGACTGAGCTATAAATAAATTATAGCAGGTCATTCGTCTGTCTTAGTTCACACTTCACTGTTCGCCGTTATAGGTTCTGTGGTCCAGCGACTACAGTGGAAGTCCACTGTGTTACAGCACCACGCCTGTACATAAGGATTCTTGGAGAGGCGGTGTCTGCGACTGGAGAGACAATGGCCAGGCTCGTGTTATTTCCACAGCAAGTGGAACTTTTGAATCGTTCACCACCTGGGGTATTTCTTATCGGCCCACCTGGGACAGGTAAAACCATTGTATTAATAGTTCAGGGCCTTACCTGGCTATGGCTCGGACATGACGTCCATGTTGTCAGTACTTGGTCTGGAAATCGTGCCGCGACGATCGCCATTGAACATCAACTTAAGGAAACCATGAAGACGACAACAGCCAGCTCATGTGTACACCGACATCAGTTTGATTTTGAGAAAGATGGAGAAGTGGAGACAGCTATCAGACATCTGGAATCTCTGAGTGAAGGGAGACAATTGTGTGTGATTGCAGACGAGGCCATTCATTATTACAGGTTTGTTATACAGAATGTTAACTTATGACACTTACAAACACAAAGACATACTCAGTATCTAACGGTCTCAATACAGACTAATGGTTAAGTGATTAAGAATGTCGCCACTAAGTGTACTTGTTGGATTGTGTGCAAATTGCTAAACAGACAGACACACATGAGACACAACAAACGATTAGCACATAAACCAACAGATATACAAATATGAAAGACAACAAATAATTTGCACGTCAACATACAGAGACAAACATGAAACACAACAAATGATTAGCACAATAACATGCAGACAAACATAAACACAACAAATGTTTAGCATGTAAACAAACTGACAGACAAACATGAAACACAACACATGATTACCACGTAAACAAACACATATGAATGAAGAAAAGAAATTAATTGGTGACGTTGTAAAATACGTCAAATTGCAAAGAAAACATAATGTAAACTTTTCATTACGTCATATTTGTCTTACGTCAACACCCTGACATAACGTCCTTCTTTTGTTCTTTCTTTAGGAACACGAAATACTTCACGGAATTTTGTGATCAACTCATTTTACAAGTACACAGGGTGTACCTGTGGGGTGCATCAGTGTATCATGAAGTCAGGCCGTTATGTCTGGAAGAGGTCAAGCTTACAACGCCTCTAAGGTCACCGCCAGCCGTCGTCAGGGAGGTGATGGAGACAGGAGAAATAAAGAGTTCTAAACGAGTCCTTGACTACACGTTCAGTGACGTCCCTGTTCCAACAGACGGTCCGGCGGTTATACGATTCACACACGGTGTCGATCAGTCAGGTCACACAGAAGGCTGGCCACTTGACTGCGTAGAGTGTGGACATCAAGTCGCCCGTGTCCTGACAGAACTCAACGTCGGCCAGACAGGTATGGGTGTGGTGTGCTTGACACAGTGAGTGAGTGAAACAATACAAATATATGCGGGTGGATGGAGGAATAAATGGACGGGTGGATGGACTGATACATAAATACAAATATATTTTCATGAAATGTTAGATAACAGTAACGGCCCTCCACCACTGCAATACCGCGACGTCTTGGTGTTGTGTGATAACTACCCGAATGATGACCGCTTGGACAATAACGGCCAAGTGACTACAACGGCTAGCGGTCTGATCCAGGGTCTGCGTGCATGTCACGTGCCTGTGCGTGTGGTGGAGGAAGATGATGAAGCTGCCATTCGTGACACGGCGCTTGGTGTCGGTGATGTGGTGACGGTGACATGCTGGGGTATTATTTATGGTCTGGAGAGAAAGGTGGTCGTTGTGGAGAATGAAGATGAATGGTCAGAAAGACTTCACGCCATGTCACGCTGTACGTCACAGCTTGTGTTGATTGACTGTTGACCTGTCTGATGTTATGACAGTAATAATGATTGCGTCAACTCTGATGAGAATAATGACAACTGATAAACGCTTTATAATGAAGACATCCGTCACCTAAACGATAACAATCCGGAACATCAAGATCACTACAATGATACTGATGATGTCAACAACAAATTGTTAGCTACATTAATTAATAAACAATGTGTAGTGTGTAATGATATTGCACAGCGTGTTTTCAACGTGTAGTGGTGTCTGTATATCTGTAACATCACCATTGTCGTCTTTGTTTTTCTCAATTTCTCTTTGTGTTATTTTATCTTCTTACCTGAAAACACAGACTACTGAGTGTATGGCCTTGCACTATGACTATACGAGAAAACACTCAGTCTACTGGCTGTATGTTATGCACAATGTATATACACAAGACAAAAACACTCAAACTACAGGTTGTATGTTATACACAATGTACTTACACAAGATAAAAACACTCAAACTACGGGTTATATGTTATACACAATGTACTTACACAAGATAAAAACACTCAAACTACAGGTTGTATGTTATACACAATGTATATGGCAGTAAGATGAACAAGAGTATAAATAAATATAATAAAATAATCAATTCCGCTTCTGACACCATTTGTACTAAAGAAGGTGTAATGTGTTCGTTTCTATGTCTGTCCCTAAAGTTGTTTTAGAGAAGGTGTAATGTGTTTCTGTTAGGAAAGTGATGAGTGCCTTTTGGATTAAATTTTCTGTCTGTGACTGTGGATAAAGTAGTGATTATGTGGAGAATGGATAAAGTAGTGATTGTATGGAGAATGGATAAAGTAGTGATTGTATGGAGAATGGATAAAGTAGTGATTGTGTGGAGAATGGATAAAGTAGTGATTGTGTGGAGAATGGGACTTGTAACAGATTTGTGGTGTCAATGATTGTTTTTCTTTCTTCATTGTATAGTTGGTAATGAAATAGGAAGTGTCGTATTGTATTTTTCGCTCTATAGTGATTGCATGTGTTTGCTTGACCTGAGATCTTGTAGGTTAAAAGAGTTGAATTTAATCTTAAACTCAAAATGGCTTTATTTTGTAAGTTACTGGTTAAATTAGGTCTTGGAGTATTTATTTTTCATCATGTAAATATTTATAATTTGTGCGTTCGTTTCTGAATTATATTTGGGAATGTGTAACTGTTTTGTTCCATATATCCCCCTTTGTCTGATGTTACATTTCCTGTTATATTCTCGTGGCTTGGGATATATAATAATGTAGTTTGTGTCTAGTTTCATGATGTAGTGTTTTATATTCTCGTGGCTTGGGATATATAACAATGCTGTTTGGGTCTAGTTTCATTATGTAGTGTTTTATATTCTCATGACTTGGGATATATAACAATGCTGTTTGTGTCTAGTTTCATGATGTAGTGTTTTATATTCTCGTGGCTTGGGATATATAACAATGCTGTTTGGGTCTAGTTTCATGATGTAGTGTTTTATATTCTCGTGGCTTGGGATATATAACAATGCTGTTTGGGTCTAATTTCATGATGTAGTGTTTTATTTTGCTTGTGGTGCATGTTCTAGAAATTTGTTTGTGTAGTCCAATGTCTGTATTGAAGATAAGAATCAGTTTGTATTAGTCTGTTTTTATTGAAGGTAAAGGTACGTATGCGTTTGTTCAGTTGTGAAAGTGCTTTTTGCATGGCTAACGTTTCAGCTGTTCGTTTTGTATGAGAGGGGTGTAACTGTATATTTGTTGGTAAGAAAGATTGATTGCTCCAGTTCCTGGAGATATTTTGGAACCATGTGTGTAATTTTGTATGATATGGATAAGTTTTGTATGTGTGTTCTAATGTGTTATGACGCGCCTGTTGGGGGGTTAGATCATCTTTGTTTATTTTAATAGTTAACGGTCTACATGGTGGGAGAGATGGTTAATGGTGGAGGTCAGATCGTGACAAATTTGCCGGTTGTGCATTACCATAACTTGATCAGCTGATAGATAATCCAACATCACAAAACTGTGCCATAGAACTGTTTTGGATTTTTAGATTATTTTTCGCGAGTTCTGATTGGTTGCAATACTATACATTAGTATCTTGTAGGGAAATTATCTATAATATACATAAGAAAACTGTTATAATAATTGGAAGTATAAATTTAATAAATGAATTTATACATAAGAAAATTCTCTATTATCCTTGAAAAATATTGGAACTATAAATTTAATAATTAAATTTTCGATGACTGTCTGGTTCGAAAATTAACATTCTTAAGTTTACATAGAACACTCGATCTAAAATTTAATCTAACAACTTTTATCAAATAAATATCAACATTTCAACAATACTATTTCATCGAATCACAAAACGTACTGAACCTAATAATTCTGAGAGTTTTTATAAACATATGTATGTCAGAATATATTAAAATTATGCAGAATTATAGAATATATTTTTCATAATTCTTAATTGCTTGTTTTATTAACTGTTTCTACTGTATATAACATTTATGAGGAGACTTCCGTTAAGCAACTAGGTTTGCTGATGCAACAAATAATCCAATAAACGCTTTATAACGAAGATATTTGTCACCTAACTGATTGACGTAAAAGTCCTGAACATCATGATCACTACAAAGACACTGATGATAGCAATGGCAATTTGTTAACAAAATTTATTGTTAAATTTATTAACCTTCTTTCACAAGTTGATATTTGATAATCTTATGCCGGAGAAAAACGTGTGTGGATATTGGCTCGCTAAATATAGATTAAAGTCGGACTTGTCTTCTCCTTAGCAAGAAGTTTTCCACCTGCAGAAAACCTTATGTGACTGTAAACGTTGTTTTATGTTGTGTAACTGTGAAAACGTTTACAGCGCCAAAATATCCGCCAAATGAGAGACGTGTGGTGTCTATTGGAGGATCAGTAATAAAATAAAATTAATATTCTCATCACTTGAAATTAGTTATGAAAATTAATATAATTTATGCCTCCTTCCACGACTTCTGTTTGACTGTCGGTTATGATCCAAGGTCTCGGAATCTTACCAAGATACTGGGAGATCCAAGGTTTTACGGAGGATATGGGCACTTCCGAGGAGCGCTGCTTTGAGTAGTGGAGCGAGTCTGTGGTTACCAGGGAGTTTATTCAGGTAGCCTTCCAATTCAGATGTTATGTTCCCCAAGGCTCCTATCACTATAGGTATCACTTCTGCTTTTACATTCCACAGTCTCTGGATTTGTAATCTGATGTCTTGGTATTCTATTTTTTCTCTTTCTTTTGTTTTTATGTTTCTATCGCTTGGAACAGCGACATCAATGATTGTTACTGTTCTGTTGGACTTATTGAGAACTACAATGTCTGGTCTTCGTGCAGGAATCACCCGATCTGTTCTTATCTCGAAGTCCCACAGTATTTTGACTTCTTCTGTTTCGGTGACTGCTTCTGGTTGGTGCATCCATGCTCTTTCTGGGGTTTTTATGCCATAGTTCTCACACAGATTTCTATGTATGTGTTTTGCCACTTCATTGTGTCGTTTGGTGTATTCTGTTCCTGCCAGAACGTGACATCCAGATAGTATGTGCTCTGTTGTCTCATCCATGGATTTGCAGAGTCGACATTTGGAATCATTTGAAATTTTCATGATTTTTGTTTTGTGTGCTTTGGTGTTGAGTGCTTGATCTTGTGCAGCTGTTATGAGTGCTTCTGTTTCTGCTTTCAATCCTGCCTCTTTCAACC
Organism: Sinotaia quadrata; assembly: GCA_028829895.1. NCBI lineage: Eukaryota > Metazoa > Mollusca > Gastropoda > Architaenioglossa > Viviparidae > Sinotaia > Sinotaia quadrata. The sequence continues at coordinate 10,038,333 of CM054179.1, read as the reverse complement.
ATTTGTACGTTGATTGCTGTGTTGATATTTCGCCGGCTTGTCGTACATACTGGCCATGGAGAGGTTTCTGGCTCCGTGTATGTGCTAGTTATTTCTTCGTTGTTTTCTTCCATGTTTCTTTGTCTGTTTCTGGGGTTTGGAATAGTCCACTCATCTTTACTGCTTCTATCAGTGGATCATCTTTTTTGTTATTCCAGATGTAGTCCACAAGGCCAATTATTATTATTATTATTCAGTCTCTTTCCACGACTTCTGTTTGACTGTCGGCTGTGATCCAAGGTCTCGGAATCTTACCAAGATTCTGGGAGATCCAAGGTTTTACGGAGGATGTGGGCACTTCCGAGGAGCGCTGCTTTGAGTAGTGGAGCGATTCTGTGGTTTCCAGGGAGTTTATTCAGGTAGCCTTCCAATTCTGATGTTATGTTCCCCAAGGCTCCTATCACTATTGGTATCACTTCTGCTTTTACATTCCACAGTCTCTGGATTTCTAATCTGAGGTCTTGGTATTTTTCTATTTTTTCTCTTTCTTTTGTTTTTATGTTTCTATCACTTGGAACAGCGACATCAATAATTGTTACTGTTCTGTTGGTCTTATTGAGAACTACAATGTCTGGTCGTCTTGCAGGAATCACCCGGTCTGTTCTTATCTCGAAGTCCCACAGTATTTTGACTTCTTCTGTTTCGATGACTGCTTCTGGTTGATGCATCCATGTTCTTTCTGGGGTTTTTATGCCATAGTTCTCACACAGATTTCTATGTATGTGTTTTGCCACTTCATTGTGTCGTTTGGTGTATTCTGTTCCAGCCAGAACCTGACATCCAGATAGTATGTGTTCTGTTGTCTCATCCATGGATTTGCAAAGTCTACATTTGGAATCATTTGAAATTTTCATGATTTTCGTTTTGTGTGCTTTGGTGTTGAGTGCTTGATCTTGTGCAGCTGTTATGAGTGCTTCTGTTTCTGCTTTCAATCCTGCCTCTTTCAACCATTTGTACGTTGATTGCTTTGTTGATATTTCGTCTGCTTGTCGTACATATTGGCCATGTAGAGGTTTCTGTCTCCAGGTATGTGCTAGTTCTTGCTTCGTTGTTTTCTTCCATGTTTCTTTGTCTGTTTCTGGTGGTTGGAATAGTCCACTCCTTTTTACTAATTCTATCAGTGGATCATCTTTATTGTTATTCCAGATGTAGTCCACAAGGCCAATGACTTCTCCTTCAATGACATGTTTAATTTTCTTGAGACCTCGACCTCCCATTTTTCGAGATACATAGAGTCTGTCTACGTCTGCTTTTGGGTGTAAGGCTTTATGTATTGTGAGTAGTTTTCTTGTTTTCCTGTCCAGTTCATTTATTTCATTTGCTGTCCAATCTATGATACCTCCAGTGTAGCTTACTACAGGTATTGCGTATGCATTAAGGGCTTGTATTTTGTTCGCCCCATTTAGCTTGGATTTCAGGACTTGTCTAACACGTTTTTCATATTCTCTTTTAACTTTGGACTTCACTTCTCTCTGCATATTTTCTTGATGTTGTAGTATCCCAAGATACTTATATCCATTTTCTATTGAAACATCCTTGATTTTTCCGATGTCGAATTGCAGGCCCTCTGTTGTTTTGACCTTGCCTTTCTGGATGACAATTCGTCCACATTTCTCAAGGCCGAATTTCATGTTGATGTCTTCACTGCAGATCTTGACAGTATTGATCAGTGATGTGATGTCACTTTCATTTTTACCGTACAGCTTGAGATCATCCATGTACAGTAGATGGCTGATAACCTGTCCTGCTTTCATTTTGTATCCTAACCCTGTTTTCTGGATCACGTGACTGAGAGGGTTCAGGGCAATGCAGAACAGCAGTGGCGATAGTGAATCACCTTGAAAGATTCCACAATTTATTGCTATGTCTGCAATATTTGTGTTGTTGCATGTGAGTGTGGTTTTCCAGTTTTTCATTGACTCCTGAATTAGGTTCTGTATTGATGGCGCTACTTTGTACAATTTTAATGTTTCAATTATCCATGAATGTGGGACTGAGTCATAGGCCTTTTGATAGTCAATCCATGCCATTGCAAGATTTGTTCTTCGTTTCTTGCTGTCAGTCACTATTGCCTTATCAATTGCCAATTGGTCCTTCGTTCCTCTGCTGCCTGGTCTAGCACCCTTTTGTTCATAGTTTAGAATTTTGTTTGTTTCAAGATGAGTCATGATTTTGTTAGCTATAATTCCTGATAGTAACTTCCAGGTGGTTGATAGGCATGTGATTGGTCGATAATTGTTTGGTGTTGCGCCTTTCTGTGTATCTTTCATAATCAGACTTGTTTTTCCCTTTACCATCCATGCTGGTAAGGTTCCTGGTTTGATTAGTATGTCTTGCAGTTGTTCACCAAGTCTGCCATGTAAGGAGGTAAACTTTTTCAGCCAGAATATTTGTATTTGATCTGGTCCTGGGGCTTTCCAGTTTGCCATCTTTCGAACCTTCTTCTTAATGTCTTTCTCACTGATTGTTACGGTGCATTGTTCAGGTGTTTCTTTATGATCAACTTTCAGTTCTTGAATCCATTTGGCGGAAGTGTTATGCGTATTTGTATTGCTCCAAATGTTTTCCCAGAAGGTCTTAGTATCATGAATGTTTGGTATTTGTTGTTCTGATTATTATTATTATTATTATTATTATTATTATTATTATTATTATTATTATTATTATTATTATTATTATTATTATTATTATTATTACCACCACCAATAAATAAGGTGGCATTGGTGTCACAAATTTCAGTTTAGAAAGTTTATAATTATAGATGTCCCGAGGACTATGACACATTAGATTTTAATTTGAAAAGTTTATAATTAAAGATTTCCCGTGAATGTGGAAGATCAAACTGTGTAAGGTTCACCCAGGGCGCAAACTAACCTTGCACCCACCTTTGTTACACGTTAGTGCGGGAAATCCATTGTTGGTCACGTGACGTAGAGAGAGTGAATAGACTTACTAATTGCTCGCATTTAGAAACACCTGTGTGAATTGCATAGTAAACATCGGTTATCTCAAGAAAAAGTATGTGGAACTGTAAGTGTTTTATTTTCTTTCTAATCTAAGCTCTTTGCTAAATTCATTTCTGTTTCTCCTTGCTGTGACTCGCTGACCTACTTTGACCGGAACAGCCATTTTAATATGCCTTTCGTTTTAGGACTTGTTCGTGAGATTTCATTGATGAAATGTCACAGTCGGCTTTATATAGTACAAAGCATGCAGCGATAAGACTGCAATCGGATTTGTATAGTTAAAGATGTACACAACGATCAGACTCCAGTCGGAATTGTAGAGTGTAAGGTTTGGACAACGATACTTTTTTCAATGTTCTTCTGCCAGAGAACGAACTTCACAACATTCAAAGCAGTAGTTTGTTGTAGAATTATTATTTATTTTTTATTCATTTTATGTAAAATAATATGATGTGAATGATATAACACAATAATTTTGTTGACCGAGAATGTTTGTAGGCTGTTGCTCTTATTGTCTTAATTCAGCTCACTACATCTTTTGCGGTGTAGAATGGTGACATATCCTCTTTTGTATGTAAATATAAAGTATAGAAAGTCAGAGGAATTCATCATTAAGTATATAATCCATTTCAATCAGTCTAATTTATGAGATCTTATACATGAATCAAGTATTTTTAATTATCTCCATCTTTTATTGTCAACCCTGAAGTGATTCATACACCAAACTAAAGCATCTACTGAATTTACAGAGAGAAAAAATATATAATATTAATTAAAGAATACAACTGATAATAATATTTATTTAGTCCCTAAATTAAATGATGTATTTTTTTATATTTTAAACATGATAAATGCTTGAGGAACAAAAGTGAAAATATTTAGCATTCAATTATTTAAATTTATTTCATATTACAGCTCGTGCAGAATTCAACGTTAAGGAATTATGCCCGTTGAAGGCTAAAAAGTATGGCCTTATTCTGCCTGATTCAATATTAAGGAATTATGCCCCTTGAAGGCTAAAGAGTATTGCCTTATTCTGCCTGATTCAATATTAAGGAATTATGCCCGTTGAAGGCTAAAGAGTATTGCCTTATTCTGACTGATTCAACTATAATAGAGATGCAGTATGGAGGATATTCCTTAAACTCACCAAAATAGTTGTTTTGTTGGTTTTTTTTCATAAATTCAAGCACCCCTGCATCCATGATGCAGACGGACCAAGCAACTTCAAAAGAGAATAGAGAAATACAAATACAGTCAAAAGTTATGCAAGATTCGTGTAACATGCCAACAGGTAGAAAAGTATACTCTGCATTCCTGTAACATGCCAACAGGTAAGAAAGTAAACTCTGCATTCCTGTAACATGCCAACAGGTAGAAAAGTATACTCTGCATTCCTGTAACATGCCAACTGGTATGCAAGTATACTCTGCATTCTTGTAATATGCCAACAGGTAAAAAAGTAAACTCTAATTTCCTGTAACATGCCTACAGGTAAGAAAGTATATTCTGCATTCCTGTAACATGCCAACAGGTAAGAAAGTAAACTCTAATACAGAGTACAATATCTTAAGAATTTGATGTGTTTTACTTGTTTTGAATGCAAACGGGTTTTTCTCGATTCATGGAATAATATGGCAGCCTCTCTGGGAATGTCTTAGGTGCTGTTCTTCATGAATGCCGGTTTTAACCCAGGTTCACTATAAATAAAGGTATAAAGACCTACTAATGCATGAAGACAAAATTTCAGACGCACGCCAAATTCTTACCTCCATTTCATTTCAGTCAAGTGCCGCACGGTGCCGAATGAAGAATGTGATTGGTTAAACATTCAAGATGGTTCCAAGATTGACGTCATCATTTGCAAAATTTGACAAATCCTGATCACAAACATGGTAAAACGAATTTAAAATTACACTCAATAATATTAGTTAAGGTTAATTTGAACACTTTCCATAATAGTTTTATTGTTTCTGTATCATTTATCATTTAGTACATTTAAATCTTTGTGAATATAATATATGTTTGCAATTTGTGTCAACACGTTAATATTTCCGAACTGACTTAGAATAAAAACCCACATTGACTACATTATTGAAAATAGCATCATAGACAGCAGAATGAGTAAGTAATTTTTAGGTTGTTACTCAAATAGAAACCTATACCATGCAGCATAAAACATTGAAACTAAAATCATTCTTCTGTGGATGCTATTTTTAGTTTAGGCGCTCAATCAAAAGTACACATCTAGAGTCTAACGATATTGTATCTATAGGACTAATACAACTCTTATGTATTGTAGTCAAAAGTACACGTCTAGAGTCTAACGATATTGTATCTACAGGACTAATACAACTCTTATGTATTGTAGTCAAAAGTACACGTCTAGAGTCTAACGATATTGTATCTACAGGACTAATACAACTCTTATGTATTGTAGTCAAAAGTACACGTCTTGTATGTTACTGGACGAAAATAATTTGTTTGAATTGCAGTCAAAGTACACATAATATATATTACAGGATTAAAAGAATTTGTTTCTACTGAAGTAAAAAGTACACGTATTTCATGTTACAGGATTAACACAACCTTTATGTTTTGTAGTAAAAAAATACACGTATTTCATGGTACAAGATTAACACAACCTTTATGTTTTGTAGTAAAAAATACACGTATTTCATGTTACAGGATTAACACAACCTTTATGTTTTGTAGTAAAAAATACACGTATTTCATGGTACAAGATTAACACAACCTTTATTTTTTGTAGTAAAAAATACACGTATTTCATGTTACAAGATTAACACAACCTTTATGTTTTGTAGTAAAAAATACACGTATTTCATGTTACAAGATTAATACAACCTTTATGTTTTGTAGTAAAAAATACACGTATTTCATGGTACATGATTGTATTGAAGTCAAAAGTATACGTGTAGGTTTTAAACGTTACATGCCTAATACAACTTGTACGTATTGAATTGAAAAGTATAAGTATACATATTAAATGTAACAGGACTAATTGTATGTATTACAGTAACTTTCATCGGCATAGTTTTACATGTAAGATCTGTTAGCGGACTGGTGATTGTGCTAAAGTTAGGCACAAACTTGCGATAATAATGTGTGAGTACTAAGAAGCCTCTTATCTATGTCTTTCTTTCGGGCTTCAACGTTTTCCTTATCTGTTCTATTTTCACTTCTTGGTGATATCGATCCCTGACTTAGTTCATGCCCTTAAGTCCAGAAAAAATAAGTGATCTTACATGTAGTCGTTAGTACGGTAATATTTGTCTCCTTCAATCTTCCCAGCATGCCTGTTTAAAATGCTAAATGTTCACCCCAAGTTTTAGTGCCTAAAATTAAAATTGTCCATAAAATATTTGACACCTCGGCCCTGAAGTGACGTCATTATACTCGACACGTTCGATACTCCAAATGGCATTACCTTCCACGTGTAACTCCCGAACTGTGTAGTGTAACTCCCGAACTGTGTAGTGTAACTCCCGAACTGTGTAGTGTAACTCCCGAACTGTGTAGTGTAACTCCCGAACTGTGGAGTGTAACTCCCGAACTGTGGAGTGTAACTCCCGAACTGTGTAGTGAAATGTAATGTGGCTATCCGATTCCTTTCCCCTTACCTGCCCAAAACTACGAGATAAGTCTATTTTGGTAAAGTACTGCGATGCAGAGAGCTTGGTAAAAATGTGCTTGGAGTTTGGCATCTTTTCCGTATTAAACTCAGTCATCTGATTGAACTTACGAAAATGAACACAAAACCTGAATGAATTGTTAGGCATTTTGATAAGCACTATCGGCGACCCATATCTTCTGTCTTTTTAATGACATCAAGTTCTAGCATTGTCTTTATCTCCTTCCTGACATCATCAACTTTGGCGTGGAGCAGCTAACATGGTTCTAATTATATTGGCTTGCCATCCATCATTTTCATGGAAACTTCAGTCAGATCTGTCAACCCTGGTTTATCAGCCAATGTTGATGTAAATACCTGCAACAATTTATCGACCCCTCTCTTCTGTTCTTCTGTTAAGACGTCATTTAATTTTACGTCTCTATAATTCTCGCTCGTCTTTAGCAGACAGTTTGGCACAGTGCTGGCTCTGCTGGCAGTCCTTTCATCTTTCTCTACAATCACCATCATGACAAATCTGTCGGTGTCTGGCCGTTTTCACGTTCCACATAATTTTTCAGTAGGTGTGTTTCGAAGACTTTCTTCTTTAACCCTATCTGAATTTCGTAATTCATCCCGCTGACTTTCTTGATAACGGTAAAGGGTCTCTCCAACGCAGCATCTGCAGTATGTAATGCACCTCCGGGAGCAACAACCATACCCTATCGTTTGTGTTGAAGTTTTGGGGTTTAGTTTTGTTTATCATAGTATTATGCCTGTCCAGTTTGAACAATGGCTAAGTTTTCTCATGTCAACCGACTTATTGTTTCAAAACGGTTATTTAAATCTGTGGCGTACTTGTAAGTCATCTTCACATCTTCATCTACCTCCTCATAAGTCCATAGTGCTTTCAAAATCACTAGTGGTCCCCTCATGGTACAACCATATAGTAATTCGAAAGGGGAATACCCGGTTGAAGCTTGCGGCACTTCCCGATATGCGAATAGCAGTGCTGGAATGTAATGGTCCCAGTCTTTCAGTTTTTCATTGGCTAAATTTGTAAGGGCAGTTTTCACGTAATGGCATGGCTCAGTGGTTATTCTTCAATGTCATTTTCTGGTGCAGATCGCAAGATAAGACATCTTATTCTGCTGTCACCCCTGGCCAGTAGAAATTATGTGTCTCGAGCAATGGTTTTCTCTACCCCCACGTGCGCACTCAAGAACCCTTCATGTGCACGATGCAACACCTCGGTGAGACTTGACTCTGGTGCTAGCAATTGCTTACAGACTTCTGCCCCCACCCCACTCTTGAGTATTGACAGAGGATGCCATCTTCTTTATTACTGTGTTGCTATTAGGTTCAGACATGCCAATGAGTGTTCATCAACAGTTGTGGCCTGTTCCTATAGCTTACTGAGTGTTTTGTCAGCCTGCAATCATTTTATTTTGCAATAGCATTATACTGTCAACTGCATATGTGGCAGTCATAAGTGTGACGCCAGCTTTCCTATCTCCCGATCTCATCACTACCCTGATCACAATGTTGTAAGTACTGGGATTCTTAAATGGAAACACATATTTGTACCCCAATATTACATCGCGTGTCAAATCTTTAACGACCACAGCATTTTCATTCCCTATTTGGAGATAATATAAATATAATCTTTGCTACAGTCTTCATTCAGGTTTACAGTAGAAAATTAAGAAGAAAAAAGTTTACATTCTTACCTATGTAATCTTTTCACTATTGCAAATATCATTGACCAAAAGTTATTACAAAAATGTATCAATTGTAGAGACCGACATTTTGATATTGTAATGGTCTCACGAGCAGTGAACATAGGGCCGTCATAGAAAATTTAGTGTGACGTCATTACTTTTAATAATTTCTGTAGGCAACCAAGGAGGATCAAGGTCAGTCGTCACATCAATCAGATGAAAACTATTGGCTCCAGTGCATTAAGGCTTGGTACCCTGAACTTCATACACAAACATATTTCTTACCTCCCCTTCATTTCAATCGCGTGCCGTACAGCGTGGAGAACATTGCTGGCGAGCAGGTGTTAGTGGCTCAAGTCCCACAGCGTGGACCCAGTCAGACACCGTCAACTGCTAAATCTAGTCAGACTACGGTAATATCAATTTATAATAATGAATTTATTACACATTCCTTACATTCGTATAAAAATATTAGCATATTAGTTATCTTGGCATATGTTATATATTTATTATAATCATATTAGCTAGTGTAATGTATTTATATAATTGTATTAATGATTAAGGTGTTTTATATATATATATGTGTGTGTGTGTGTGTGTGTGTGTGTGTGTGTGTGTGTGTGTGTGTGTGTGTGTGTGTGTGTGTGTGTGTGTGTGTGTGCGCAATTGTATCACTGATAATGATGTTAATTACCTACTTATATAATCGCATTATTATTAATAATGCTAGTTTTGTATTGCATAATCATATTAATAGTAATAATGCTAGTTTTGTTTAGTATTATCAAAGTAGTAATGCAACAAAAAAAGGCTGCAACGAGATCGAAAACCAAAGAGACTCAAACCTCACCCGCCAAAACAAGAAAGAACGTTCATCACGTGTAAAATTCCAACAACAACAAAAGTTAACTCCACACACATTCGTAAACATGAAAAAGACATGGACAACCGCGACAGAGGGGAAACACTCGGACAACAACTACTGGGACTTCCAACAAACAATATTCAGACAACAACCAATACGAAGAATGAGGAATAAGAGAAAAACATTAAATAGCCAACACCAAGACGAGCAAAACCAAGATGAAGGAAAATATAATACAGACGGAAATGGACAACACCAAGACGAGCAAAACCAAGATGAAGGAAAATATAATACAGACGGAAATGGACAACACCAAGACGAGCAAAACCAAGATGAAGGAAAATATAATACAGACGGAAATGGACAACACCAAGACGAGCAAAACCAAGATGAAGGAAAATATAATACAGACGGAAATGGACAACACAAAGAAATCGGACAAACTGAGCGAAATCGATGTCACTCGAGTGAGAAAACAGAAACAGCAACAACGACGAAGAAACTACCGTCAACAACGACAGCAATGGCGTTACGGAGAGCAATGGCGTTACAGAGAGCAGCAGTATCCACAGTGGGGATATTTTAAATACCCCTTTGCGTACTTGATCCAACTTCCGCTAAATCACTTTTACTGGCCTAGAGTACACATCGCGACGGACACCGGGGACAGCTGCAACAGCAACAACAACAATAGCCACAACATCAGTGAGGAAGACAAGGGGTTGAACATCCCGGGCGTATGTAACCACTAGTTACAGACTTAGTGTTCTGTGAAACGCCTATCTATCCTTCTCCTACAACATTGGGAACAACCACCACTGCCACTTTATCCCACGGACTACCGGGTTGAAGTAGGCCTCTACCGGCCAGACATGTGCGCCACATACAAACTAGTGTGACGTATCAAACAGAACGAAATAGAAAAAAACTTAATATTTCAACTTCGACGTATCCATTAGCCCACACACACACTAACACACATGCGCACACTCTCTCTCCTTTCCCTACGCAAAATCGGCAGATGCAGGAAGCACTACCCCAAATTTCAATTCGATCTGTGTCTGTATGTGTCTTCATGAGCCCCGCCCTTCATGGTGTCTACATAAACTGAAATAAAGACAATGTAACAGCAACCACGAGTGTTGTCATCTCTGTTGATATGGCTGTCAAAATTGTCCATCTTATCATATATAGCTCTTCAGCATAATTCAGAGGAATCAACTTACAGCAACGCGTTTTACTGATAATCTGACGACAACACTGGATTCACACACCAATGTAATCAAGTGGAGCACAGTAGTCATCATAGCGTGACGTGACAAAAGTAAATCAAAATGGCCTGCTCTTTATAATCTAATGATCGCCTTTATGACCGCCCTGAGTTGTGTTCAAATTCAAAATGTTAGAATAGAGTACGTCTTCAACAAAGACACTTCTGGCACATCCCTATCAGATAAAATTGTTATGAACAAGGGTGAGACTATTATCAGAAAACTACTCATCCAGTTGGAACTGGTTTGGATTGCATCAGCAATTTCTAGCTTATTCTCCCTCCACCTGAGCTGTTTACTTCCAACCTTAACACTTAAAAATAAGCAAAAATAAGCATAAGCAATGCCCAAGGTCGGGTCACTTTGACATTTAACAATTTTTATAACAATTAAGTTTAGAAATAGGGGTAGGCAAATTTACTCCACCACAAACTGATAATTTCACATCACGTAGATCTATCACTAATAGTGCTGTTCAACTCTTGCTTTATTACAGCTGTCACATGTCCGGTTATTGTTTAACGACCTTGTCATAATTTAGGCTCTAGTTATCAATATTGGTTTATTGGATAATTCCTAACATTAGCGACAGCCGGACTGCCTAACTTACCTTCCACTCAAATGCCACAATATCAGCCAATTATTCACGACACTTAGCCAGATAAATTAGTTGACTTATTCCGATTGATATCGTTATCTCCCCTTTATTTATTTATTGATTAAATATTCATGATTCTTTATGCCTTTATTCTGGCTCTAGCCCCCAATCAATCAGATCCTCTTTAGGTCGTGCTACAAACAATTATGTAACAACAGGTGAGATAACAATAAATTTAATAACAATAAAATCAAATTAGAAAACGAAGAAATGAACAATTTGATCACGACTCATATGTAGAGTATTATCCTGCGGCCCAATAGTCAATTACTTTACCACACAATTCGAATTTGTTCTTGATCAGTTTCAGAACTTAACTTAAGTGTTCTTCAACAGTTGATCACACTGTAATTTGTTGTTTATTTCGATGTGACGCTGACGTCATGTGTCAGGCCTGGTGGTCTCGTGGTTTGGGCATACATGGCAACAATGACTTTAGCATGGATGCTCACTCACTCTGCAGGTTGCTTCTGGGTCCTTTTCTTAAAGACTATGGGTTCCCTCCACTGAGCTCAGCATTAGCAGGTGGCATTAGAGTTCAGAGTTAAACTCAAGACCGGCTGAAATACATAGTTATTATGTTACAGCATCGTATGGTTTTTAGCGATTCTATGGGCTTTATGGCAGCAGCGATAATCACTCTTTACAATCTCACTAATTAGCTTTAGATAATTCATAGTTTACATCACATGAAAGTTTCAAATATATAAAACCTTTATATATATATTTCTTTCATTGCAATACAGTTGATCATAATATAATTCAGCTAGTGATCCATGCAGCACGTGTTAACTCTTCCCTAATAACAATTAATCAATGGTAACACAACTACAAACACGTGGGGTCCACCATTTTACAAGTGTAATATCGCTATGCCACTTAGCTTTCTAATTAACATTAGCAGTATTAAAATTTACAAGAATATTCTACACACATTTGCAATACAAAATGCATGGTATATGAATTTTCACAAGAAAGAAATATGATTATCGAAAAACCAAGTATATTACCACTATGTGTATCTTAGGCATGGTCATAAGGAATGCAGCTTCACCCTTGGCATTTGGGTACTCTTATCACTGTTTTATGGTTGGTGCGTCTAACCCTAGTCAATTTATTCAGGTGGTTATATCAATGAAGGAGAGGTCAATTAACAACTTAGTGCTACATCATTGCACGGAACGCAATGACCATATATGGGTGGTTAGTATCCGATTTTCAGAGTGTCCTTCACCTGTGACCTAACCTATATTCCCTGAAAACGTAAACAGGTATTTCGTCAGCCTAAGCTTTAATCCTTTGATTGAAATCTCAATAAATATGCAAGGCAGGGGAAAACAAGTTAATATAAGGAACGATTTAATAATAAGGAAAATGGATATAAAAAGTACGTAATTTGTTTATTAGATCCTCGAGGAGACAAGACCAGACGAGGACGACAGACGAATCCCTCTCCCCCACTCCCCCTCTCCAAGCGCGAAAGCGGCGGAAGCCGGAAGCGCCCCCCTACATGACCAACCAACCTATTAGATCCTCACTACAACTTATTTCTTCAAAATTATTACTACATCTCACACGTAGATCTATCGCTAATAGCGCTGTTTGAACTTTGACAACATTTTACTTTTCAATAATTTAAACAATTCTTTTATAATTGTTTTCCTTACTTATAAACCCTTTGTATTATAATTACTTCCCTTAGTCAAAACCTGTCATCTTATGAAAAATGTGTTGATTTTGCAATGAAAAGTTGGGTTAAGTATTCAGCGTTTAAATGTGATTTTAGTTTCAAGAAATCGTTTCAAGTAAAAAGAGAAAGTGGGTGACGAATATACGCTAAGTTGGTCCATTCCAGAAATACTCAAACATGTTTTCGCTCTAGATATTTAATCTAATATTACTTTGAGTTGTAATTTTCTTTTCAGTCTTCTTCAGCACCAAATCTTTCAGGTCCAGGGAGAAACAGTATGCAAGGTAATCTACTCCTTCAACCCGTGCAAGAAAGTGACGTGCGTGACGACAAAGCCTTAGAGCGTGTGTTGTATTGTCTTCGTGCAATGACGGATAACAGTCAACCGAAAGAAGTGATGATGGTCATTTCTCAGCTACAGTTCGGAAAGTACCTTGGTGAACCTAGCTATGCGGCTACTGCTGCCCTTCTACCACGCCCTAGCACACTTCCCAAACGCTTTCGTAAAAAGCATTACCACAAGGGTGACTTTGATGTTCTCATCATACACAGACAATACGGATTGTTCACGTTAGAAATTAAAAGCGTGGGAGCAAACTTCAGTCAGCTAAAGATGACGGAGCAACAGGAGGATGACGTGGTGATGAAGAAAGTTAAAGAGGCGTTAAAGCAGTTAAGCAAGTCGGAGGTTGTATTAAAGCATTTGACGTCAGACTTGACGTCAAATAGTATCACTAAAATTCTTGCAATGCCAAACATCAGTTCTTCTCAGTTACTGCGAGCAATTAGCAGGAATCCATCTGATGGTCAGGTAAGATTTTACAATAGTAAGAAATTGCAAGATGTGTGAATAAATTAAATTGAAAGAACTATGCTATAATTAATACTGCCTCTTATCCTCGCTATTTATTGATCATTAGGGAAATGTAAAGTAATAAATGAATGCCGTGAAGCGTGTATTTGAAACTATTTATTTGAAACCCAGTAACTAAGATTAATCGTTTTATGCATGAAACAATTTACCACACAATGTATATCATTACATAGCAGTCTCTCGGAATAGCACACTTCCATGGTAGAGAGAAACATATGAAAGATCCAAATAAATATTGCCATGAAATCTGTGTATCATGGCCTTTCAAAATCACAAGTTGTCCCTCTCAGACACATTTCATTGTGCCAACATTCGATTTCGGATTTCAAATTAGAGTGAGACGTTTTCGGCATCAACAGCTGCACACTACTAACAAGCCCATGTGACGTCATATCTTCTACCTCAAACACATTATTTCGCCTTTATGTTGAAATGACTTTGAATATTTGTGTGCATATATAAGTGTCTATGTGCAATCGTATGTAGGTGTTGCATTTGTGTTAAGTCCTCGATTAAGGCTTATCTTCTTTTACAAATCAATCTACAAACCATTTTCATTATTTTACTCAATTTTCAATCCGCATGTTTGTTAAATGTTTTAGTCTAGCAGTGATAAAACAATTAGTTTTCATAATTCTCCATTTGTATGTTAAGTAAAAATGTCATTGTATGGGATAAATACAATTTTATTACATTTAAAAGTACTCCTTTGGTATGTTTAGAAAACTGATTGACGTTTAATGTATTCGTTATGGATCAGAAAGTTAATTTAATAAATTTAGTTGTAATGTGGTGGTAGTAATAGTATAGCAGTAGTTATAGTAGTAATATTGATTCTTCGCATGAATTCTGTTTTCTATCGGTTGTGAAATTTATTTTGTCATTTTTATCAGCATTCTGTGAGATATTATATTTTAATGAAGGTATGGGCACTTCGTAGCAGAGCTGCCTTTATCTTTGGGGCAAGTATGGTTTTCTGTCGGTATATTCACGTACCATTAGCAATGGGCAACTGTAGATTCCTACCACCATATTTAGATAACTTTAGCAGAAGGGCGTGTGTGGTTTCCAAACAGTATATTCAGGTAATATTACCAGTGGGACAACTATATTTCCTATCAGTGATATGAGGTCATTTTAGCAATCGGGTAAGTGTAATTTCTTAGTATAATCAAATAAACTTAGCAATTTCCCAAGTGTAGTTTTCTATCAGTATAATTTGGTAACTTTAGCTGTGTGGTGAGTGTAGTTTACTAGCTGTATATTTAGGTAACTTTAGCAATGAGGCAAGTGTGGTGTCTTAGCAATACATGAAGGTAACTTTAGCAATGAGGCAAGTGTGGTGTCTTAGCAATACATGAAGGTAACTTTAGCAATAAGACAAGTGTGGTGTCTTAGCAATACATGAAGGTAACTTTAGCAATGAGACAAGTGTGGTGTCTTAGCAATACATGAAGGTAATTTTAGCAATGAGACAAGTGTTATTTCTTGACAATACATTCAGATCACTTTAACAGTGGACTTGCGTGATTTTTTCTTTTACAGTTCCTATCAGGCAAGCAATGCCGTCATGCTTCTTGCTGAAATGCAATTTCTTTTTCAGACATTCCTATCAGGCAAGCAAAGCCGTCATGATTCTTACTGAAATGCAATTTCTTTTTCAGACAAGCATTGTTGTTATATCTTATTTTAAAATTCTTTGTCTTGCAATCATTACTTATAAAATATACAGTTTCTGATTTCAGTGTTATGTATGTAGCTAATATTTTGGCCAAGCTGAATGTAACTCATATGTATGTTTCCCACACACCACACACACTGCTAAAATGTAATTATAGTAACATGTTTTCCATGGACGTATATTTAAAGTGTACGTTTCGGATTCAAACAGATAGCAAATTAACTGTTATCGGTGATAAAATACAAAAAGAGCTAATTCAAAGAGATTGCAAATTAACTGTTATCGGCGATAAAATACAAAAAGAGGTAATTCAAAGAGATTGCAAATTAACTGTTATCGGTGATAAAATACAAAAGAGCTAATTCAAACAGATAGCAAATTAACTGTTATCGGTGATAAAATACAAAAGAGCTAATTCAAAGAGATTGCAAATTAACTGTTATCGGTGATAAAATACAAAAGAGCTAATTCAAAGAGATTGCAAATTAACTGTTATCGGTGATAAAATACAAAAGAGCTAATTCAAACAGATAGCAAATTAACTGTTATCGGCGATAAACTTTTAAAAATAAAATAAGAGCTAATTCCCTTAAACTATATGCTATATTAGATGACGCCATTCAAATTACGGATTTAATTCAAGTAAAGACTTTTCTTGATTTCCAACGTGACTGGTAAGTTGCGTTTGATTTGTCAAAAATTATTATCAAAATTATATTTTAATCATCTAACTTTTAACACTAAAATGTGTTACTTTAAGATACAATAATGGGAAAGAAATCTAGAATGCCTAATGTATTGCATTATAAATAACAGTTATCTCCCGGAATGTTTTTTACAAGCAATACACAAATACATATGTATTTATTATTTTAATCCAATCTATGCTTTGATATACACTAATATATTGTTTACTCAAATATACACTACTTTTATGCATAATCTGATAAATGTAGGCTTAATTATATTTTTATTTTACATTAAACATATGATTGATAAGATAATAAAATTTCTATCCTTCAATGAAGAAATCTCGATGAACTCAGACGTTTAGATCTAAATAAACTCACTTTACGTAATATTTTGCGTCACCAAGACTTGATACCCCAAAAATGACCTTCATATTTTTTTTAAAAAAAATATCTCAGTAGTAAGTATTGAGTTACCTGGCGTGTAAGGTAAAGTCTTGTTCTCAGTGATTAATTAATATGCTATTACATTCAAAACATTTTTAATATCAGATTACACACTATTTTTTTTTACAAAGGCAAGAGAAAAGTTATTTTTAAATATTTCTTTCATTGTAAACTTAATATTTACTAGAGCAAAAATTTCTACAGTTAATAATCTCGTTCATTTTTACACTTGCCTTGTGTCAGTAATAGAGCACTATTATAAAGAATGCTGTAATTTCTACACTTAATAATCTCATTCTTATTTACACTTGCCTTGTGTCAGTAACAGTGCACTGTTATAAAGAATGCTGTAATTTCTACAGTTAATAATCTCATTCTTATTTACACTTGCCTTATCAGGAAATGGAATTAAATCATATTTTTATCTCCTCTTGTTTTTCATGAAATAGTGTAAATAATCACATTCTTTACTGTATCTCTAACTCTTCAGCCAACAGTTTTAACAAATGTCTATTTATAACTAAAAGTATAAATAATCACATTCTTACTGTATCTAACTCTTCAGCCAACAGTTTTAACAAATGTCTATTTATAACTAAAAGTGTAAATAATCACATTCTTACTGTATCTAACTCTTCAGCCAACAGTTTTAACAAATGTCTATTTATAACTAAAAGTGTAAATAATCACATTCTTACTGTATCTAACTCTTCAGCCAACAGTTTTAACAAATGTCTATTTATAACTAAAAGTGTAAATAATCACATTCTTACTGTATCTAACTCTTCAGCCAACAGTTTTAACAAATGTCTATTTATAACTAAAAAGTGTAAATAATCACATTCTTACTGTATCTAACTCTTCAGCCAACAGTTTTAACAAATGTCTATTTATAACTAAAAGTGCATAATAATTTCAGCATCCTTATCGTTATGTGCATTACCTGAAAATCTATTTTTCTTTATTTAGCATTTAGTATGAGGTTATGTTATTTTTTCTTTAATTAAATAAGTGTGGCTTATTCTATAATTATATTTCCACCACCACATCTAGGGCTTGTGTCAGTGCCTTGGTGTCCGCAGTGTTGATGATGCCTTAAAGATGTGTCTGCTCTCAGACCAACTCTCAGGCAAACAGACGGCTTCACACGTCAATCACATCGTCCTTAAAGACTTAGGCATGTGGTGGCAGCAGCTAGTCAAGATGTCTGGAGCCCAGCCATCAATAACAGAGACGGTGTATGAGCACTTGCTAGCCAGGTAGATAATGAAGGACGATAATTACCTGTAATTTCTCTCTCTCTCTCTCTCTCTCTCTCTCTCTCTCTCTCTCTCTCTCTCTCTCTCTCTCTCTCTCTCTCTCTCTCTCTCAATCTAACATTTTTTATTA
This sequence comes from Sinotaia quadrata, assembly GCA_028829895.1. Lineage (NCBI taxonomy): Eukaryota > Metazoa > Mollusca > Gastropoda > Architaenioglossa > Viviparidae > Sinotaia > Sinotaia quadrata. The sequence goes on along the minus strand of CM054179.1, from coordinate 10,020,412 downwards.
TTTACGTAACATTTTGTATTTTCTGATTTCGTGCATTAATCTCTTGCTATTCCATTTCCAACTTCCTATTTATAAACATTCATAATTATAATCTCTCCTCACTTTTCCTCACTGCAATGATCATGTGGTATGCACTACGTCAAACGTGTTATTCGTCCTGTGTCTAAATACTTTCACAATATTTCAACTAATGTTTTTCTCTTAATTAGTTAAATGTTAAATATAAAATTTCATTTAAAAATCAAATTGAAATTAAAACTTGGACTTGCAAGGTCAGTGTAATCTCTATGGGGTGAATTCACAGTCTTCTTTCTATTACAGATTAAATTTGAGCTGTCGTTTAAACAAAAAATAATCACTGGAGAATTGTATTATGCAAACATTAAATGCAAACATTGACCTCTTACAATCACCTGAACTAATAATTCTCCCTAATAGTGCGTAAAGAATGTTTTACTGATTTCATATTTAATACTCATAATCAACGTAAAAGTTGCCTTTACTTTAATTTTAAGTATTGCAACAACATTCATTATATTTTATATCAATGTTAAAGTCATTTACAGACATTTTGGAGTCGAGCAGCTTTTCATTTATTTCATCGGAGTTGTCAGTGTGTTGATGTACTTATTGAAATTAATTCTGAAATAAAAATAACTTCGATTTGTAATACAAACTGAAAGTAATTGCTGGACAAGATGTGTACCGAATGTTATGATTAAGCGATAAATAAATTATGGCTGACCATTCGTCTGTCTTCACTATTCGCCGTTATAGGTTCTGTGGTCCAGCGACTACAGTGGAAGTCCACTGTGTTACAGCACCACGCCTGAATTTAAGGATTCTTGGAGAGGCGGTGTCTGCGACTGGAGAGACAATGGCCAGGCTTGTGTTATTTCCACAGCAAGTGGAACTTTTGAATCGTTCACCACCCGGGGTACTTCTTATCGGCCCGCCTGGGACAGGTAAAACTATTGTCTTGATAGTTCAAGGCCTGACCTGGCTTCAACTTGGACACGACGTCCATGTTGTCAGTACGTGTGATGAAAGCCGTGCAGCGACGATCGCCATTGAATATCAACTTAAGCAAACCACGAAGACGACAACAGCCAGTTCACGTGTACACCGACATCAGTTTGACTTTAGGAAAGATGGAGAAGTGGAGACTGCAGTCAGACGTCTGGAATCTCTGAGTGAAGGGAGACAACTGTGTGTGATTGCAGACGAGGCCATTCTTAATAAGTATTACAGGTTTGTTATACAGCGTGTTAACTTCAGGCACTGACAAACATAAAGATATCCTCAGTATCTAATGGTCTTATCTCACTACAGACTAACGGTTAACTGATTAAAATGTCACTAGTAAATGTAGTTGCTGGATTGTGTATAGGCTACATTGCTAAACAGACAAACAAACAAGAAACGCAACAAATGATTAGCAGGTAAACAAACAGACAAACAGGAAACACAACAAATGATTATCAGGTAAACAAACAGCCGTGAATGAAGAAAAGAAAGTAACTGGCGACGTTGTAAATGACGTCACAATACAAAGACGACATAAAGTAAATGTCATTACGTCATAATTGTCTGACGTCAACACACATTGACTTAACATCTTCTTCTGTTCATTCTGTGAAACAGGAAAACCTTCACGAAGTTTTGTGATAATCTCATTGCACAATTACCCGGGGTGTACCTGTGGGGTGCATCAGTGTATCATGAAATCAGGCCGTTATGTCTGGAAGAGGTCAAGCTAACAACTCCTCTAAGGTCACCGCCAGTCGTCATCAGGGAGGTGATGGAGGCAGAAGAAATAAAGACTGATAAACTAGTGCATGACTACACGGTCAGTGACGTCCCTGTTCCAACAGATGGACCGGCGGTTATACGATTCACTCACCGCGAAGGTCATTCATGTCACACAAATTACAAGCCACTTGACTGTGTAGAGTGTGGACATCAAGTCGCCCGTGTCCTGACAGAACTCATTGTCAGCCGGACAGGTATGGGTGTGGTGCGTCTGACATGGTGAGTGAATGAAACAATACAAATACATGCGGGTGGATGGAAGAATAAATAGACGGGTGGATGAATTGATGTGTAGATGAAATAATGAACGAGGGGAGTAATAATTAGACGGGTGGATAAACATATACATACATTAAAATATTTTTAACAAAATATCAGGTAACAGGAACGGCCCTCCACCTCTGCAATATCGTGACGTCCTGGTGTTGTGTTATGACTACCCAATTGATGACCGGGTGGACAATAACGGCCAAGTGACTACAATGGCTAGCGGTCTGATCCGGGGAATGCGTGCATGTCACGTGCCTGTGCGCGTGGTGGAGGAAGATGATGAAGCTGCCATTCGTGACACGGCGCTTGGTGTCGGTGATCAGGTGACAGTGACACACTGGGAAGATGTTCATGGTCTGGAGAGAAAGGTGGTCGTTGTGGAAAAAAGAGGTCTTTACTATTTACAAAGACTTGTCTCCATGTCACGCTGTACGTCACTACTTGTGTTGATTGATTTTTGGTGGCCTGTCTGATGTTTTGACTGTAACGACAATTGCGTCAACTCTGATGAGAATAACGATAACCGATAAAAGATTTATAACGAAGACATCCGTCACCTAATCGATAAAAGTAACAGTCTGGAGTATCTTGATCAGTACAACGACACTGATGATAACAACAACAAATTGTAAACTACACTAAGTAATAAACAAAGTGTAGTGTGTAATGAATAAAACATCGTATAGTGTGTAATAAATAAAACAACGTGTAATGTGTAATAATTTAAACAACGTATAGTGCGTAATGAATAAACAAAATGTGATGTGTAATGAATAAAAACAACATATAGTGTATAATAAATAAAACAACGTGTGACTCGACTGGTGTGTTTATACTAATTAATAATTATAATTATGAATTAGTTTATCATAGTCGCTTATCAATGATTAAATTTAAGATTTATTTATCGCTATAAGCCTACACCCCACCGGTATATAACTTATCGCAGGTGGAATTTCCTACTTAAGGAGTAGTTTAAACATAACATAAATCTCCTTTCATTCACTAGTGTAGCTCCCGAAACCCCATCCACCCACTAACTACTCCAGTCAAGGCACGCGTAAGAAATATATAACATGAAATAAAGATTTATTATACAATACTAAATATAATAACAAATAAATTAAAAGAAATGTCCTTGTATCAATGTCCGAAATCTGATGTTCTTAGACAATTACTACTTAATATTCTGCAAAGTTGCCAATTCTTATGACCTTTACACGCGGATGGATAGAGAGGAGTCAGAGTTAACAATAAACAAATTGCTTGACCTGAGTTGTAGATATGGCGGCGAGGTACGAATTCTCAATGATGAGTTGTCGCTCGGCTCTGATGATAAAGTGTGGCCCACTGTGAAGATAATAACGGTCAGCGTAGATTCTATTCACTATCCTGGCTTTCCATAGTGAATCATAGTTAACGAAGAATCGTATAACAGCCGTACGTACTGCAAGAGATGACCGGGCGAAGTATGGAAGCTGAGTTGAAATCTTGTGTTCTGTATCTTGGGCTTAGGTGTTTTGCTTTCCAACTGAGACTCGAACTGATAATGAAGAACACTGCCTTTGGGCTTAGCTGGTACCCTTTCCAAACAGGACTTAGGTGTAAAACGCAAAAGAACATTGCCTTTGGGCTTAGCTGGAACTCTTTCCAAACAGGACTTAGGTGTAGAACTCTTTCCAAACAGGACTTAGGTGTAGAACTCTTTCCAAACAGGACTTAGGTGTAGAACATAAAGGAAAAGGCACACCCTCTGAAACATGTAGGAGCATAGCGCCTTAGAGACAATTCATAAATTTCTATTCTCTCAGTATTATCCCCTCAACCATTCAACTTACAATTTCTCTGCAAAAGAATTGTTCAGCCCCATACATCCTTCATTCATTAATACAACATTTCAACACAAATTATACATAACAATGAATCAATAATCAATTCTAATACATCTTAATTAATAAAGAATTCTAACATATCTCAACAATATAGGAATAGTATTTTAACATTAATCTAAAATCGAACCGATAGCTTACGACGTGTTCTAACGGCCGCCTTTCAAAGCCGGACTTGTATCAGTAGAGAATATTGCCGCAGTGCCTTGGCACGGACCTGATGGACTATTTATGGACTGGGTTTCGATGGTTAGGGACTGTCCATCTGGACCTGTTTACAGCGTTCTAAATCTCCATGACAGCAGTTACCACACTACAACAGCTGACTGGACCTTTCCCTTTCCCCTTACTGTCTCTAGCCGTCTAGCGGGAAGGTGGTTATGGCAGACTTCCACCGGTTACCATTAAGAGGTGAGCTCTCGCTGGCGACTGTACATCAAGCGTGACTGAACTAACGGTTGGCCTGCAGCGTGCAAATGATTAATGTTAGCCCGAACTAATTAGTGATGATTTCAGGGCGTCACACCCTCCCCAACTCAAGATTATGCTAATCCATCTCAGCATAATCTCTAAAAAGGAATGTAAAATTGAATAACAAAAATTTCTACAAATTCTATATTCTACGCCAAGAATATAACTCTCAAGTCATTAGGAAAAAATATAACAATTTTTCACAAGGAAATTTCTTCAACACGAAGGAATTTAAATCAATTACTATCTACTAATTAAGCAGCTACTGTTACAAGATAACTTAATTGTACGTTATAGGAGGAATTAATTAGAATTATTTCATGGGGTGAAGTGTTCTTTGTTTGTAGAATTGTATATTTCATTTGCAATTAATTGTAATTTTTGGAGAGGTTGATTGCAATTTTTTATGTAGAATGTGTAACACAGTCACACTTTAAAGTGGAATGTATAATACAATCACACTTTAAAGTCACATTTATGCATTCATCCATGTGAAAGCCATACAAATGTAAATATTATGGCAAACCATTCTCACATGATTGCACTCTAAAGTCACATTTACGCTTTCAAACTTAGGAAAAACGATATCATTGCATATTATGTAGCAAAACTTTCTGTACACTTTTAAAATGGATCACCTACGAACTCATATTGGCACATATATAAAAAAAACAACTTATAAATGTTAATAAAGCCTTGAAGAATTCTAACTAGAATCTCAATTAATATTAGGCCTACATTTACATTCCGCTACAGCTGGCAAAGATTAAATGAACAATGTAGTTGGATATTTTCGCTATTAATTTAAAATCTTATCTTTCTACTTATAATAATACAAATTGTATTTAAATTCAAAGGTGCTAAACGGTTTCTATTGTTTGCCAGTATTAGTTGCACTTTAGTACTGATATTGGTGGAATACCATATAAATGCACAAAATAGAGTTTAGAATTCTACCATTTTGGTGGTTCAAAATTACACTCATTGTTGAAGGGAAAAAAAACATATAAATGTGAGCAGTGCAAAGAATTTCTTTTACATTTACCTCAGTTAATAGTACATTTGCATTCATATAATGGTGTCAGATTTATATGTGACGAATCCAGGAAGGAAATATTTGGAAATGCTCTTATTAACAAAACATTTTATGTATATATCCTAGTAAAAAGCCGTAAAAATGTGTGAAAATACAGAGAAATAATCATTTAGTCCAGGAATCTAAATGACATTTAGGAACTATTCAGAAAATATGCGGTAAAAATGTGAGATATAATGTAAATGTTAGCAATATAGTAAATCATTTGGTTTTTGTATGTAACTGTAAAGATTTCATGGGACTTGATGTGTAAGTCCTAAATACATTGAAAACTTAGTTTATCTCTGAAAGTTTACCTCTGTTTCTATGACCAAGACATATTTGACTCCTTAAGTTCTACAACACTATGTAAGCTTTCCTCTCAGAGATTTTTTTGTGAACAACATATATTTCATGTGTAAATACTACAAAAACACATAAATTACATAAACATACTGTATGGAAGTGTGCATTTTATTGTGACATTAAGTACATGTTGTATTTAAAAGTATAAAAAATGTTATATAATGCATATTTTAATACATTTTGCATCGGTAAAGAAATATGGAAATATTTACTATATAACTGTATTATTGAATGCATATTGTATAAGAAAGAAATATGGAAATATTCATTTGAATAATTGCATTATTAAATTATTTTGGAAGGAAAATGGAAATCAGTCTAATTATATGTATTGCAAATACGTATTTTATTGTACTTGTATATAGAAGCTGTGTAAATAATTGTATAAATAATGGAAGCAAATTTTTGCTCTGGTTTGTTGATGGAAGGTAGTAGAATTCATTCTGTTTGTAGTGTGTATGTGCTAGTCAATTGTTATTTATATTTTGATACATACTAAACAGAACCTAATTATAATTGAGCATCTGAAGAATGAATGAAAGTGTTTTGTCACATGTATTGTCATGTGACATAAGTAGAATTGTGATTGTTTTAGTTGCATGTGTGGAATGGCATGTGTACATGTGTATAGCGCTTATTTTGTTTTACAAGGAAAACCATACCTGGTGGCAAATTAGGTCATGACCACTCACTTTGTTTTGAATCTATCTGGTATGACACTTATCATACAAGCTTACACAATCTAGTTTAATTTTACCTTAAACTTTGTTTTGAATAATGACATTATGAAATGCATAATATATGGAAGTGTGCATTTTATAATGACATTAAATGCATATTGTAATGAAAATGTTATATAATTCATATTTGAAAACGAATTGTTGTGTGAAAGAAATATGGAAATATTCATTGTATAACTGCATTATTGGATATATATTTTATGGGGACAAAATGGAAATCAATCTTTCAGACACATCTTTTTTATTGTACGTGGATGTACAAGGAGTTCAAATAATTGTATTTTATAGATGGAATCAAAATTCAATTTTGTAATATTTTAAAACATTTTAAAATCACAGTATACTTTTAAGAAAATAAATTGCAATAATGTTTTAAATGCAACTGTCAAAATTATATTCAAACAACTCATTTCAATTTTAGAAGGCAGGAAATAAAATTTTTAATTTAATAAATAAACTTAGCTGCCTGCCAAGACAATGGTTTCAAACTGAACAACAACTATGTAATAATCATATAATTTATTCATAATTATTTTAAAATAAGATACCAGTCATGTCAACCAAATAAATGAAAATGTCAGTATATTCAAACTTTAGGCTCTGGATTGAATTCATAATCCATTTCTTGATCTGGATGATTTTAAGTCATGCATCTATTCCAGACAAGCATTGTTTGACATTATAGCTGCCCTGCCCTTAGCAATTGAAACATGTGTCATAATATACAGTAATTTTAAATCAAAATATCTGTCAACATGATGCTGAAATACTAAACAACAACACTATCAGTTTATCATTTTTGTACTTCCTTCAATCAGCACATTTATTTTTACTCGGTTTACTTATATTTCTTCTCCCACACCCCCAATATCTTTGTGTCTGTCCCATTCACATTGTCAATAAAACTAGTGTCACTGTGGTGTTGTCATTCTATTCACATTTTAAGGTTGGGCTTTTATCTAGCATACACAGTGGGACTTATGCATGTGACATTTTAATTCTATAGAATGGAACACAATGATTATAAAAATAATTTGCCATTAACCCTTTAAACACACACACACACACACACACACACACACACACACACACACACACACACACACACACACGTTGCCAACTGGCACATCACATTCTGTTTAAAATGAATCCACTTATTAAGTGTAATCACCTTACATTTTAAAACTTCTAAGGTGAATAGCCGATATATTAAAAAAAAAAGATTAATTTGTAATTTCATGACATTATATGATTATTACATAGTTGTTGTTCAGTTTGAAACCATTGTCTTGGCAGGCAGCTAAGGTAAAACTAAAGACCAATACAACTAGAGGAAAAAGCTTCAGTGAGCATGCGCATCACAGCGATGACTAGGTCGCCTGCCTGCAGGGAAGACGACCGGGTTTCCTTTTCAACAAAGTAACGCTTTAATTTTTTAACAGTCTGCGAAATCAACGAGTGTTGAACTCAGGCATATGAGTGATTTGCCCGTTGGAGTATAATGATTTGCATTTAAAGTTCAAAAGCTAACTACGGCTGTTTCCGAAATTTTGACACGACCATTATAAAGTAGCTAGGTTGCCTATCAACTTTGCCCGCACGCCGCAAAAACTAGGTCGACTGCTGAACACACACGTACGATTGCGACACTTTTTACACCGTTGGAGTATGAATGCGGTGACGGCTTGCAAGATCAAGATCACCTGTTTCAACAAATGTAAGTCTTAAGTACTCCATCTGATTTTCAACTGACGGTGCTATAAATTTACATCTATCGATTACTTCCCTTTAGTAAAAGTTGCCCCTATGGATTGCTTTCCTTTAGTAAAATTTACCTGTCTATTGCTTGCCCTTAGCAGAAAATACCTCTATCGATTGCCTCCCATTAGTATAATTTATCCATAAAATCCTGACATTTTCCCCAAAACTTCCTGTCAGATTCAGTCTCTCAATTTACGTTTTAGTAGTTACTAGTTAGGTCACGAAGAACGTGTATTGGTTCTAGGGGTGAGAACAACTTCCTGTCAACATTCACATCATGGCCATATTCGTAATACCATATTTACAGTTTGCGATAGCTGTTTATTTCTCAGAATGCGACATGCAAACCCTCAGTTAGTCAGTACAAATCGGCATGTCTTTTGAACGCGGCTATTATTACCGCCACCTTATCGATTCGGTACTTTATCTCAGTATAAAAGGTAAACCACTATAATTTAAATAGATCATTTTATTGCATTGCTACATTCCACTTTTCTAGTGTTTGTTTAGAGACCCTGTCTCAGCATGAGGATTTAATTTAAAGATTGCTAATTTTTAACATTACACTTATGCTGATGACAGACTGGTTGCCAGACTAACCCTTCAGCCTCCTAAATTAACTCTCTCAGTTTAGACATTAATTATATAGTGACAGGAAAATCTGTAATTGTGTGAATTTGGTAGTGGTACATTATCCTAATAACGACAAGTTATGCACATTCACATTTGACTCTGCCCCCCCCCCCCCCAGTCCAATTCTCCTCTTGCTAAGAATTAGTCAATTTCATTGTTATGATGACAGATATAAAAATTTAAACCACACACCTGCATGTTACAATTTAAAATAAAAATATGTCACACATATGTGGATTATAATTATTATATTAGCAAAAATGTTTGAATGTGCACAGCGTTTTACAGTTGTCAAATTAATCATTTACTTTAGAGGAGATAAAATAGCATTCCACAAGCATTACACATTTCAATAAATCATTAGAATTACAGAGCACATGCTAATTTGATCACTCTATTCTCTGGCCACACATTGGGAGAAAATAGCAATTTCATAATCACAATAACATACACAGAATCATGCTACAACATTGTTAATAAAATATAGTTAACAAATATTAAGAAATCAATGTGTTACCTTGTCTTAATATTTAGTGGGCTTATCTTCAATTCACGGAAAATGTGCAACCTCACCAAGTTTTAGGCAATTTCTCCCTTGTGAATAATTTTCCAACCCGGTCTCGCTATTTATGTACATTTATGAATTATAGGCAGGAAACTTCAGCAGCACAAATTTATTGATGTCACTTTTGAACAACAACCCCTTCCCCCTACAAACGTTCGAGCGTAGCACATAATCTGTCTGTAGTGACCAACACTGCTTTTAACAAGCATGAGGACCCTGTAATTGCCTGTAAGTGTAACCACTATGGTTACAGGCAATAAATAACTTGGCTGTGCTCACCAGCGGAAAGAAATATACGATACAAAGGATGAAAAATGTCAAAAGAGCTTAATTTTGCAATGGAAATACAGTGGTTTTTTTAATCTTTGTCTAATGTCTATTATATCAATATAATAATAATATAGATGATTTGCTTATTAAAACTGGTTAAAAATCAATAGCAATTTATTTAGAATCAACAATAGCAATCATTCCAGAAAACAACAAACTGTATAGAACATTGAATCCAAGTGTGTTGAGGGAAGGAACTGCTCCATTGATAAATAAATAAATTTCTTCTTTGATGACAAGCTTGAAACCTACTGCCTAGTGACTGAAATCTTTGAAATATACATTATTGTTTCTGTCTATTAATTACAGATCTATATTCCATTGTAATGATTCTTGAAATGATCAGTATTGTTTGCCTCAAAGCTCATCCAACAATGCAATTATATTCACTTAAAAACAAACAGTAATACTACACATTTTAATTTGTGTAGTTGTTTAAATAAAGATGCTGGTTTCTCCAGTATATTTATCATACAACACTTACAAACACACCATCAAAATGTCTTTTAATGTTTTATATTATAATTTAAAATATATTAACATATTTTAAATGGATAACATTCATCTAATCCAGGCTGGTCCAAATTCAGAATCACTGGGGCCAGATATTCCTAGACAAGTTTATACAAGGGTCACACACTTATCTGCAAAAATAAATAAATCAAAGATCAGACTTCACAAGCCACCAAAATGTGGCAAAAATAATATGATACCTACAGATTTCATGCCAAGGAAAGACAGTCACCTGCACAAGAGGGGATAGACGGCCAAAGAAAGAGATGTCTTCACCAAAGTGATAAGCGCATGGTGTGCAGGGCAACCAATACACTCCCTCTAGTGTTGAAGAATCATCGAGCGATACAGTTCCTGCAGTCACTTATTTCAGGGTTCAGTTTCTTTTCTTCTTTATTATTTGTTTCACCACGAGCCACAAAACTTGGCATTGTGGGACATATGCAGCCCTTGGGCCGCTAATTGGTTCAGCCTGATCTAATCCATATCTTTATCTTCGATTAGTTTTTTTGCATTATTTCACTCATTTTGACAATGGGTAATATTACTGTTATTACTGACAGATCCATTAAGTGTATGATACTCAGTATAATATTACTTATTTGTAATACTAAATAAAACTAATAATAATTAATTTCATTTATAATTGTGGAGACAATTTTAAATGCTTTACTTGATTATTATGTGTTTGATAATTATTCACCAGAAACCCATTTGAGATTTCACTAAAACTAGGTAAAAGTAAAATATATAAATTACAGGTATTAGTTTGGCATATTAATCCTATAATATTTTTATTGAACTTTAAAGCCAGACAGTGCTTCAAACCCAAATGTATTTAGTTACCTGAAATATCATAAGAAATTTAAGCATGACTTGCAAAAACTTGAAAAAGTTGCAGATGTTGATAGCATTTTAAGACTGAAACCAATTAATTTTGTCATAAATGACTGAAAAGAAGATTGTGTGTATAATCTTTACTTTATAATTATATACATATTTAAATAAATTGCAATATTTATTTTGTGATTAAAATTGTGTATAAGACTTCATTCACTTATTAATTTGATAATGTATTTGTTCATTATTTTCATTATTGTGCAAAGTAAGAAAAATATAATGTGTGTTTATGCTTTATTTATACATTTAATAAGTTGTAATTTTATTATTTTAACAGTTATTTGTACATTACCATAAGATTTCAATGTGTGCATTACATCAAATTGATAATAAACATGTTGTACTAGGAATATGACAAATTCAAAATACAATGTTGCTTTAAAAAAAATATCTAATGCAAATAAAATTAAAATTATTGTGTAACCCATCATTATTTGACAACACATAATATAAAAAAAAAGATAATTCTTAACATCTAATTCTAAAGTAGATAGCTTTAGTGATATCATGTTTTTTAGTAATATGAGTAATTCCAAGTAAGCTAAGAAGTATTTGCAACAAATTTAATAATAAATATTACTAATACCACAGTACAACTCTGCTTGCCTCAAATGCAATTGAAAATAAATCTGTCACTGTCGTTCTACTAATTTTATAAAAGTACAACCAATGAAATTACTGCCATAATAAGGATATACTCATTATTTTCAACCTGACATTAGGTAATACTAAAGTAGAAATGTAGATGTTTACGTAGCAAAATCTAACAATTGTTTGGCAAACGAAACTACTAAACATTTTCAGTTGATGTAATAAATCTATTTGCTAGGCATTGAAATATATAATTACAGAGGTTAATGGTGATTGATGCCAGACCAGATAAATCTATTGACTTCCTCTGCTTCCATTAAAATTTAATAACATTAACAATTTAGAAGTGAAAATGTCACTGGTTGACAATGAGCACAAACTAAGACAAGGTAAACTGTTGAGTTGCCCAAGAAATTTACAAATGTTGATGAGGTGTGACACCTAACTATTTAATTTAGCAATAAAATAAACTGATATATTTAATTCTGACCTGATAGTCAGTATGGTAACTTCACAAATCAGACTATTTCCATTAACTGAGTGATGTGTGGATGGGATAAAGAATACAGTTATCATTTTGCAAAATTTAGTGACTGATAAAAAAGTGATATACTGCATGCTTTTGTAGTAATCTGCTCATTTCATGCATCTTGGGTTGAATGTTTGTTTGCACAACAGCCCATGTCTCCTGATGGTAGTCTTTATTGTGGTAATTAATTTAAATTTGTATTTCTCCATATTTCTGTTCTTATTTTGTTAATTTATATAAACTTGTCTTCCTCCTGGGTTTGGTGTTTACTGAGGTAATTTACACATTTGATTTTGCAGTCATCAGGATGATTATGAAACACTGAACTTTATTTATTTTCCAGTCGCAAGATTGCCAAAGACACATTGACCACAGACAAAAACTATGACATCAAATTGATTTGTGGTTCAAGGAGAACAGCCTTTACTGAAGAGTGACACTTAATCGTTGGTAGAGTTGTATGCCTACACTCACTGCTGTTTAATTAAATTAAAACAAGGGGGTAATTACTCTTTTCACTTTACTCATAACATCTCATCATAGTGAAGAGAGACTATGTAACTGTGAACAAAGCATGAACTGATTAATTGTATTGAAAAAGAATGAAGTTAATGCCTTTCAGTTTCATATAGTATATCTTTTATAGTTTTAACTGGGAGGAGCCTCAAGTATGCTGGATCAATTTTGCACTTTCTGTCTTGAGAAATGAATGTTCATGGTAGGTGCTTACTAATGTCCTTAACAATTTATTTTAATGCACCCATTATCAGTTTCATTATCAGTTAATCTGCCAGTGATACAAAACAATTAGACATATTAATAAGCAGATTATAAAATAAAATGATAATGTTGTGGCCCTGTGTTGAGTCCCTTCATTGAAGTTTTCCAAATAGAGTATGATGGTTACACTCATAAAAGTCATATGTAATTAGGTAATAAAATGTTTTACTGAATAATATTTTCTAATGAATATAAATAAAAATTTGATAGGATATAAATTATTATACACAGAACTTAATGTTTGATACTGTGAAATGGGAAAACTACAGGTAAATGTTAATGTTCCTGATAACATGTGAATACATTATAGAATTAATCAATGAATGATATACATTTCAGTCTAAATTGTTCTTGCTCTTCAGTCATACCATTGTCACATTTCTAAAGAGCAATCTGCAGAATTTCAAAATGTTATTTCAGGTTAACCTGTGCTCAAACACTTGGTAAATCACTAAATGGTAACATCTGTTCCCTACCAAATTTGTGAAACATTTTGTTTTCACTGTATTGTGCCCATGCAGTAGTTCACTTTTCTAACTGACTGAAATCAAAGTAATGATAAGAATCATGGTAAGAGTGTGTACTAAGCAATCATTTTCACAATGACACTCATGCATTATTCCTTTTGTAAATTTATTTACTAATCATAGATTGATTTATAAATTAATTGTTGCAGTTGTGCCTTATCTCTCCCCTTCCTGGTTATTGATTGAATAGTTAATTTATGAGTGATATGATTGTTTTCTATAATAATTACTAGTCATATTTACATTGTACTAATTGTTAGTTATCAACAATTCTTGTTGACTAGACTGGCAGTTGTCATTTTTCCTATGCTTTCCACTTCACACTTTTATCAGGAATTTGTGATATGGCAATTTTTTTTTCATGATGCAAATTAAGGTTTATAGCAATTGTGTTTATAAAGTAGAAAATCTTGATTTAAAGATGGATATTTTGTTACAGATGTATGATTAGTTGTGAATTCAACGAGGTTGATGTGACTGCTCAGTTGCTGTAGTCCAGCTAGATTCTTGTGGCAGGATATGATGTAGGCAAGATAGGTTAACATGACCAAGGTATGATGTTGTTTCCAAGATAGATTATTGTGACCAAACTAAATTATTTGTTGTGATCATAGTTTGGTAAACATAATAAATGTAATCAGTGCAACCAAGCTGTCTAAGAGCAAATATTTGGAAAAACATCCCTGCTTTCTCTTCCTATTAAAAAAATGGTGTAAATGTGGACACTGACACTGAATTAATGGTACATTTGTAATGTAAACTCATAATGTTTAAAAAGCATATCGCTGTGAACAGTGTAGCTAAATATTCAACAAATTCATTAACTTAAATTTACACTCACATCTTCATACAGATGAAAACCATATAAATTCAGAGATTGTAGCAAGAGATTCTCAGTCTCAGAAAAGTCTTCTTTTGCAGGACACATACATTTGACTACTGGTGATAAACCCTATGTATGTGGACATTACAGTAACAATTCTCAGTTTCCAGTTTGAAATCACTAATTTCTTCATACTGGTGGCAAAGCTTAAAAATATGAAAGCTGTAGCAAACACATCTTCCCAACTCTTAAGTTAATGCATTCCCATAAATGCTTTCCTTATCAGAACACTAAAAATTCATACTCTGGTGATAAACCCTATAAATACAAAAATTGTATCAGACAATTCTGAGATCCTTATTGTTTATAGTCACATTTCCAAACTCATACAGGTGAGAAACCACACAAACGTAAACTGTGCAACAAAGTAGTCTCACGAAACTCTTTAACACAGCACTTGCAAATTGATATTGTTGACAAACCATACAAATTTGAACAGTATAATTAAGCATTTTCTCACATTAAATCTTTTCAAAGACTCTTGCAAATACATATCAGTGAAAAACCATATAAATGTGAACATTTTAACAATTCTCAGATTTCCCTACTTTAAGATCACACTTTCTTATAGAAATGAAAAACCATATAAGTGTAAAGTGTCCAACATAACATTCTCACTCAACTCTTGCTTTAGAAAATACTTGCAAACATTTACAAACCCACACTGGCGATAAACCATATCAGTGTAATTATTGCAGAAGAACATTTTCACGGAGATTTTCTTTAACAGCACACATACGAACTCATACTGGTGATAAACTATATAAATGTGAACTGTGCAACAAAGCATTCTTGTACAAATATTGCCTTGGAAGACACCTGCAAAATCATACAGGTGAAAAAATGTTCCAATGTAAACTGTGTAAAAAAACTTTTTCACAAAACTATTATTTAACACAACACTTACTAACTCACACTGGCAAAAAGCCATATCAATGTGATTATTGCGGAAGAGCATTTTCAATGCCCTCTCATTTAACAGTACACATTCGAAGTCATACTGGCGAAAAACCATATAAATGTGAACTGTGCAACAAAACATTCTCCCACAACTCTTCCTTACAAAGACACTTGCATACTCATACAGGTGAAAAAATGTTCCAATGTAAACTGTGTAATAAAACTTTTTCACAGAATGGTCATTTATCACGACACTTACTAACTCACACTGGTGAAAAACCATATCAATGTGATTATTGCAGTAGAGCATTTTCAATTCCCTATCTTTTAACAACACACATTCGAACTCATACTGGCGAAAACCCATATAAATGTAAACTGTGCAACAAAACATTCTCCTACCACTGTTATTTACGAATACACTTGCAAACTCATACAGGTGAAAAACTGTACAAATGTAAACTGTGCAATAAAACCTATTCACAAAACAATTGCTTAACACGACACTTACTAACTCATACTGGTGATAAACCATATCAATGTGATCATTGCAGTAGAGCATATTCACAGCATTATGAATTAAAAGCACACTTGCGAACTCACACTGGCGAAAAACCATATAAATGTGAAATGTGCAACAAAGCATACTCATTTATGTCCTCTCTCTCTGCACACTTACGAAGTCATACTGGCGAAAAACCATATAAATGTGAACTGTGCAACAAAGCATACACAAATATGTCCTCTTTCTCAACACACTTACGAACACATACTTGCAATAAACCCTAGAAATATTGAAGTTGCAGCAAAGAATTCGCTAAGTGCCAGCATTTTAATTTGACTTTTGCATAGGAGAGCTAGACTTTTAGGGTTATCACTTCATGCTAATAAGACTGCTATATTTTATATTGCTATCTGTAATTTTAATTTGTAAATTACATCCATGGCAAATAGCTAGCATAAAAATATTCATGCTCTTTTTTTAAAAGAATTTTTTAAAAATTGTATTTAGTTTCTGCACAGTGGGGATTTAAGTTGTGCACAAGATTTATAAAATAGGAAACATATTCTATAATACACATGAATCATTTGAAAATTAAAATTATCAGTATAATGATTTAGATTTAAAATAGAACATTATCATTTGCACATATTTTATTAGAATATTATGATCGTCTGGTTTTTGTATGAAGTTATACAATATTTTTATGGGATTTGGTGGGCAAGTTCTACGTACATTGAAATTTAGTTACTTCTTTAAGATGTTTCTATGAACAACATATGTTTGAATGAAAAATTAGCTGCAATGTTGATATTTATATGGTTTTATTGTGTACGTTAATCTTCTAGAAACAAATATTTAAATAAACACACAAAACATTGTAATATAAAGGATGACAAAATGAAATTGACGTAGAGTACAAAACTGATTAAGCTGTCTGTCACTCTCTATTTTAGAAATACATGTCTACTAAAGTATTTATGTGAAAATTGGTGGAGTTAACAATAGTTCCTGAATTCTATTTAATCCCACTCACCAACAGGGACTTCGTCATTTGCAGTCGGAGAAAACTAAGTCAATACCCAATGACAACACTTAATGAATATCTTATTCTATATGTCTTTGAGTGTTACTTGTTCAGAAACACCAACACTTCTGCAAGTACTACCACTTCTAGGACTATGTGTAGATCATCTCTCACCTTCACATATTCTCCAATTAGCTTAAGAAGGTCACTTTCCAAGGTACACTGTTGACTGACTTTTAAATTTAGAAATCAATATTTTTTCACCCCCACCCCTTAAGCCTACATACCTCCTTCCTAACAATTAATAACTCGGAAGTTAAAGTGAAAGATTAATAATAACAGTTTTATTAATTGCAATAAATCAATACAACAAAAATAAGTTGTTTACACAATTAAAAGTATCAATTGCAAGGCATTTGCAAAGAAAGAATCATCTATCATTCTAGTTAGAATTTCTCATGCCTTTTGCTAGGAGGGCTGTTCTGATTAATCAGAATGAGTTCTTAAAATAATGTCCATAGAAACCTATGCTCCAAATTAGACTCCAGAGTCATACAGTTCAGGAATACAAATGTTCTTTCACTGTTTAGTTGAGTTTGTTTATCAGTTTAAGAGAATTTGAAAAGAAGAATCATTAGTCATAGAAAAAACAGAGAAATATGTATTGAGCTGAAATACGATTCACTTCATGAAGCCATCTTGCCTGTTTCCAGATCAAGAAAAGGGGCAGTGTTTCTGCTCACCTCCACACGCGACAACACAGCAAAATTGAAATTGTTTCAACACAAGTTTAACACACACACACACACACACACACATACACTCTGAGCGCTAAGTGCAGTATCACTGTCACAGCTTATAAGAACCCAACAAGTAGCAGCTCCTGGAATCAAAGTCTGAAGACTTCAAGCATCTAAGTAGAGTTAGACAAATAGAAGTCCCTGAATGCCTTTGATACAGGGGCCAGAGTAGAGCAGAATGGAAGCCAACCCTGGATGAGCCAGTAGTCACAGATGCAGTACTTGGACACTGGGTTTATTGCTGGTGTAACCATGGTTCCTGGTTTCCACCTTTTTGGCTTTGAAGCAATTGTAAGAGTAATTTTACACAGGTGTCAGCTCTTGACTAATGAATTAATTAGGCTTCCCATGCTTCTATCTTTCTCATACATCCTTATACACATCATATTCATAAACCAATAATTTCTGGCCACAACAAAATAATCAGAATATATATAATTGCTTAGATTATCAAAATGAACAAAACTTAAGTTAAATATTCCACCTGGATTGGCAGCAAACCATTCTCCATATGTTGCAATACTCAGTTCTCAGGGAAGGGTTTCTCCTTCTAAATGTATATATATAGAGAACATCAAAAATGAAAAATACATAATATCAATTGAATTCCAACAATATTTAGTTACAGTAAATTTTTCGTGCATTAGCAAAGCACAGAGTTTTAAGTTCATAATTTCTAAATACATAAGGATTTAACATTTCCAGACATACCTGAACTGTTGCTATTATCCAAATCAAAACCAACTAAATTTGGGATTAGATACATGCAAGTGATGGTTAGAGTTTAGAATTGGTATATATACTCATACAAGTTAATTCCTGTTGCTAAAACCCAGAACAAAAGGTTGATCAACTTGACTGGCCGTTACAGGGCCTTTGCGATAGGTTTAGCTACTTTTAGTTATACATGGAGAGGATCCTCTGTTTCATAAGAGGATAACTCTTTTGATCAGTCAAATTTTAGGAATGTTGCCTGTCATATCAGGCTTCTTCTAACTGGTGCTTGCAATTTTATTTATTTTATAAAATCTACCTTTTTTCTCATACCCATGTAGAATCAGTCCTTTGGCAGTAAGCATCTGTTCACGCATGACTAGTTGCACATCTGTTAGCTCGCTAAAATCTCGATTACATAATCGTGTTACAGTTGTTTCACTGACAGTCTCTTTGATCGAGACTTCAAACACCTCACACTTTACACACGACAATATCCAAAGCATGAACAGCGGGCATTTAATAAAATTAAATGGATTAAATAATACAAAAAAGAATTATCAAGTAATTATCAATTATGCTATTTTGCTTTTCTGGGTTCACAATATGTAATTTGTATCTAATTTAATACTACTTTGTTTATTTTAAGCCTTAGTGGTTATAGTTTGGCTAATACGGTTTTCATCTACCTGTTATGACAAAGACTTGGGATACAAGCTCACACAATCTTATTTAATTTTACCTAAATTTTGTATTGTATAATGGCATTATTAAATGCTTAACTCTTCACCGGGCGGATCGCCCAACTTCGCCCGTACATCGTGTAGGGCAGAACGCCCAAGAGCGCCCATAGCAACGATTTCACTTAGAGTTCTTTTTCCTTTACATATTTACATCATATCCGGTCTCTACAGGAAGCATGACGTTTGTACAACGATTTCCGCGCCATTTTGAAACATTTTCATGTGGCAGCATTCATTTTTTCATAAAGTTTTCTTTGTTTTTCGCGTTCGGTGTTTCAAATGGATTTCTTAGTGTCGTCGATCGTTAATGAGAAGTTTAATGGATTCAATTTATCAGATAATGAGGTAAGAGAAGTTTATTTTTTAATTAGATGATAGGATTAGAAGTGACATTAGTGTCAGTAGCGTGCACATGTAATATCTTTCAAATTTTGGACGAGAGTGCGTCAGATTCTGAGGATATCGAAGAGGAATAGGGGGAATGGGTATCTGGAGACGCACGTGGTTGGAATAATAGTACTTTAGCACTGGAAATATCAGAATTTATAACAGAAATGGGGCCGAATGTGATTGTAACTAATGATAGTACTCAGTTGGCTTTCTTCTATCAGTTTTTCAAAGAAACATTTGACAAGATAGCGGAATAAACGAACAAGTACGCACGTCCGAAAATTGCGAAAAAACAAAATGGCGATCCAGGTTGGAAAGAAACTAATGCCACTGAAATTAAGGCTTATTTTGGACTTATGATTTTGATAGGAATTCACAACCTGCCGAAAAAAGAGATGTATAGATCGTCTGATGACAGATTAGTGTTCCTGGCATCAACAAAAAGTGTGTGTACATAGTGTTTGTAGCGGACAAAAATGGACAATATTTTTTTGTGTAAATATATATTTTCTCGCATGGATTCAAATTTAACACCCGAAAGTACACTTCAATTAAGGATATTAATAAAGCTGCTTTCATTTCCTTTCATTTTGCATTTTATTTCATTGGAATATATGGACTAATACCTAAGATATGATGTTTTTACCGACGTACCCCTAAATCTCACTGACATCCTGAAAAATCTTGCCCGTTTAGAGCTAAAAAAAGGAAAAACGTCTGCCCAGAAAAGAGTTTTAATATATGGAAGTGTGCATTTTATAATGATATTAAATGCATATTGTAATGAAAAGTGTAAAAATGCTATGTAATGGCATATTTGAATATACTATGGTGTGATAGAAATATGGCAGTATTCATTATATTTTTATATACCTGCAATATTTAATAAATATTTTATGGAGAAAAGTGGAAATCGATCTAATTATTTCTACTGTATGCATCTATTTTTATTGTACATAGATGGTACAAGCTGTGCAAATAATTGTATAAATATGTAATTTTAGTGCTTTTATGTGGAATTAATTGTACTTTTTAGATATATTATCGATTATATTTTAAATTTTTTCTATGGAATGAATTGTACATTTTATGTGTAATTAATTGCAATTTTAGGAAGGACTGATTATAATTTTTTTATGTGGAATTTAAATAGCTTTTTATATTTATTTAAATATACTTTAAAAATAGAATTAGTTAAATTACCTTACATCTAGAGATGGCTGAAAATATATTATATTACATAAGAAGTTAAGGATGTTTGATTTTTTTTTTAATTGAGAGTACTTGGCTCTTGTCTTATTGCTCTAGATGTTAGACAGATCATGCACATAAGGCCAGTACTGATGTTGCTATTATTTTTTCAAAGATAAATGTGCTCACTGTGTTGAGGATACAGTCCAACATTGACAATATTAATTTAAAGATAATAAATAAGTGGTGCCATTATTGCCTACTTACACAGGCCAACATTGACAGTATTAATTCAAAGATAAGTGGTGCCAGCATTAATTCAAAATGATGATAGAAGGCATGGGCTAAGATTAAATTATTTTTCATTTTGAAAAAAATATTTCTGTGTATTCAGGCATGAAAAGCTAACATAAAATAATAATATTGTATTAAATCTTTTGTCATGTATTCATTGCCTTGGAAGATCTGATCAGTTCTTAATATTTTGTTATGTGTTTGACTCTGCAATTTCCCTAGAAGCTACAGTCAAATCTTGCAATTGTGCTAATCTGTTGACAATGTACTCAGAGACAGGAATTAAATTTTGGCTGGAGGATAAGGGAGTGAATGCCTGAATAAAGAATAGGGCAGAGAAAAGGCCAGAAAGGATGTGGCCTTGGCCTTGAGAAAAGTACTCATAAGAATGATCAAAATACTGTTTCAGTGGAATAAAGGCTTGAAATAATGATCTTTGGTTAATGTCTTTGTTAAAGTGGAGTTTCACAAAATGTTAAATACACTTTTAAAAGGAAAGGCTGTGTTCGCTGATTGTAGAAATGAAATACCTATACTATATTAAATTTATTTCTAATATATATGTGAAACAATTGTATATATAATGAAATTATTGTATATATCATTTATTGTATAAAGAATTTATCTTAAAATGTTTGTATTTATTTTATGTGGAAATAAGTATATATGTTCTTTATGTAAATATTATATATACCATTTATTGTGTGACAGATTCAGACAAATTTCTGTGTCGTGAACTCTTAACCCAATTCTGCAAATTTCAAATTGAATTCGAATGTAGTTCCTTTCTTAGGGCATTTTCCCTACATGCATCTGTATTCAAATAACAGAGAGACTCATTCTACGTTATGTAACTTTTAGGACAATAGTCGACTGTAGGTCGAACTTGTAGCGTCACCTCGTGACCAGTCACGTGACGGATTCATGCATTTCAATAAATACACTGACACACAGTATTTTATTCACTCACGACGAAGAACGGCCGACACACACAGCTTAAGAGCACGTTTGCCACCAAATATTCTGTGGAGTCGATAGGAACAGTAATGCAGACCCATTGTCTTGATGCAGTATCTACTATAAGAAGGTAACACGTCCGCTTCTTAAAATACTAATTGCATTTTCTATTTATGATTTGTATATGAATTTATGTATGTGATCTGTGCAGGAATATTATTGCAAATCTCCTCCAAAACACGTGGTTCGATAAAAATGGACTAAACCTAAATGTTTCATTGTACATAAATTAATTGTAATCTTTAAACTTTTAATTTATAAAACCATAATTCTTTTGTGCCGCAGAACGTCTGTGCACGTTGTGAATTTTCATATAATTCAAATTCATTTCTTTGCGTGTAATTTCATTGTTTAATTTGTAAAGCGCTCATGCTTAGTTTGAATTGTATTTAAATTTCCTTTGTATGAATTCCATTTTTGATAATTATAATGATAATGTAAATGCTTGGAAATTCATACGTTCATGTAATTGTTAAAATAACACACATGTGGATTGTATTGTATCTTTTTTATAAATATAAATATATTGTAAAAGACACAATAGTCGAGGATTTAAACTATGCGCATTATTGTCGACCACGTGCATTTTGGATTTGCGAACATATCACTCATAGGAACTAAATTTTATTTCCAGAGCGGGTTTCTATGTTTTGGTTCTTGTTCCTTCTTTATCTTTGGCTGGGCTACTTGCCTGTTACAAGTACTGTTTTCCTACCATTGCATTTGATGATACTTCATCCAAGTACACCTCCAGTGTAGCTGAACAATCAAGAGACAATTGGCTACTGTAAGCTGTTGGCGAGTACCATACGAATGTACTGGTTGTGATCCGTGGATTGGACCCATGTTGGCTGTGGAACCACGTGTTCATCAATGATGCCATTCGAGCAAGTTATGTGAATGCTCGATGTACTTGAATTAAATATTATATCAAGCAAACTTTTCTCATAAGCATTCGAACTTTAACGTTATCGACTATACGCACCGAAATAGTGCCATAGTGCCAAGAAATCCGAAACATTGTTCTTCTTAATCAAATTGTTACTGTTTAATGTTAAATATTAAATTCTTTATTTATTAAGACCTCTTATAGTAGTGATTTTTATGCATATTATAGACCTAATTGTGGTTTGGATGGGGGACGATTGAGCTAAACGTAATATTCTGAATGCATAATCATTTAAGAGAGTTTTAACAGTTTCCAAGCCGGCTATTGTACGCAAGTTTGTCTGTTCGAGAATCTGTTTGTCTCTACTACAAGACGCATTTTCGTAAGGACCGAAAGATGAATTTGAGCAACCAGTCAGTTTAGGATAACGAGGAGAATTAATTTAAGCCATACATAAAGCAAATGACGTACAGTGTGAACAAAAAGCTGTGATGAATTGTTGTGGAAAGTTACTCTGTCTTAAAGTTCCATGAGATTATTATGTTTAATCTTTACTAAGACTCGCATTGTTGTGGAAAGTTACTATAAAAAGTTCCATAAGATTACTATTTTAATCTTTACTAAGACTCACATTGTTGTGGAAAGTTACTATAAAAAGTTCCATAACATTACTATTTTAATCTTTACTAAGACTCACATTGTTGTGGAAAGTTACTATAAAAAGTTCCATAAGATTACTATTTTAGTCTTTACTAAGATTCACATTGTAAACAACATAACTGTATGGAGAGAGATCTATTTTCTTATTTGTTATATTTATGACAATGTATGGGTAGTGACAACAATATGACTCCTCAAAGATGAATTGCCACTAGAAGTAGAAATCATTCTCATGCTAATCTGCTGCTGTTTTTTCACATGGATAACTAAAAAGATGACACTTAACAAGATTTCAGAAACAGACATTTTATTTACATTGTACAGAGTTCACACTACCTGCAATATTATAGTACAGTCAATAAAATGATATAAATATATTGTATCATAGTGAATAAAATGAACGCGAAAGCCGGAAGCGTTCCCCACATTAACAACGAATAAAATGAAACAAGCAATAAAATGATGTCATATTTATTTGTGTATTATTTACAATAACTTTCGCTCTCACACATACATTAAACAAAAATTATATATACACTTAAATTCCCATTATTATTTCTAATTTATTATTCTATTATTTCTAATTTATGTTACAGTTATATGACACTTATAAGAAGGCCAACATATACTTGCAGCTTAATATAAAATATACTGAAAACAGAACCTATATAATATATAGAGTCACTTCCTCACACAATAAATTCCACATAAAATATGTACAATTGTCTAAAATTATAATTATTTATATTACAAATGCATCTAAAAAAAATTGCAAGTACTTTTAATATGAAAAACAAACACAAAGAAAATTTATGAAATAAAAGAAAAAAATAATTGATCACCATTTTCTATTTGATGGAATAATCACACTTACAATCATACAGCTTGGGAGAATATTACTTTTCTAATGATTCAGTATCTTAGAATTTTGTTCATGAAATCAATCTCAAACTACTTTTAATCACATTAAACAGAATTTTATATTTCATTTTCTTTTATTTATTTATATATTAAGAAAAACAATTTGAAAAAATAGACTTTAAATAGCAATTTAACTATGAATAACAAAATGTAACTTCCTGGGAATCAACATACAAAACAATATTGAAACAAAATGGGAGGGGCGGATGTGCTTACAAAAACTAAAACACAAGTCACAAATAGGTTAAGACACACAGAGCAATTGAAACTTAAGTAGCAACATGAAAGAATTTATTTAAAAATAAAATAACTGGCTATTATTTTTAAATAGTATTTTCTTAGCATTGCACTGCTTACATTTGTGTGACTTTTCCCTATATGAGTAAGTATGGCTGAATATCAATCACATTCACATGACTTTTCTCTAGCATATACACATAGAGATCACAAGTAAATGTGCATGTGATGACCTTGAAAATACCTTACTAAGTTTGATTACATTTATGAGGATTTTCTCCACTGTCAATAGGGATGACATTAAAATCCAAGGAAATATGAAGCATATTTAGGTGATCAGAGAGAATGTTGCATGCATTCTGAAAGTCTTGTGGACTGTGAAAATACTTTGAGGCACTGATTAAATACATTCAGGTTTTATCAAGTATGAAAATGCAAGTGATGTGATAAATTGAAATACTGTGAGAGTTCTCTGCCACATTGATCACATATAAATGCTTTACTAAAGTATGAAATTGCATGTGTTAAGTCATCAGACATTGTGAAAAATTTATTGCATTGATCATATGTATAGACTTCTCTCCAGTGTGAACACATATGCTTTGATAAGGATAAAGAGTGTGCAAATCCTTTGATGGACAGGCCACGCTTATTAGCTTTTCTTCAGTTTATTATATATTTTTATAACTCAGGAATCTGTGAGAATGCTTTCTCCAGCTTGGAAAATGAAGTGGCAGAAAACAATGAGAAAAGGCTTTGCTGTACTCATCATGTTTATATGGCTTTTCTCAAGTACAGACACATATCCTACATGATAAGTGTGATGATATGAGATGTAGCCGCTGAATTTTCATTCATCTTTTAGACTGTCAGAGCTAAAATCTATTATCAAAGTTATCTCCCCACTTGTGTGGAGGCTCTTTCTGTGCACTGACATTTACTACCAGGGGTAGGACTATAAACACACATTATAATCACTGGTGCTAGATCTTGCATGCATGCATGGTGAGGATAGTGACTCATTTATAATTGTCTTTAAGCAATTTGTCTTTTACAAGGAAATTATTTTGTACTTTAAATTATAATTTGCATACTATTCCAGTAGAGTTATGTTAAGGTACAATATACTAAAGATTTGTTTTATAATACACTGTATTATAAATAAAAAATGTCTAATTAATGGCACCATACTATTTTATAATCAGGCATGTTGTCCTATAAAGTTAATAGCAGTTTGTTATAATTAAAGTTTATTATGAAGTCATGATAAGAAAGGTACATAAAATGTCAGCAATTATCATTGATTGTATCTAGTAAACATATTCTTCTATTTAGTATTTAATGCAGAAAGTAACATTGCCTAACACCACTACAACACCTAACCACTTTGAAGAAGAGAAAAATGATGATGATGACTAGCTTCAACAGCCTTAATCATTTCACTGAAAAGTGATGGAGACTTTCTAATGTTTACTATTTCAAATCAAAGCCATGTAGACCGCAAGCAAATATTGGCTCACACATCTCTTAAGTTTCCAAGTACATTATATTCTATTATATTGACATTATATTCTATTATACTGACATTCTATTATATTGACTTATATAGACATTATATTCTATTATACTGACATTTATTGACATTATATTCTATTATATTGACATTTGATATTGACTTATATTGACATTATATTGACTTAGATTAGTCGATGGATGGGATGGAGTAGATCAGCAAGAACACTAATAACTGTAGTGGCCAGGAGTGTCAAGGTCAAAATGTATTGGGGTCATGGTAGATGTATAGATCCTACACAGGATACATTTGAGATACTTTACCTTCATCAGGTGCAGACTTGAACTTGCGAATTGACATCACTCCTGTGTGCCACAAACACTACTCTTTCATTTTTCCTTTTCATTTGGGTCTTTGGGGGTGGGTGGATGTTGTGATTTTACGTTTATTAACTGCACTAACTTTTCCCATTTATGTTTCCCTTTGGTTACCCCCGCCCCCTCCTTCTATATACTGCTATCAGATAGCATGCCATGCTATCACTAGTCACTGATCAATGAAAAAAGTGCATCTGTCTCTGAGTTCTGTCAGCACAGCTGTCTCCACCAACAGTCTTACTTGTGCCAGTTTTGCCACGGTTGGTCCACTGGTGTTCTGTCTCAATATGTCTTTGACCTCTTGCCTAAAGGCTCATCTGGATTCAAGAAAGAAAAGAAAAATAATTAAAATGTAACAAAAAGTCAAAAAAACAACAATTTTCCTCAATCACCACCACTGTCCACCACTAAACACATAACTTTATTTCACAATATTCATAAAGGTTTCCGGCCAAAATTAACATGCAACCATCATATTGTATAAGAATTGTAGTGGTCAGGTAAATATACTTTTGACAATAGCCTTGCAATATGAAATGTGAACATATATGACTGCATTTTCGGATACAACTTGTCCTATTTCCAGCGAAGAGTTTTAGCAACATCATAAAGCGGAGAATATTGTGCTTGCAAAAGCTAAAAACTAGAAAAAAAAAGGCCAGAACAAGATTGTAGTTCAGAACAGAAATAACATTCCTGTGAAACCAAAAGTCTGATAGTGATAAGTTAGATTATTTCAAATATGATTAATGAGGTTTCTTAATGTTTTCTGAGAGTCAGATAAAGATTAAGTACATTTACTGTTCTCAGAAAGTTTCAGTTTGATGTTACAACAGGATTACACACATTCACCATTATATTATACTCTATAGCATTGTACAACATTGCATACATTTTAACTCAAATTTCCAGTGACTTCTATGTTTATATCTACTGTACTAATAAGACACTGATTCTGATGTTAATTTTTTAGTTTATGTAGAAAAATAGTTTTTGCATGGAGGAGGAAGTCAGGGGCCGGTTTCATGACAGCCAACTAGCGCGGTTTTCGACTTTACTTGGGTGGCAACTAGCTTAGTTTCCTTCTAAGCGCTAGGTAGTGTTTCACGACTATAAACTTGGACTCGCGCGGCCTGAATTAGGTCAGAACTACTGGAGCACCTCCCTACCAGCTCTAACTTTCGCTAGCAGCTACCTAAGGTACAAACAAATAGGCGTCACGTGTGCATCAATTCTATCACAGACGTAGGCAAAGAAGAAATCGTCCGTCACGGGATCGTATATAGTTTAATATTCTCAGAAATAATCCACAGAAACATTTATGAATCACTATGAGCATATATTTTATTTCTACCACCCATTTCTAAATATTTTATTTTAATGTAAATGTATGTAGTTTTTATGCAATCATGTGTGAAAGGAAAGCAGTTAATTAATTTTGCAATTCTGTTTCCACTAAATCCATGAATCTCAAGAATGAATTATATCTTTCCTTAATTTTATTTATCTGTATATTCATTATAATGCAACTTAAAACTCTCTAAAGCCACAGATAAAAACAAAAAATGATTGTTTTATCATATAAATGGAAATTTTCATTAGTGGACTATTAAAAATTAATAATAATATATCAATTTTAATTGGCATTAAGTTTATTTTAAACCAAATTATATTAGTGATAGTAATATTTGATCATATATAATATTATAATAAAATGTACAGTTATTTCATAATTATACTGTTAGAGTTTTGAAAATAAAAGTAAAATATATATTCTATTATATTGTTATAATATAAAGGCTAAAAACGTGGTGGCAGTTTAATTTTTTTTTAAAGTTTCATTGTTTTTTTTATTAAATACAGTAAATTTTTAGTGCTACTCATCATCTGTCAAACTGACATGTGTATCTAGCTGTAACATTAAACTAATGATTATTTTTTAATTAAAAAAAAGAATGGCCATATATTATGTATACATTACATTAGTATAAGTTAATATAATTAGAAGTAGAATTATGTGTAAATCTTCAAAAGGTGAACAGCTTTGTTTTGGTTTTCTGAAAAATACAGTTTTTGTATTTTCAAAGTATTTACATTTATTTCATTGTTGTTACAAATATATTTAACTTTTACATTAACAGTATGTATACACTGCCTGATGGGAAAAATTCATATAGATGAATATAAAATGTGACTTAACACTGGCAACTGTTGGATAGAGAAATTGCTACTTCAGTTAGTATTTACAAAAAGATCTAGGCATTTAAATATTAATATGATGGTGACTCATGTCATATTAAACACATAGACATTTAATTATTATTATGATAGTGACTCATATCATATTTAACACATATAGACATTCATGATGGTGACTCATGCCATATTTAACACATAGACATTTAATTATTATTATGATAGTGACTCATATCATATTCAACACATATAGACATTCATGATGGTGACTCATGTCATATTTAACACATACAGACATTTAAATATTATCATGATGGTGACTCGTGTCATATTTAACACATATACTGATATAGACATTTAAATATTAATATGATGGTGACTCATGTCATATTATACACATAATTTTTATAGACATTTAAATATTATCATGATGGTGACTTATGCCTAAATGTGAATTAATTAAAATAATTATTAAGAAAAAAATAAATTATACAGAGTCTTTAATCGTTGTTTTCAGTTTGCATGTTTATTTAGTGTTGTATTTATCACATACATTCAAAGGTATTTTTGAGATATGATAGTTATTGTTTTATGAACATGAGAACTAAAATAAATAAGTATTGAAACAGTTAATAAAAAAAAAAAATAGAAAATATAATTTATGACTAAAACTGCAATTTGTATATAATTTCTATATAAATGTTTAATTCATTTCTTGTACAAGGAATATTTATGTCAAATGACAGGTTATCCAATATTAAACAAATTATTATAGTTTATTCCTCAAACAACTGATTTAGTGTTTATAGTTTTGAGAATAGAATATAGCACTTTTATTTTGATAATGTGAATAAAAATATACATGAGTTCTCCACCAGTCTTAGGGTATTTTCTTTTAGCAAGGTAACTTTTTGTTAGTTTAGAGTAGTTTAGACCATTTACACTTACAGCGAAGTTCGGGTTCTAACCGATGAAAGGTAGAAACCGCATTCATAACATAAGCACAGCAGCCCACGCATTCTTTTTGTCTTTGTTTGTGAGTGAGCTCTTTAGTCATGATTGTAGGATGTTTTTTTTCTGCATTCGTATGCCTCTATTAAAGCAACGATCTCTGAATGCGTGAAATTATCTTTATTTGCGCGACGATTTTCATGCTCGGCTTTTATTGTTAAAATTGAATTGTGGGATAGATCTATTTATAAACAAGTCATGTGACGCTTCGAGTTGGCAACTACTTAGATCGTTTCTAGTTGGTAGTCGTGAAACGCTACCTAACAGTGACAACTAAGTAGTTTGGAACTAGCGCGCTTTTCGGGGAAGCTCCGCTCCAAGTTGGGCGGCTGTCGTGAAACCGGGCCCAGGACTCTGATTTGATTTATATATAATTATAATGCTGTTATATGTACAAATGCTACTACTGCAAATTTAAGGTCCATCAATGTTAGGCTGACAATTTTTATTGCATTGTATCGTAGTATGTTTCATGCTGTCATTGTTTTCAATGGCTTTATGTTATAGGTTTTCAAAGATACTGAGCTAGAGCTCAGAATATTTTTCAAATGCTAACTTGTGACATTGTACAAACAGATCCTTCTATTAGGTAAGACCACTCGCTATATGGAGACTGGAGACAACGTCACTTTTTGACTGAATTCAATCATTTTCAAAATTGTCTATCTCAGTAATTAAAAGAAAGAAATGGTTGGAAATTGTTTTATCAAATAAAGGAATCTTCCAACGTTAAATATAAGTTTTGTTTGTACATTTGAATGACGTATTTATTACGTTTTGATCGATAAACTCACAGTCGGTAAAGCGTACTGAAGTGTCCGTGGCGAGATTTGAAAATGGCTTACCTCCTACATCGTTTTTGGGTATGCTCACATAACGCGTTCTAACTCTTCAAGGATTCAACCAATAAAAATAAATCTTATATCAACGGAAAGCTAAGATAATGACCTTTAACATAAACATCGGTTGATTTAATTTTTTTAAAAATTTACTGTAGAATATGATAATCCAAATTATGTGTTATGTTTGACGCATTATAACTTCGAAACCCATTATCATCTGTTCGCCTACTTTATACTGTTGAAAAGGTCATCTTTTGCCCTTTAAAATGGTATATAACATGAACCAGAAGTCTCTATACAGGAAGTGTTAGTGGCAATGAACGCGGGAAACCCTAATAGTTTTTTTCGCACACATGCCGAAGTTGACGAGAGATCGCCATCTTGGACCAGACGTGTGTTAAAATGGATCAACTAGACAACATTTTGCGTTAAGTTTTAACAAAACTATTAAATTTCATCGAAATATTGAAATAGTAAAATGATCATTCATTATTTTTAGGTTACGATTTGTTATAAAGTTTTATTTTGATCACTAACGAGGTTAGCTAAATATCAGCCTTTTAAAATATTGTCGCAAGAGTGTGATGATTTATTATGACAAACTGCTTATATTAAAAACAGTCCTATATACAAAATACAGAATGGAAATGATTAAACGATGATTCATGATGAGATTGAATTTTTAAAAAATATATATTAACTAATCGGCGATATTTTAAATTAATTTTATAAAGCACCAATCCAAAATAAAGAACGACAACTCTTAATGCTGAAGAATTTTCGTCTGTGTTCGTCTGTAGCTGACCAGTACTT
The DNA here is from genome assembly GCA_028829895.1 of Sinotaia quadrata. Lineage (NCBI taxonomy): Eukaryota > Metazoa > Mollusca > Gastropoda > Architaenioglossa > Viviparidae > Sinotaia > Sinotaia quadrata. The sequence continues at coordinate 9,988,740 of CM054179.1, read as the reverse complement.
TTAATTATTTTATTATAACTAGGACCTTAAGAAACAATCTAGTAAATGATAATTAGAATTTGTCATTGAATGACAGATCAGGGTTAAGATATATATATATATATAATAATAAGTGTATGAGTCAGTGAGTGAATCGATGTTGGTAAAAATTGATATCAGGACAATGATGAGTAACATGCTACTAACAGTAACACTACAGACATACATTATACACTAATATAGTAGACATATAATAAGTAAAACTATGAAAGACTTTAGCTTTCAATTTTCAAGATATTTTTAGAATGTTAATGTCTTATATTATGAAACAATAGACACCTATTAAAAATAAATATACTAATTATTACTATTAGAATTGCTGTTGAACTACAAAAAAGTATACTGTAAATAGTAACAATTAACACTAATAGTATTTTATTAATCAGTATCAGTTTCGCTAGCTTTGATCTGTTTTTTTAAATTGTTAAAGTACATGCATACATTGTAAAAATATAATTTTTGACTTTATTTAGTTAGAATGATCATGCTGTCAGTTACAGAAATTAGAAACATTGCATTATAATAAATATTTCATTTTACCTTTTTTCCTCTTCAACAAGTGTGCGGATTTATTGCATGAAACTACATTTTTTAGATGTTATATTTCTAAATCTATACAAAAAGATTGTCTAAAACTTCACCCTGTAAATGTCTATATTCTAAAGAGCAAGTATACCAAATTTGGATGATGTACATGAAGTAGTTTTTATTTTACAAGATTCCAAAAGAGACATTTTATTTAGTTTTTGACCACTTGCCATTTGAAAATTTACACAAAATGCTAATTTGACAGGATTGTATTTTATTTTCTATGCATCTGTGATCCTTAAAAAAAAATCAGCAATATATTTGTATTACAGAGAGTTGAAATAGTAAAGATGAGCCATGTATGTTTCATAGTTTTTGTTGTGTGGTCATTTCAAAAGGGTCTTCGTGAAATCTGTGTTTTTCTGCAATTTACGCCAAACTTTGAACTGTCATAACTTTTTTCCTATTAAAGCTAGAGCTCCAAAATTTTGTGTGCAAACTTACTTTGAGGTACATAACATAACCTGCAAATATCAGCTTATTTGGCCAGACTTCAAAATTTGAGTGGTCTTACCTACTTCTATATTTTGTAAATAGATAACATTTACCCCAAAATCTAAATAAAACTGTTTAAGGGTTGGGCCAAAAATCTTAAGAGATAATAAAAAAAATTAACTGCAATTTTTTAAAGGATATTTTAAACTGTTATAAACTACGAATGGAGACTGATGAAAAAAAGTTAATGATTGTAAGATAGGCTAACAAATTATTTCCACTATGTTACATACAACTTACAGAGCAGAACCATGACAACAGGCAACAGAAATTTGTGTATTAAATTTAAAATTATTTAACAGGTGACAAATGTTCAACTTATTTAATTCAAGAAAAAACTAAAACTGGTAAATTATAAAACTAATATTAATGAGAGAGAGAGAGAGAGAGAGAGAGAGAGAGAGAGAGAGAGAGAGAGAGAGAGAGTGAAAGAAATAAAGAAAGAGATTAAAATACCAAAAATTAAGACAACAAAAACAACCAGTGTTTTCCAATATTCCAATAGCTTACCATCTCTATTTTCCTCCTGTGAATTCTCTAATGCTGCCACTTCCTGATCAACAGTGCCAAATAAGATTGCTGGGGTTAGGGGAAACTCCAAACACATCATCTTGTTAAAACCAGGATTATGAACCTTGCGCAATATACTATTTTTAGGAAGACTCTGTCTCAAGACTGTCTCTGCCCTGGAACGTACATCTTTTCCAGGATCATTGCTCTTGCTGAAGCAGTAACACAAGACAGTTGGTAACAGCTGGTGTACACCAGGATTGGTTTTTAACTCTTTAGGGCAGTCAACTAGCAGAAGACTAAAGATATCTAAAAATTCCAATGCACTGGCTGGAAGGTTCATCACAATATAAAGTTGGTACTGTTTCCTACCTTCACCAACAGAAATGTCAGAAATTTTAAAGTCTGCATGGAGGTCTGTGTTATCACCATGACAGCCTGGTTGACATATGGTGTCATTACTACTCTGAATGTCTGGCACAGTCCCAAGGTCATCATGAGTTGCATGAAGAATACTGCATGAATCAAGTTTTCCTTCCTGTCCTCCAGAGGAACTGACATCTAAGTCAAGATTGACATTTCTAGAACTGTCTTGATTGAAAACACTTAAGCCAGTCCTTTCTGTGCTAGAGGGATCTTTATTCAATACATCTGAGCCAGACATGGGCATCTCAGAGGCATCTCTACTCAGTCCATATGGGATGGTGGCTTTATTAGCCATTTCTCCTACACCTGTCCCAGAAACCTTTTCTAATCTCTGGACCAAATCAGGCTTGACCACAGTTCTGATGAATTCACGCCCGTCAAGCTGAAATGCTTGCAGAAGTCCAGGCTTGATTTTGTTATGTTCTGTATTTTTGACCAGGGCTAAATATGACTCCGGGTTGAGTTCATTAGCCATGACTGTCACCAATTTCTTTGCAGCTGGTATAGAGAATGGACCAACGCCAGCAAAGACATCATAGAGAACGTCACCCTTATGAAGAAGGTCTACCACATGCTTATGTTCCGTTGCTGCAAAAAATAAAATAACTTTTAATAACTCTTCATATAAGTGTATCTGAAATTGTTCATGTCTCAAATCTCTCTATTTTCTGACACTGGGATCATGCAAATATATTTCATAATTTTGGGAGAAAAAAAAAAGACTTAATAAATAGATTTTAGTTAATGTCAGCACTCAAATTATTATGAGAAGTGTAACTTAAAGTTTGAACACAAACAATCCTCAGTTAACTTTATCTTCTGATACAAAATTGCCTTATGTTATTTCTTTCTTTAGCATGTGACCTTAGTGACATGGATGTGTGAAAAAGACTATAGATGTTATCTATATGCCACACTTCTCTCATACTCTTGTAGCTTCAAGAGGGACCAAGCCACAATATGAGGTGACTGGTTGCACATCACATTGCTAGAAGGGTAGACGGCTGATCTCCAATCACATCTAAACAAGTGATGATGGTTGAAAAAATGAACAGAAAGTCTGATAAATGAATTGGTAATTTTAATACACAACAAGGGTAGGAATTTAAACTAATAGAAGTAAGTATAAAACTTCTGCGCTTTATAGTCCTATGTAGGAAGACACGTGTCTACATGTATATAAGAATTCCTTCCATGTACTCTATGGATGAAAATCCGCGTAAACCTATAAAGGAAGACCTGTTGACTGAAGATCTATGTATAAAGACCTATGTACTGAAGACAAGTGTATGAAAACCTAAGTAAAAAGACCTGTGTACTAAACATCTTAGTAAGAACACCTGTGTACTAAAGACCTTAGTAAGAATGTCTGTGTGTACTGAAGACCTAAGTAATGAATACCTGTGTGTATTGAAGACCTCAGTAAGAATGCTTGTGTACTAAAGACCTCAGTAAGAAGACCTGTACGTACTAAAGACCTAAGTAAGAATACCTGTGTCCTGAAGACCTCAGTAAGAATACCTGTATACTGAAGACCTCAGTAAGACCTGTGTGTACAAGACCTCGGTAAGAAGATCTGTATACTAAAGACCTGTGTATGAACTCCTAGTAAGAAGACCTGTGTATGAAGAATTGTGCACTAAATACCTATGTATGAAGACCTGTTTAACGAAGACCTATTTGCTCCTAAGTAAGAGCTGCTGTAAAATATGTGGTTCCCATTTCCATTAGTTTTCTACTTATATACTTTAGTCATTTGGCACAATGTTCCAGCTTGCACAGAGCTTTAACAATTTGAAGGCCTCTGCACATGATAAGACAAATGTCTTAACAAACTGTATGGGAAAACATGTCATATATACCCTTTCTGCCCTATCTGCACATGATAAGACAAATGTCTTAACAAATTGTATAGGAAAACATGTCATATATACCCTTTTTGCCCTAACTGCACATGGTAAAAGAAGATCACATAATCTTCCATGTCACATACACTTAGCCCTACCACATATCATTTATAGAAATGTCATGTGATGCAAAATGGGTGTTTCCATGGATGTTATAGAAGTCAGTGAAAGCAGCAGTGAAATAGAAGATATTGTTTTAGCTGCATTGGATGAAATCACAGATGACAAAGAAAAAGAATATGAAAAACAGAAAAAGATCTTGTTGGGTCAAAGGATGAATGTCACACAAGGATCATATACGTGCAGCCTTTTTCTCCCATTCTGTATCACTTCCAAGTCAAAATCCTCTTTCGAATATTCCCACCTTCCTTTCATGAGTGGCTTCCACTTCATTGCTTACCATCAGTCCATACTAGGATCCTTAAGTGCCAATGAGCATGTTCACATGTGGGTAGTAAACATTTTTATTTTTGAACTCTCTGCATCATCTGATTTGAAGGAGATTTACTGTTAGCTTTGATGCTTTATCATTATGACTGCCTTAGGAAATAGAAGAGTTTCTAAATGATAAGACAGTCCTGGGGATGGTTTTATAAGACACTTGTCCACACACAGTAATCAAATCTCATGTAACAGCCTTATGAGACAAATGTCTTATTGTTTGCAAAGGCTTTTACCCAGCAATAACAGGTTTGCAGTTCTCAAGTTCATGTAACAGTGACTAATGTCATAAAATACACCTAGCACAATTTAACTTAACAATTCATAGTGTACTAATCTAAGGAAGTAGTACACACCTGATACAAATGACTTACGATGTACTATCATTGAGACAGTCACAAATAATTAATACAATACAAAGAGAGAATTATATATATATAATCGGCCACCATCATGATTTTGAATAATAAGTATGTGCACCTGCCATAACATTCTTTAAACAAATAAATGACATGATCTTTACAAAGTAAATATTCAAATATATGAAAAACTGGAGATGTTTCTCTGTCAACGTGATGTAGCTAAACAAGGAACAGAAATGATTGACAGCTAAAAGTGTCTTTAAGGATGACTTGTCCTGAAGAGTGCATTTCATTAAGGCCATTAGTGAATACTTGTCCACTACAGACAAAGGAAAGAAAAACTGGATGGGTGTTAATGCTGCTATGAAGGATTTTACAGGTCAAAAGAAAAGATTGTTGTTTTTGGCATTATTTAATATTCAAATCTTAATTCTTAATGCGTTCGAGGTCATGGACGTGAGTGAGAGTAGACAAGTTTAGGCCTCCTAAACAATGTTATTTATCATTTCTGCTAGATGTTTTATTAACAATTTTTGATAATCTCTGTCAGACAATGGTCGCATTGATCCTAGATCGTTTTTCCCCCCACAAAAAGCCTGGTTTATTAACTAAGTTATGATGGATCATGAATGACAGCCATTTAATTAATCATACTAGGTAACGCCAATAGCAAAGGCCTCAAAATATGCATTAATTATTTAGTTTTTGTGAGGCTATACCCCATCATTGTATCTTTTTAGAGTTGGTAATAGGTTAAATTATTGTTAGGGTTCATTTCACATGTAAACCTGGCCAAGATTTTGAGGGACCATGTTTCAGAATACATACTACTGTTTTTATTTCAACCTGCCATTTGGTTTCAATCAGACCTCTACACTTATTTTTAAATAATCATAAATTTTTTAAAATAAGACATTAATAAGTGCATTTTAACTACAAATGTTGGCTAATTTTAAGTTGTTATTTCATTATAATTACTTAAACAAGTCAAATGGAACTCACAATAAGCAAAAAAGCATTAATATCGTTCGTCTTCAGTGTAGGCTCAAAGTGCCATTGCTCAATTTGTGTTTTTTCTCATTTTTGAGAATCAATAACTCAAAATTAAAAAAGCTATTACCTCAGAAAAAAATCAGGTTTCAAGTCAACATTGGTTGGATACATGAGGTATGGCAAAAATTTAGCTCTGTCAGATAATCAATTTTTACTTTAGGGTGATGCAAAATTGGCAAAATGTAAAATACATGTAAAAAGCATATTTTGTCCATTTTTGAAAATTGCGTAAAAAAAAAAAAAAAGTAAGAAAGATTAAGCAACCATTTTTTGTAAACTGACTTCTTTCACCATGATAGTTATAAGGTGTAAATTTCATTCTTTTCCAAAAGCTTTGAAAAAATAGCTGTTCTACCTACATGATTTTACTTACCCTTTAGAGTTATAGTTATTTTAGTTAAAGTTTTTATCCATGATGGATACAGATATTTTAGTTAAAGATTTTACCTTTGACCAATAGAGTTATTTTAGTTAAAGATTTTACCCTTGACAGATAGTTCTTGTTATTTTAGTTCATGAATTTACCCAATGACAGATAATTCTAGCTAATTTACTTCATGATTTTACCCGTGTCAGAGAATTCTAGTTATTTTAGTCATGATTTTACCCATGACAGTTCTAGATATTTTAGTTCTTGTTTTTAACCAAGACAGATGGCTAAAGTTATTTCAGATCTTGATTTTAAACATGACATATAGCTATAGTTATTTTAGATTTTAGTTCATTATTTTACCCGTGACAGATAGTTCTAGTTATTTTAGATTTTAGTTCATTATTTTACCCGTGACAGATAGTTCTAGTTATTTTAGCCATGATTTTGCCCATGACAGATATATAACTTAGAGTTACTTCAGTTCATGATTTTACCCATGACATATAGCTTATCTTGGAGTTACTTTAGTTTGTGATTTTACCCAAGACAGTTATAACTTAAGAGTTACTTTAGTTCATGACAGAGAGTTATACTTAAAAGTTATTTTACTTCATGACTTTATCCTTGACAGATACTTACAGTTATTTTACTTCATGATTTTACCCTTGACAGATAGTTACAGTTATTTTAGTTCTTAATTTTACCCATGACAAATATAATTATTTTAGTTCATAATTTTACCCTTGACAGATATAGTTATTTCAGTTCATGATTTTAACTTTGACAGATATAGTTACAGTTATTTTTGTTCATAATTTTACCCTTGACAGATATCTATTGTTATTTTAGTTCATATTACCCTTCTAGGAGAGTTATAATAACTTCAGTTTAGCATACACTGGGAAGTGATACGTAGCCTAATAAATTAAAATGAAAAATAGCCACTCTTGTGCTTCTCTAGTGCAATATGATACTGATTTAAAATTAAAATGCCACACATCATTATTCCAAGTACGTTGAAACACAGTTAAAAATGTGTTTTTATCAAATTCACTATTCAGGAAGATCTTCATTTACCATATATGTCTACTGACATACCATCTTATGATTACTTCAACTTTGTGGCTTTCAAATTGTATGGATTTAAATTTTCATCTACAAATATGAATATGAAATTTGAAAGCTTTCGCTCCAAAATCTCAATTTGAAAGATGAAAATAAAAATATAAAGTGCATATTTATCCCAAGTTTTACCAAGTCCTGGATTCCAAAAAACCTTGGAATAGTCTAACTCAAAGACACAACCGTTTTCTTTGACGTTAGTGATATATGTTGGTTCTCCTGCAAGGAGTTCCATTGGTAATACACGGAAAGTGTTGTGAATGATGTCTGTCTTGTAGACAACAGTTTTGATGAAACAGTTTTTGTCTAGTAAAACTTCACCTGCAATATATAACACTATCGTGAAAATATATTTTAACAAGTTCAAAATCAGTGGTGTTATGCAATGTAAATTAATGAATAATATGTTAGTTTTAATTAATAAATTTTTCAACATACCAAATTCTTTATGAGAGTTGAAAGCCCATATTTTCTAAGTAACAGTATTAACTAAAAGCAATTTATATTGTCTAAGTAACAATATAAGTAACAGTATTAACTAAAAGAACTCATATTGCAAAAGGAGGACAAATGAAATTACAGATTTCACATGTAAACTACACTCTGAGAATAACTTTAACTAAATCTCATTACTACTGAGAGAAATTGGTGGTAACAATGTAAAGGCACTAATTGTACATGGAGGTCAACTTAAGTTCAAGCCTGACCTCATTTAGGTTCAAATCCTGCCTTTTTGTTTAATGTGATTTTTTCCTTTTAGTTCATTAAAACAGCAGCCATATTGCAAATACTTAGAGCCCTCCCCCCTCCCCCCCTTTTAGAAATGAGTACAAATAAATAACCATCATTATTAAAAGTAAAGTATAACACATTTAGCTTACTACACACCTGACAGAACCTAAAACAAATGCTGACTAAACAAATGTGAAAAACTAAATTGACTTACTAAAGTTGTAATGTTCAAATCTGTCTATCAGAACAGTGCTGTAAATGTAGTGTCAAATCAGCCTATCAAAAGAGAGCTGTAAAAGTAATGTCAAATCAACCTATCAAAAGAGTGCTGTAAATGAAATGTCAAATTTGCTGTAGTGTCACAAGAGTAATGATGATCCATCAGAGCCTTTTGTAATGAAGTCTTTTTTAATAGTAATATTACTGTAGATGTAATTCATAGTGTGGAAAAGAAGTAAAAGAAAAGAGGTTTTGAAAAGAATTCTGAAATTTATCATAAATACAGAATTAAAAGAATTTCTTGCCATGGACAAATCATCTATCTATCTATCTATCTATCTATCTATCTGCCCAACTTGTTTAACTTCACTGGTCCAAAGTTACATTTTAGTCTGTAAGTATAATTAGTATAAAGGAATATACACTAGAGTGCAGGCAAAACCAGAGTATAGGTTTCTGATCTAATTCTAAAGGACAAATGATATATAGTGATTAGTTACTTTATAATTGCATTAAACCATAAATATATTCTGACAATTATACACTCTTCAAATTAAAAAAAAGAAGAATATTTGTGTTATAATTCTGCTCAAAGAAGATAACTATATACTTACATACTCTCCATATATATTTTTTTTTAAAGTACTAGTTACCTTATAATTATGCTCAGAACACTCATGTTAATGTTACTATTACGACTGATGCTGCTTTGGGTTTTTAAAATATGTGACTTTAAATTAATATATTTTAAATCTTATTGAATTTTCAATGAATAAATTTAATATTATCAACATGATACTCAATTAGCCAATGGATATACAAGTACACATAACAAAAGGAGTTAAAATCTTTATACCCTATTAAAATGCTGTTTTTAAAATTTCAGGTAATTCAACAATTTGTGATGGAGCTGTAAATTTTAAAACAATTAACTATTAATAAAAAATATATGTAGCTTTTTTCAGCAGAAAATACATACTTGTAAAAAGTTATAATGGACAGCTAAACCAACAAAAGTCAAACATAACAACTATTAAATAACTTTAGTTATAGCATAAAATCTTTAAAAGTCATCAAATTTTTGCTACTACAGTGTTAAGCTGTTACATCCTGGTCTATATACATTAAAATAAAATAAATATGAGTTAGAAAATACATTGATAATTTAAAAAAGACTTAAAGCATTATATTTGTATCATGTCTACACGACATCTACAAGATGGAAATGTATCTACTCTCAGAAAAAAATGTTCAAGTAAAGAAAACACTAGTTAAACAAAACTGATCCTTACCAATCAAATGTTTGTAATCAATGACTTCAGGTTTGAGGCTGAGTCGAGCAATGTGTCCAATGCGAAAATAATCAGGAATAGCTTCTGCTTCAACTGGCAATACAGCCTGCAGAATTTCTGCTACTGTCCAGTTATGATATCCAACATCAATACTGCAGAAAAGCATAGTCTTCACATCTACGCAACATTTGTCTAACAGTTTTGCCTCGTCTGTTGAAAAATCTTCTGGTGTTTTATATTTCTTAGGATTTAGCAACAATAGTTTGTGAGTTTCATGCATTGGATCATCTTTTGAAAGTTCTGCCACAGGTTCAATATTATGCATTTTGAATTTTGACAATTTGATAGATTTTGTTAATGACCATAAAAACTTTGATTCCACTTTAAGGCTTGGTACTTGCACTGTCTTAGCGAACAGTTCTCGGTTAAGATGCTTCATTCCGCACACAGCCTTAGGGGGAAAGAGGTCAGAGTCACGAAAGGATTTCTATTTTTGAAAAAAGGAAAAAAATTTAATTAAAGCCTTTAACATGAATATTGACATAAACAAAACTCATTTAAATAGTACAACACAACATATACTGAAAGTGAAAGCTATTTTAAGTTTTTAAACAGCTAATAAATGGTAAGGTTTTGAATAAAGCTTAAAAACTATAATTTAAGTTACAGTACTATTGAAAGTGCCACCACTAATTTTGGTCTATGGCTGATCTAGATGGAGGTTATTAATTTTTTTTTTTTTTATAAATGTCTTGTCTATGCTAGCCAGAAAAATGTATAATTCTTTGAATCTGGGATATTTTGAAGCAAAATGATGTCTTCATTTATGAAAACTTAAAATGTAAATAAATAAAATAAGTTTGATTTTGTGGCTCTCAATTACTCATTAGTCTGTAAAACCAAGGCATGGCAAAGTGGGGAATTCAGTCAAATAACCTAGATAATAATTAATATTAATAACTCACTTAATTTCAAACATTAAGTATATAAAAGACAATCATTAAAGCTGAGGATTAGGCAATTTTTGCTTGGAATTAAATTTTCAACTGCTACAAAAAGGAAAGAGCATCTCAGATTCAGCATTGGATATTGAATTTACAAGTGGTAATCATCTCAGATTCAACATGCCAAATTGGATATTTATATTGTATTTACAAGTGGTAATCATCTCAGATTGTGGTTTGCTGTCAATTTTTATTCCAGTGAGTGGTCATGTAGGTAGGGACCCCAGTGCACTGCTTTGTCCACGGGCCTATAATGCTATTAACAGGGGTGGGAATTGGTGAAAGTGTTTTGGGCTTACTGGCAAGTGACGGCGCCAAAGGCGCCGCGAAAATCTAGGGGGGTCCGGGGGCATGCCCCCCCCGGAAAAATTTTGTGTCTAAAGAAGCAAAATGGTGCAATCTGGTGCCACCTGAGCTTAGAAATCGCTACACAATCTGCTTCCCAAATTCCAAGTAAAAGACTAATTTTCTCAATTGCAATTTAATAGTATGCTTTAACAAGGGTGTTTTTGTTTGAGCTCGTGTTTTTTGGGGGCTTTTTTTCACCTGGAATGCATGAATTTGTTGCACGAATATCAATCAGTTGACGGTGTCCGTTGGTGTCAGCATGCTTCTGCAAGGCACCAAATCCGCGGTTTGCGTATTTAATCTCTGCTCGGCACAGCTCGCAGAAGGCAAAACCAGAGGTTGACAACTTTTGAATCCATTCGCCGAACCGAACTTTCCTGATTACTTTTGATTCTTTTTCCCCATCGATAGTTTCCACCCAGTCTTGATCGACCCAATCCCAATTCCATTTGTAGCGGCAACCAGAATCGTCAAAGCTTTCCCCCACGCTGAACAACGTTCGACATGTTTGACTGGGTAGAACCAGCCATTTTTTCAAAGTCTTTGGAAATGAATGAAATTTACACCATATATATATCATGGTGAAAGAAGTCAATTTACAAAAGATGGTTGTTTAATCTTTCATAGTTTTTTTTTAATGCAATTTTGAAAAATGGGAAAAAAACGCTTTTTTCACGTTTTTTACATTTTGCCATTTTGCATGCACCCTAAAGTAAAAACTATCTATCTGACAGGGCTAAATTTTTGTATTCCTCAAGTATCCAATGCTGACAGGTATCCTGATTTATTTTAAGGTGATAGCTTTGTAATTTTTTGAGTTATAGATTCTCAAAAATGAGAAAAAACACAATTTGTGCAACGGCATTTTGAGCCAAAACTGAAAATGAATGATATTAATGCTTTTTTGCTTATTTTGAGTTCCATTTGACTTGTTTAAGTAATTATAATGAAATAACAATTAAAATATCTGATATTTTTAGTTAAAATGCATTTATTCATGTCTTATGTTTTAAAATTTATAATGATTTAAAAGGGTTGAGGGGTGAATGAAACTAGTGACAGTTGATTATGAACATCTACACAGCAGTCTATTATTTAGTACTCTTGGAAGCTGTGATAAACTGGCAAATGGTCTACCCTTATTTCGTGGTTGAATCTAGGATACTATAATTGTGGTTATTCTGACACAGGGTTCCTCAAAGTCTTGGCCAATTTCTACAATTAAATTAACTCTAACAATAATTTTTCCTGTTCTAATCCGCCATAGTCAGCGCCCCCCCCCCCCCCGAAAATCTGCACAAACGAAAACTAAATTAGTAATCGGGCTAATAACTAAATAATGTGTATCTGAATCCGTTACTATTGACGCTACCATTAAATAGCTGTAAAAAGTGTCATTTGTGAGCCATTATAACATACTAAACATATTACAGTAAAAATAAATCAGTAACTTATTGTGGGGGAAAACGATCTAAGATTGTCATATGGTGTGAACCAAAGTGAAGAGATTATCAAAAATTATTAAACAAATTACAGCAGAAATTGTAAATAATTATTGTTTAATGCAATAATACCTTGTATGTATAAATATAGTATTATTTCAATTCACTTGTCTACTCTCACGTCTATGAGTATGACCGATGGCGATCTCGATCGCTACCGTCTATACCGCTACGGTGTACAGTACAGATCTATATATTATACATCCGACAAATAGCAGTTAAAAAAACAAGAATCGTCCATACAATTAAATAAAACCTTTTTTACAACTTCAAGAGCTATAGTAAATTAAAGCTTAGTGAATTACTTAACGCAGCACTGAAACAATCACAACCGGCGACTCGATGATAAACAACGCTTCGTGAACAACGTTTCCTCGTGTTTAGGTCTTCGCGCGTGCTTAGGGTACACACTTGTTTTCTAAACGGACTCCGCTACGAATATGCCACTTTATCATGCTATATATCATTTTAAAGAAGATATTTTCAACTTTCTATTGATATAAGACAAAAATCTATATTTTCATAAATAACCGTGCAAAAACGTAATTTAAAAAATAGGTTTTTTTCAATCAACTTTTACATACAATAAAAATACAGATTTGAAACTAACACGGTTGCATTCTACATTCATTTTTCTTTAATTTGATATAAGATACATTCTGATAGGACAATCGTAGCGGAGTCCGTTTTAGTGTTTGCAAGGTACATAAAAACACGATGGTAAAACCGGAAATTGAGATTTTTGCCACGGCTATCGAAACACGCCAATCGTACCTAATTTAATGCGATCGTACACGCTTCCACTCACTCTCTCACAAATAAAAAATACATTAATGAAAAGTTGGAAGATAGTTTTATTCAACAAACTATTTCACAAGCATGATAAATACGGAACATAAACACAGCACTTGTGGCAAAATGATAAATTTTTCGGAATTTAGTAGTTGTCCGCTATCGCTATATAGAGGCTGGTTCTACCTAGTTTGACGCCATAATTTGGATATGGCGGATTTTACTCAAAGTTAAGCTAAATTTTGTTTACTACGCCCATTTGAGGATGCGCATTATGGGAATATATATATTTATTTTTTTTTACTTTTTTTTTTTGGGGGGGGGCGTACTGAGCTAACAATGGGCGTAAACTGAAAATGATTTGGGCGCTTTTACGCCTTTAGGCGTACAATTCCCACCCCTGTATTAAGATGGCCCTGACTAGATGCTTGTACTCAAAGCACTGGTTCGAAGTATTTGGTTTGCTAGTGAGAGAATTTATAATGGCAGTAGCAACAGACTTAAGATTGAAGAACATAAATCACAGACATATTTTCATTTTATAAAGAAAACTAAAAAAGAAAATAATTAATGAAAGTGTAGTTTCAATAATTTATTATTTTACCCTTAAAATATTTTGGATTACAGCTCAACTTTTCCAAACCATACAATATGGGGAATCTGTAACTATCCAGTACAATGATTAAAAATTTAAACAAGGCATCTATCTACATTACATTGTACATATGTATGATATTTTGAACTTCTAATAAACCACTAAAAAAAAAAATTAAAAAAATCAAAAATGTTTATGGAATATTGTTCTATGCAGCAAGTATTCTATTTACAACTTATGTTGCAAGTTGTTTACTTCATTTTTTTACTTTTTTTTAGATTAGATTATATAAGAATTATAGTTCTTCATTACTGTCAACATTACTGATTGTGAAAGTAACAAATTCAAATTTTTTTACACTTGAAAAAAACACAACTATGTGACATTAATAATAATGCCAAACTATCAGATTAAGTATGGTTCATGTTTTAAAATAACTGTGCTAATGGGTTCAAACATCTAGAGGTCAAACAAACTAAATAAGTGAATTAAAGGATAAAATACAATTAATCCACTATACAGTATTAGTATGTGCTTGAAGCTTTGCCGTATGAGTGATATATAATACTTTGTACCTACACCTGTAGTGTGTAATTGAAGCTTTGCCATATGAGTGATTTATAATACTATGTACCTACACCTGTAGAGTGTAATTGAAGCTTTGCCATATGAGAGATATATAATACTATGTACCTACACCTGTAGTGTGTAAATGAAGATTTGCCACAGGCACTGATATACATTACTATCTACCCATATCTAAAATGTGTGTTGGAAGCTTTGCCATTGCAACAAATTTTTACAAAAAAGTGGTATGCATTACTACTTACCCGCATTTTGATTTTGCTGAAAGAACGAGAGAGGGTAAAAATCATCCACTGTCGTCGTGCAGAGCCCATGATTTTTTAATGCTTAGAAACTGGAATTTTTTAAGTTTAGGAAAGAATTAAAGAGAGTTATACTAAAACATTATCATTAAATATGCACTTATTGAAAATATAATCAATCTCAATCACTTGAATCTTTTCAAAAATCAAATGTTATTCTATTTATAGAGTTAATACTGAATTGAAAATATTACAAACATTTTACTTATAAACAAATGAAAGCAAGCACATCAAAATAAACAATGAGATAGCATTAGAAATACTGCACAATAACAAGGAAAATAACTCATGCTAAAACAGTGAAAGGATTAACGTGATATATCTGAAACGAATGTGGACAGATTTGAATAATTACATACTTTCAACCCATTCTTAAATAATGTATGCAAGAATCAAATATCAACTTAAAATTTTTTTCTTTTTTAAAATATGATTATGTAGATTTATGCTGTAAAAATGTATTTTATTTTTAATGACTGCAATCATTCTGTGTTCAATAAATGATCTAGATCAAACATTATGGCTTTTTATTATTCAAGAAATTCAAGTAAAGAAGTTGTAGTATAGAGCCTACAGAAAATGACAGCCATAAGGAATTAATTTTTCTTGCTAAGCGGGTCCTGCTGGC
This sequence comes from Sinotaia quadrata, assembly GCA_028829895.1. Classification (NCBI taxonomy): domain Eukaryota; kingdom Metazoa; phylum Mollusca; class Gastropoda; order Architaenioglossa; family Viviparidae; genus Sinotaia; species Sinotaia quadrata. Next base: position 9,973,425 of record CM054179.1, on the reverse strand, counting down.
TTACGATATCAGCAGGAGGCATATGTGAGGTGGTTGCTTAGCACTTTTGATTGCAAATGCATTGTACAACACAACAAATTATATATGTCAACATTGATGGTTATTATTTTTAATTTTATAAATGTTCATCACTATTTAGTATATCTATCTATTGTCATTTTAATTTTTAATGGAAGATAACAATGACATAAACAGATCCTATGTGCTATTCTGTAAAAGTAGGAGATCTGAGCCATCTTGGCAAAGCAAGAACTTTAACTAACTTTTAGTAAAGAATGAAACTGATATATAATGTGATATATGCATATTTTAATATGTACAAATACTCTAAACAGTGGCACAGTTAAGAATATGATCAAAGCAGACGATAATTTTAAACATAACACCTTTTCAAGTAGTGTGCAACGGATGAAAGTCTAGTAAAATTACCAGGGAAGCATGCTCACAACCATTTTCTTCAGTATCCGGTGAAGGGAAATTACTCTCGGCCGCAAAATATAGTTAAAACAAGAGCCTGCAAATAATTTTACAATGTTTTTACATGTATAATTATAGTTTACAAAACATAATGGGTTCAAATAAATTTGGCGAACAGTACGGGCAGACACTGGAATAATTATTTCAATAATTTAGATGTAGAATATAGGCCGTGGTGCACCTAGTGCGGGCAAACAAAAACATATTTTAATGTAAATACTCTCAAACACACTGACATGGACAAAGAATACACCAATTTTCACAACTTTCCAACAGTGCGTTCTCTTGTATTTGTAATAATTAGTTAAATAATTTATATGTAGGATATATCAAATCTTACTACAATTGTACAAACAAAACTTATATTTAACGTTGAAAGATTTCTTTATTTGTTAAAACAATTTCCAACCATTTCTTTCTTTTAATTACCGAGATAGACAGTTTTGAAAAAGAGTGAATTCAGTCAAAAAGTGACGTCTCCAGTCTCCATATACTGATATAGCGAGTGGTCTTACCTAGTATTATAAAATATTAAAACAAATAAAATGCTGAACAAATCTTTTGTTTAGTTACATGAATAACATCTTGCTGGTCATTTTAAATTTAATAGGTGAACCATAACTGTGTTGTGTATAGTTTCAGAGATATGACAATTTATCCATTTTCATTTTCTTCGTAAATAGAAATTTTATAATAAAACTAAAAATGTAAATTAAATAAATGATTAAACATAACTTAACTTATATATTTAGACAGAGCACAATTTACTGATCATTTTGATATATGAACCAGCTCTGTATGTTGTATAGTTTAAGAGATATGACAATTTGCTTTTTTACGTTTTCCATATAACACTTGGTTACTGCTCTTTTTTGGTAGTTGAAATGGCCATTTTCAGCATCAAATAATTTCTTCACTGTTGTTGCTATGCCTTTGGGAAAAAATAGGCATTAAATACATAGCAAATGATTTAATAATATGCATTCTGGATATACTTTGTTCATCAGTTGATTATGCTATGATGCCATGAATATTCGGTATTATTCCAGTTTGTTGCGTTTTGTAAGCAATTTTATGAAGCAAAAGCACGTTTTCCGTCGTAATTTATAATAAACTTAAATTTCGATTCTGCATTATGTCTGTTTTTTCTTGTTGTCTGTGATTATGTTAATTTAAAATGTTGGACTGTTGATCAGTGTGGTTTATATTTTACTTGTACTGAACTTGACAAACTGCACATTCGTTACGTCTAAAAAATGTAATCACAAATTACGACACTAAATTTGTGATATCTCAAAAAGTATTATAGCTATCATCATAATTTTTTCTGTACAACCTTATTTCATGAGAACACACATTTTGAGCAGAAAACATTTGTACAATGTCAAGTAGAAAAAAATGAGTGGGACTACCTACTTACAACCTTCTTCTTTGTCAACTAACCGGTGAAGATGACGGTTCCGAATAACGCTATGGGGTTCCCAATTTTTAGAGCAAAACTAAAATTAATATGAAAATTATTCTTTAACAATCAGCAAAACATTCATGCATATTTTATTTTTAATTGTTTATACGAAATGCATTTTATAAATCTAATCGAATAAAAACAAAATAAAAATATACATCTGCTAAAAATAACTTTAAACTCTCAAAACTTGGCTTAATAAAAAAGGCTATATTTTAATTCTTGTCAAAGGAAATAAAGGTTTTATCAAAGAGGAATTGTTAGAACAATAATTATTTTATTCTTTTCATGTACACTTATTGCCCCTCTCTCTTGTAAAAGATTTTCAGATTAATTGTTTTGGTTCTGTTATGCACACGAGTAATGGCGGGAGACCCCCTGCGACGCGAGAGGAAAGTCAAGACTCCCGTTATATTTGGCTGCCAGCCATTGCCCGCAAGTGTTATCGAATCGCAATGTTGGTTGCGGTTATGCAGAGGACTTTGCTCAGGGTCAAAACAAACATTTTCCTCGCTGTTTTGCCAATATGATACTCTTTGCATGTGTATGTGAATGCATAATGAATTAAGAGAGTTTTAACGGTTTCCAAGCCGGCTATTGTACGCAAGTTTGTCTGTTCGTGAATCTGTCTCTACTACCAAAACGCATTTTCATAGGAGACGAAAGATAAATTTGAGCAATCAGTCTGTTTAGGATAAAGAGGAGAAATTAATTTAACTATTAAATTAAAGTTCTATAAATTCCTAAGCAGGGTCTATAAAATAGGTAGTCCCACTCATTTTTTTCTACTTGATATTGTACAAATGATTTATGCTCAAAATGTGTGTTCTGATGAAATAGGGTTGTACAGAAAAAATTATGATGATAGCTATAATACTTTTTGAGATATCACAAATTAAGTGTCGTTATTTGTGGTCAACTTTTTTTAGACGTAATGAATGTGTGATTCTACAAGTTTATTACAAGTAAGATATAAACCTCACTGAAAAACAATCTAATAATTCTAATAAACATAGTGACATACAACAAGAAAAAACAGATATAATGCAAAATTTACTTTTCAGTTTATTATAAATTGCAAAAGAAAATGGGCTTTTGTTTCATAAAATTGCTCGCAAAACGCAACAAAAAGGAACATTAATGGCATCATAACATATGCAACTGATGAACAAAGTACATCCAAAATGCATATTATTAAATCATGTACCATATAGTTAATGCCTATTTTTTTCTAAAGGCATTGCAAAGAAAATGTGGAAATTATTGGAGGCTGAAAATGACAATTTCAGCAAATTTTAACCAAAAAACAGCATTAACGAAGTTTATTACAGAAAACGTAAACAAGCAAATGGTCATATCTCTGAAACTATACATCATACAGAATTGGTTCACATATCAAAATGATCAGCAAACTATGCTCTATCTATATCTATAAAGATAATTTCTGTTTAATTGCATATTAAGTTACAGTTATCAATTGACTGTACAATTTTTATTTACAAATAAAAATTAAAATTAAAACGTATAAACAGTCACATCTCTGAAAGTATACATCATACAGAGTTGGTCCACATATCAAAATGATCAGTAAACTATACTTGATCTATATGTATAAAAGTAATTTCTGTTTATTAATCACATATAAAGTTACATTTTACATTTTTAAGATTTTATCAAGCAAATTTTTATTTACAAAGAAAATTAAAACGGATAAATGGTCTCATCTTAGAAACTATACATAACACAGCATTGGTACACCTATTAAAATGATCAGCAGGAAGTTATCTATTTATCTAAAGACAGATAATTTATTTATAACCTTTTATCTGAATTAGTATTTTTCTTACAACAGAAACTTTCATATTTAAAAAAAATCTTTAAAACTGTATACACTATACATGGTATTCTTTACGCATAATTCATAGATATAAAAACATGCTCGACAATAATATTATTAATTATAACAAAATAATAAGTAATAGAATAATACATATCTTTATGTTTTGAAAGTCACCGTCTGGTTGAGGAAGAATGTTATTGTGTCATCCATCGGTAGCGGGTTGACGAACGAAAGGTTGAAGATTGAGTGTCGAGCATTGGAATATAATGTTGGCGATGCTGCTGTTGTTGGTCTGTAGATTGTAGTTTTCTTGTTAGCATAGAGCCATAGACTGTTGAACTTGAAGGCTGTTGTAAGCTTTTCTCCACAAGCGTTATGTCGACGGTTTCAGACTGAACAGATCTTTGCGCCCATAGAGAAGTGGCATGTAAAGTGCTGACTTATCTCTATTGTTCAGACAGTCTCTATACATCAAAACAGGCGCGCTAGACTTATTAGTTTCGATGGAAATGGGAAAAATTAACCCGATCAGTGCTTTTCAAGCTATATAAATAATAATTACCAAATGTCACTAGTTTCATTCACCTCTCAACCCTTTTAAATCATCATAAATTTTAAAACATAAGACATGAATAAATGCATTTTAACTAAAAATATCAGATATTTAATTGTTTTTTCATTATAATTACTTAAACAAGTCAAATGGAACTCAAAATAAGCAAAAAAGCATTAATATCATTCATTTTCAGTTTTGGCTCAAAATGCTGTTGCACAAATTGTTTTTTCTCATTTTTGAGAATCTATAACTCAGAAAATTACAAACCTATCACCTTAGAATAAATCAGGCTTCCTTTCAGCATTGGATACTTGAGGAATACAAAAATTTAGCCCTGTCGGATAGATAGTTTTTTCTTTATGGTGCATGCAAAATGGCAAAATGTAAAAAACACGAAAAAAGCGCTTTTTTTCCATTTTTCAAAATTGCGTAAAAAAAAAAATATGAAAGATTAAGCAACCATCTTTTGTAAATTGACTTCTTTCACCATGATAGATAAGTATATGGTGTAAATTTCATTCATTTCCAAAGACTTTGAGAAAATAGCTGGTTCTACCTACATAGAGTGAAAACCTTCAATGTATTCTTTTGTATAGTCTAACATTTTACCTGGTAGTACACTTTTCTTAAAATATGTTGTTTTGTAAAATCAATAAATCTTTAAATAAACAAGCAAACAAAAATATGTGTATTGCTAATTATAAGTTTAAATTTATTTACTACATTTATGATTTATGCTTTTCTTGCACAGACAGAAGACTGAAACAGTGAGGGGCATGTGGCATTCAAGCATTATTCATACTTTGGCTCGGTCAGCTTTGAAAAGTTTATGCAAAGGCCATATCCATGTTGTAAGACCACACAGACTAGTGACAATGAAGACTGACACACCAGAATTTCATAGACTATTTACACCAGAAGTGAAAGAACTAAAATCCGTGTTTGACAAATATGGGTATGAGCTTCGGATTGCAGGGGGAGCTATTCGGGATCTGCTGACAGGCGTACAGCCTCACGATGTTGACTTTGCTACTACAGCAACACCTGACCAGATGAAAGAGATTTTTGAAAGGGAGCGCATTCGCATATTGAACAACAGGGGAGAAAAATTTGGGTCCTTTTCAATTCGCATCAATGATAAAGTATTTCGACCTGACATTTCAAGTTAATGTTGCATTAATGAGATATTTTTAGATTTATTTCTTGCTTTCATTAGATGCAGACTGTTTAGCTTTAAGTTTAAATACAAATGGGCAACTCCAAAAGTCCTGGCACAGATATTCAAATTCCCTACTTAATGCACTAAGAACTTTGGATATTGTTAACTTAAAATATATCCTACTTCCAGAATGAGACTTGTCTCTATGGGTCTTAATCATTGTAAATTATACTGTCAGATCAAAAAGAATTTTTTTTTTGCTGCTTGATTCATATATTTCCTTCTCACTACAAGAAAATGGTTGCTGATCATCTGATAAGGAATTTATTAACAGATTTCATATCAGAAGCATAGAAAAACAATTAATTAGAGAAATAGTCATCTGATGAGAATTAGTTCATGCATCTGCAAGAGCTGGTGATTCATGATCTGTAGAATTTATGAGAAAATTTCAGTTTAAGATATCCAATACCATATAATGACATCTGTGGATTATGAATTTTGAACCATCAGGGCATTCAACTTTGGTTTATTTCACCAAAGGGAAAAAAAATGTATTCTGTTATTTCCAGTAATAAAGAATATTGTAACGCTTTGTGAACTCTAAAAAAGTCCAAAGTGATAACTCCTTAATATTTTCTGGTTTAAGACTTTAGAGTGCCTTTCAAGATAAACACATTTTAGCATTGAATTACAAATATTAGAATTTGTTCATTTAATAGTATTTTATATTTTTATAAATTAGTGAAAGTTCCTACTATAAATTGTGATTGAGCTTTTTTTCCAGCTGACATTACCTACAGTTGCCACATGTTATAATAAATTTGTAAATTTTCATCACTTTACAACACAGATAAGAGGTTTTTTTTTAAAAAAATGACAATAATACTATCTTGTTTGTTGCAGTTCAGGAAACGTATTCTTGTCTTAAAAGTTTGTATATTTTGACATTCTGATACAGGCTGGCAGTAATGTTTGTTGTAGTTAGGAAATGTATTTTTCTCTTAAAAGTTTGCCTATTTTGATATTCTGATACAGGCTGGCAGTAATGATATCGCCCATTAGTCTTACTATACCGTAATATCACACAGTATTCAAATTCATATTTAAATACAGTCACTTAATCAGTACAAAATTAATTTCTGCCCATTTTATGCACAGTTATAGTATCCATATACTTAACAAAATACAAAATGTTATGCATCCAATAATCCAATAAATTATAAATGTACAGGGCACATGAAATTCATGCAAAACATATTTTTAACACCTTAGCTATCAGTATTAATATTTTATTTGTATATTCTAAAAAATAATTTTCATCCAAATAATTACATGTACATATTTGTTATCCATTTACCTAACAGAAATGGTGAAAGTATGATTTTGAGAGGTTCTGTGGTGGAATATATTCTTAAATTTATATCAGTTTCAGAATTTATATTTGTTGCTCATACTAACACATCAAACAGGAATTCAGTATGCTAAAGTTAAATTGGAGTATTTTTGTGAATAAGTGTAAACACTTCTATTTTTGTTGATAAGAAGTAGAGCAATATACAACTAATAATATTTTTGAGAAACAGGATAGTAAATCTTTTTTGCATCTTAATTTTGGAGTATAAATACCATCATTTTTATTCAAGCACATCTGTGTGTGCCTGAAAGCATAAAAGGAATATATATTTATAAAACTGCAAGACAAATATTGTCTTACCATTGCACTTTTTAAAGTAAAATTTTCTTACAATTTTCAAACATTTTCTTTTGTTTTTATACTTTTTAATATAGGCATATGTTTTATTTTTATTTATTTATTTATCACTTTTATTGTTTAATGTTTATAACAAATAATTATTGTAAATGTAAAGCACAATTTCAAACTTTTAAAGAGATCAGTGCAAAATTCTTTTTGTATACAACTTAGACATTGTTAACCACAAGCTAAATATGTATTTAAATTAGTTTTAAGACTATCAAAATACCATTGTAATTATTTATAATGAATTAATATAATTTTTAATTTGTTTCATATTTATTTATTTTTTTAAAAACACTATAGTTAATTTGTCCTTTTAGGAGAATTTTGATATTACAGCACTTCATATTCATTTGAAAACTGATGGACGTCATCCAAAAGTTGAGTTTCATAAAGACTGGCTGCTAGATGCAAATAGTCGTGATTTAACCATTAATGCCATGTCCTTGGGTTAGTACTTTGGCTTGCCTTTTTTTTTTTTTTTTTTTTTTTTGGGGGGGGGTATTTCAGTTATTGTCTATCATGGGTTGATATTTACATTAAAAGTAATCTCTTCAGGAAATTTTTAACAGAAATTTCCTTATTGTCAGAAGATTTATGAATTAAGTGTTGTGTTTTTTTTTTCATAAAAGCAAAACTTTTATTAAATAAATTTGAATGAATCAGTTCCAGGATTCTGTAAGTCATTATTGACAAGAACTGTGTTAAGGATTAGGTGAACACATTAAATGTACATGCACGTGACATACAACAAAACACACATCCATATATTTCATTTCAGTAATTATTTCAACTTTTCAGAACACCCTGGAAATGTTAAAGTAACAACCAACTTTTAGAAATGTTATTTTAGATTTAAAGTTGTAGATGTACAAGTTCACCTCATTTGACAGAGAGTGGCTACGTACTCTGGACAATAACTAGGTCAAGGCTGATAAAAGGCATGCAGTATCATAATATGTTAGTGGAGTCAAAGATTTGTGTGTAGTTTTCAAAGTCTGGATAAACTCATTGACATTTTCCACACCTAAAAAAGTGTGGAAACTATAGGTTTTGTTCCAGAAATACAGGAAAAATAGGGAATTTTGTGTCAATACTTTCACTCCAGAATTAATTTACAGATTGTCTCAATATAAGTTTAATCTGCTGTGGTGCTGCTTATCAGTTAACCATTGTTATGTGACATTTTCAACAGTTGTGTAGCAAAATGTGTACAATTCTGGAATAATGATGCACTGTTTATTAAGTATGATTAATATGTCTGTGTAACACCTCATTCCATATTATTCTTTGTATTCTGCTTAGGACTTTGTTTGATTGGTTAGTACCTGGAATTACTTACAGAACTTGTGTGTAAAAGTGTGAGAAGTTTGTTGTGTGTAAAAGTGTGAGGAATTTGTAGTGTGTAAAAGTGTGAGGAGTTTGTTGTGTGTAAAAGTGTGAGGAGTTTGTTGTGCTTATAGTGTGCATGAGGAGTGTAAGAAAACAATGCACAGTCAATTTTTGTTAATTGTTGCTTGTTAAGCATTGAGCTAATGTACATAACTACTGGTGAAAAGTCATAATGGACATGCTACCTAATAATAGGCACATGCTGTCTCATTAACAATAAAAAGGTACAAAAGTTTTTGGAAAAACTTATGACAGTAAGCTTACTTTGAATTTTCAGACAAAATTTAGAAAGATAAATATCAAATGGGGCCTTTGTATAAAATCAGGTTGCCCTTCTTATTTTGGAGATGATTATTGCCTAATTTACATTTAATGTTCATAGCTTTAAAAAAATGTTTTAATTATTTTCCCTTTTATTAGTATGAATGAACTATAGCGATTTACTAGTTACTGCCCTTGACTAGGGAAAGCAACCACATTAATACCATATGCTAATAATGTTAACAAAAAGACAAGGTCGGTAAATGAAATTAGGAGTAACCTATTTTACTTTTAAAGTAACCATAATTAATTGTTTGTTTTTTTAAAAAGTAAATAGTGTTTTTCTTCTTTAATTTTAATTTTTGCAAATAATTTGTTTATTTTTATTCCTTAGACTTTGATGGCACACTATATGATTACTTCAATGGAAAGGAAGATCTAGAAGCCAGACGTGTGCGATTTGTTGGCTCTGCAGCAGAAAGAATCCGTGAAAACTACTTGCGTATTTTGCGATATTTTCGGTATGTATCAGCAGTGTTTCTTAAAATTTCCTATAAAAGTGATAATTTTGGAAAAAATATAGTTTGTGTGTGTGTGTGTATGTGATTTTTGTTTTTTAGTATGGTAGTTAAATGTTTACATTTACTGAATTGTTTTAATATTTCAGATTTTATGGTCGCTTTGCAGAAGGACCAGACTCCCATGAGAAAGAAATTCTTGATGCTATCAAAAATAATATAAGTGGACTTGGAGGTTAGAAATTTTGGGGGGCTGCAAATAATATATTTGTTCATCATAGTACATAACACTATTATGGACACAGGACACATATTAATTTGCTTACAGCTTTTCTATAATTTAGGTTGACATATGTTTTCTTCTTTTTGTCATTGTGAAATATACTGTGAACTAAATTTAATTCTGGAATGGATTTGTCAGGCTATTATCTTTGATATTTTTCTTATTACTACTAAGCAATTCAGTCAAATGATTTATCTTTTGTTATTATTCCTACGTATTGGCATTGTGAATTGTGATTATTCTCTGATTTTATTTGTTTACCTGAAAACAACTTGAAGATAAGCCTCTGCTTTTCATATGTGTGTGTGCATGCTTGCATGCATGTGTGTGTGCGAAGGTTGTAGAATTTATGTATTGACATTGATGCAGGGTTAGATTTTTATTAGTGATAAATTGTAGCCATTGATTTGAGATTACACATTTTCAGTTGAGGGTATTACTACTATTAGTTGACTGCTAATTGTGCAGGCATTACTCGCAAAGGAATCTGGGTGGAGCTGAAGAAAATATTGTGTGGCCGTTTCAATGGCCCCATCATGCAGACGATGTTAAAGGTGGGGATTGGACCATATATAGGTTAGTATCCAGAATTCCAGCATATATATATATATATGGAATCAATTATGCACTGAATTAGTCATTGTTTATTGATCACTCTCGTGTACAGCCTTTGATGTGTTGTATCATTTCTGTTGCCATTCCTATGTGCATGGGTTGAATGTGTCATTTAAATAATGTTTTTCTCACTATTTCTCATCTGTGAAAGATTAAAAGATTGTTTTATTCTGATTTTAATGTCATCCATAGAGTATTTTTCTTTCATATTTAATATATATATATACCAAATTCTTCAACACAGATTAGTTTAAGTCTCTGTATTTATTATAGTTACCAAATATTTCAGTACAAATCAGTTCATTTTATTTCAAGTTTTGTACATGTATTAATGATACAAATCAGTTCATTTTATTTCAAGTCCTTGTATATGTATTAACAGTACAAATCAGTTCACTTTATTTCAAATCTTTGTACATGTATTAATGATACAAATCAGTTTATTTTATTTCAAGACTCTGTATATGTATTTAAATTATATTTTTGATTACTTCTGATTTTTGTAAAGCAATAAATGTGTATATTGTTATAGCATTTCTTCCTCTCTGCCCCTGAAGATTTTTTTAAAATCGCAATTGGTATTTGGAATACGGGTGGGGGGAATGCTAATATCTTTTGCCTCAACTGTCTTACCTTCTTGTAACATAAATGTAACATAAAATTATTTTTTAAAATAGTTTCATACTTTTCTAATGAATATTATATATATATATATTTTTTTAATTCCACAAACTTTGCTGTATCATTGCACATTCACTTATTGTCAGGGTTGTGCAATTTTCAAAGCCTTGTAGGGCTTCTTCTTTCTCCTGTATTTTTGAATCAGAGCTTTTGGTTGAGGGTGTTGTCTTTTTGTATCTCTATGTTATGGCAAGATGTATTTTTTCCTTACTTTTATTAACTATTACATGTATAACTAATGCATTTTGTTGTTAGGACTTGATTATGATTATGTCCTCCTGAAAGAGTATTTGACTTCCCATGCAGGCTGTTAAGAGTTAAAGAACTTGTGCATTTTTGTATGCTGGTCAGTGTCTTTCAGGAGATAGTAGCTCTTCTGTCTTCTTCAAGTACCAGTGAGCTTGATTTGAAAAAAAAGACTACATGCAGGTGCAACCTTTAGTGGTATCCACTTTTAATGCAAGTGAACGTGGTTTGTAAAAAGGCAACCTATCATTGACTGTGTAACATCTCCATACAACATTTAAACATTCGCATTTCTAGGAGTCAAGGAACAATGGTTTTAATGTTTAAAAAAAGGCGATCTACCACTGACAGTCAAACTCATAATTGGTGTGCAATATAACTGTACCTGCCAAGGGAGGTAACAGCAGTTTTCTGTTGCTAACCCTTGCCCATTCTAAACTGGTGATGGGGAAACTCATTCTTCACAACCCCCACTAAAAACATAAACAGTAATGTGGTTGAAGAATAAAATGTAGATGCTCTTTCTACTGTAATTGGTGCTTGCATTATAATTTTTTTTGTGTGAAGGGTATATCAACTTCAAATTTTTTTTAGTTGTCACAATATGGATTCCCTTTATGACAAATATTTTTGGGCAAAATATGTTTGGTAATTAAAAAATATTTTAATTAGTACTTAAAGATAATTTATTTGAAAACATAAATCATTGCAAAGCAGACTAGAAACACAGATGTGAAGAATTGAATACATTTAGCAGTCATTTAAAGAATATAAACTCAGGTATGTCATTACTATAATTAGTATGAAATGTCAAAAATGTAGCATAAATGTCAGCAATTGATTATATAAAATAACTTATTTGAATGTTGATGGATTCTTTCAAAGTTTCCACACGAGTCATACTGTTACCCTTTATGAAAAAATTAAATTTTGTTTGTACATATTGCCAAATAAAATAAATGCTAATTAGTAGAGAATGCCTTTTGTCACTCACTCAGAACTCCAAGGTGCAGGACAATCAAGGTAAGTTTGCTGTCGATTATAATTTTCATCATTTTGCAACACCTCGTGTGACATTATACAATTACACATCTTGATAACTTTTTCTTATGCTCCATGTAGGTTTGACTGAAAATATCAATCTTGAAGAGTTTCAGCGTGTATGTGATGCACCAACAAATCAGTCTGCAATGCCAATCACCATTTTAACAGGGCTACTCTGCTCAAAGGATGATGTAATTTCATTAAATTTTATCTTCTTAACTCTTAGCATATGTTTAGAATTGAATATACAATTGTTTATAGCAAATTTCTACAAGTATGCTTGATTAAAAACATTAAACAAAAAAAATTTAAATTAATTTAGTGTAAAATAAAATGTACCCTTCTTTCTTTCAAATGTCACTATGAACCTACATGCTCTTTAGACTACTATAAAATCAAAGACTATTTCTTTTTTATACCTCAAGCGTTCAGCTATACAGATGTCAAATTTATCAGTTCAGTTGTTTATTTTGCTGTGTGGTAAAATTTCATAAAATAAAGTTTTGAAACTATTTCTTAAATCAGACTATATTTTAGATCACAAATAAAACAACAAACTAGTATATATATTACTTCTAAAAGAAATTAAAATGTATCCAGCAACAAGAGATATACTTTATTTACTCAGCAGTTTAATTACTTGTCAGATTCTCATTTTCTGCCAGAAATACTTTTTAACCCTCTATAGATGCTATTTGACAGATTACAAAGTTTATTATATTTTATTGTTTGCTGGCAAAATGAACAGCAACCATCCCCTAAAAAAATCGAAGCAAAAGCAACAGAGAACATTTATTATCTTAATATAATTTGTATTGCATGTGAGTTTTTAACTTTTTTCCAAAAAAAGCTTGCTGTTTTCTAATACTGCTCACTCTCAGCAATCCCCATACTTTTATCAGTATCATATTTTTATTAGCTGTACTTATTTTAAATCTATATATATCCTCCATTAACATTCTCCAAAAGCTCACCACCCATCAACACATTTTAGTTCGCTTATTATGAAAAACTAATAGTAACTGTTGCTATATAGTTTTCAATAATCTTACAACTTGTGAATCACATCTATTGTAGTCACATAACTTTTCTTTATTGGTAGAAGAAATGTAAATAGATGGGAAGGGTTTGGGAGCAATATTAATTTTGTGACTGACAAATAAAGTAGTGATTATAATGGTTTTATCACGGTTGATAGTCCCAACCAGTTTCTCAGATTTGATTCAAAGTAAAACAAAGGTAATAATATTAGATGATATAAGGTTGCATGCAAAATACTGTCATTTGAATATACAAGTTAGCCATCATCACTTCATGAGATGAATAAATACTAATTTTTTATATACTTAAAAATTAAAAGTCTTTACTTCTGAAATAGCAATGTTAAAATTATAAAGATGTGTTCTATATGATAAAAATGCAGTTCTTTTTCAGAGAATGTATCATATTTTACAAACTTCATTATGTAAATCTGCTCATAATTTATATATTATAAAATGTATTTTCAGTACATAATAATATTTAAAGAAGTGGCTAAAAATGTATTCTTTCTGTATTTAAAACAATAAAATACCAATGTTTTTTAGCCCCTTTCCGAGAGACACTTATCTGAAAATCACTGTGTTAGGTTTCAAATATACTCAAACAAATGTGACACATTCTGACTAAAGATTAAAAAAGGTTAAGACAAATTCTAAAATGTCGTGTATATATATTAAAGACATGCTTCAGATATATTTAAAGAAAGAGGAAGAAATATATAATCTGTCTGAAACACTCATTTTATGCTTACTGTTTTAAGTTTTGAATACTTTGTTGCTATATAAAATTTTTTACAGAATTATTTAAACATTTTGGTAGTGGTAAAACTTGTATTACAGGAATTTGCTTTATTTTTTTTAGTATGTTGTGAATTAAATATCAATATATATAAACTCATACATGTAATTGTGTTAGTTCATGAATGGACATTATTATTAAGATGACATGATAAAAATAAAAAAAACTTATGCTAGCACAGAAAGCTATGAAAGTTTGTACAACTAATTACATCAGCACTCAGAAATGTACTTCCAATAACGGTACAAAGATTTGACAATCTACAGCATTCATATGTAAAAATCTTTGTATTGTTATTGGAAGTTCTGAGTGCTGATGTAATTAGTTGTACAAACTTTCACAGTTTTATGTGTATGATTTGGGTTGCCAGAACAGTTTAGAATATGGAAGGCAACAATAAATCTAGATTGAGCGATTGAGCATTGTAGTTGCAATATTTTTTGTTGTAGTTGAAAGCATTTTAATGACTGTGTAGCTGCAGCAGTTTATTACTTTCCCTTTGGTGCAAAATTATTTTAGTTCATGGCAAATCCTGAAACATCCTCTTTATGAAAATGTAATTGCCTAGATTGGCTCTGGTTTAAAATCTAAACATTGTCCATCCTCTTGATATCCTGCATCATTACGATAATTTGCTCTTGTATTGAACAACTTGAATTATATTCAGATTATTTTACTTGGTAAATACATTTTTGTCTCATATTTTTTCCTAATGTGTACTTAATTTTAGTTCTTTATTTGTTTTAGCACAGAATTTGTAATTTTCTAATTTTTCGATAGTTTTTCAAAATCTCTAAAATGTACCAAATAATTAAGAAAATGCTAATTGCTAGCACAAATAATGTGACTGTATATTTGCTTCCCATTATCACATCATTCATGCTTTGGGTTTTAAAAAAAATATAATTATTTAAAGTAAATAAGACTTTTGCGATTAAAGAAAATAAAAATTATTATGATTGTTTGATGCACTCATTTTTATTAAGATCACAGTTCTGAAAATATGCAGTGTTACGTATCCAGTATTTATTTATAGACCCTGCCTATGATTTTAAGGACTTTAAAATATGATAGATTAAATTAATTCCTTCTCTCTATCCTAAACAGACTGGCTGCCCAAATTATCATTTGACTAACTTTAAAAATGTGTCTTGTAGTGCAGACAACAGATTCACAAACTGACAATTTGCGTACAAAGCTGGCTTTGGAGTCGTTAAATTCCTCTAAATTAATATGCATATGTTATGTCATTCAGCTCATTCGCCCCCATCCAAAACCAAGAAATCTATAGGTCTATTATGCATAAAAATGTACTACAAAGAGGATTAACAATTAAAAATAAGATTTAATAAGTTTAACAATTTAACAAACAGTTAATATACAAACGCGAAGTCTAATTCTAAGCCGTAGCAATCAACGTGCTTTAAATTGTCAATTAGAGAATTGCCATAAGAGTACTGTTCGTTTTGATTTCGGTACATCGAGTTATGACTCAACTTGCGATTGTTAGTCCGCGTGTTCGAATCCAGTCCAGACCAGTCTATCTCACTTGTCTTCCCTCAGCAAAGATGCATACAGCATAACAATGGAATTGTCTTCCAATATCGCTGAATGGAATGGTGAATATAGACAGACGTGCAGACCTCCGCGCCAGCACTGTCTGTTAATGGCAATAGGACTACAGTGGATTCAGCTCACTCGTAGAGCGTGAACAAGTAGGAAACAGAAACCGACCTGAAAGCAAAAGTGGTTTCGTAATCGTCTTGCTTCAGAGTCGCCTATCTAAGCACGATCAGTTTATAAATGCTCGGGCTAGAAATTCGACATAACGCGTCGTTTACAATTTTAGATCAAAATTATAATCTCACGCATGTTGCATTTAACAAGCATGACATATGAATTACCAAATATTTACAACATTTAGATTTTAGAGTTCATACAAAGGGACAATTCAAACCAAGCAAAGTGCTTTACAATTTACATTAAAATTCACACGCAATAATTTGAATTACAATAGAAAATTCATGTCGGGCTCAGGCATCCCTGGCTCTAGTGAATTTAAAGTTATATAAATTAAAGTTACAATGGGAAAAGAGTTACAATCATTTATATACAATACTCATAGGTTTTTGTCATTTATCAACGAACCGTGCTTAAGCTCAATAGCAATACATAGCACAAAATTACATACATATCCAACAATGCAAAATACAATTAAATAAATTCAATACCTTAGTGAGAAATCGAGGTGTTATCTCAGTAAAACGCGTCGGTTGTTCCTATACGACTCACGAATAAGCGGCATCTGGCTTCTTGTATCTCGGAGTGACTCTACAGAATCGTGTTCCTGTATTTATTAAAAATCATAAGGTGCATCACGTGACTGGTCACGTAGTATGTGGTTGGTTCGAGAACTTAGACAATGGTCCAAAGTTACATAATGTCTCTGACCTCTTTGTTGGAAGCTTCTCGATACTGAAGTATCATGGGAGCTCCAAACAAAGGAATTTCAAATTTTGATGTTTGAAAAACAAACAAGTGGGTCAAGGAGTCATGACATTTTTATCAGACTGTGACATGCAGCTTAAGATTTACCTTTTAAACAAATAAATCTTTTATCAACTAGGTGCTCACTCTAAACAAGCGTCTACAACTGTCAAATGAGGAAATCGAAACTGCCAAATTCATCATCCACCATCGTGAAGATCGCATTGGACATCCTCCTATACGGTACTGTATGGATCTACACAATGATTCTATGGGAAAAGAGCCAAAGATCCGTGACAGAATTGCAGAACTCTTGCGTTACCGAGGTGAAGCAGATTTGCTCTCAGAATTTCTTTCCTGGACACCCCTGCACTTTCCTGTCTCAAGAAGAAACCTATTTTCAAAGAATGTGCCAATAGGGCCCGTGTTTTTGAAGACTATTACTTCACTGCGTCAGATTTGGAAGGAAAGCAATTACTCAATGAGTAAAGAGGAGTTAGTCAATAAAATAGAAGAGATAGTGAAACTGCATACGGAAAAGTAGCAGAGATGTGAAAGTAGCTTTAAGAGAATTTGAGTTTAGATTTAACTTTGTAACTAGAAAACTTTTTTTAAAAGATATGATGACCAAACATCAGCTGAAACAGAACAGTAGGTCCTTAAAATGTGCATACAAATGAGCACTGGTTAAATGATTGTAGTTTCTGAAAATAAATTTACCTAGGTTGAGTACTGTTAGATGATGCAGAGATGAGGAAAATAAATTCTTCATCTTCCCTTTTAACTCCAGTACTCAAGAAGAATAAATATTAGCAAAGAATATATTTGATCAGAAACCCCACAATAATTTCCTGTCATTAAAAGCTGAACTGAACAACTTGTATATTTGAATACTGTTTTGAATATTGACTTTTATCAGATTGAAAATGCAGTACTGCTTTATATCATATTCATAGTTGCTCATGGACTAAAATGAAAACACCTGTACTATATCCAATTCACAGACACGAAAGAAAAAGCACAACACTTTTATAGCAAATCCATCAAAAAAATATTTTATAATTAAAAGTCTTCACTTTTGAAGTAGCAATGTTAAAATTATAAATGTTCTATATGATAAAAATGTAGTTCTTTTTCAGAGAATGTATCATATTTTACAAACTTCATTATGTAAATCTGCTCATAATACTGGGCAACATCAAATTTGCTGTCAGAGATTTTTGACAGATTTATGACAGTTTTATTGTGCTGGATCCAAAAATAACATCGGTTTTATTCAACCAGATCAACTTTTTGATCTATTGCCACATTATTTTTGTTGTTGTTGTTTTTTTTACTTGTAACTTTGTAAGTGTATTTTCTATTTATTTGATGGAAAATTCTTTCTTATTTCTTTAAATAAACAAATTATGTTAGCAAAGAATATATTTGATCAGAAACCCCACAATAATTTCCTGTCATTAAAAGCTGAACAGAACAACTTGTGTATTTGTATTATATTGAATATTGACTTTTATCAGATTGAAAATGCAGTACTGCTTTATATCATATTCATAGTTGCTCATGGACACAAATGAAAACACCTGTAATCTAATTCACAGACAACGAAAGAAAAAGCACAACACTTTTATAGCAAATCCATGAAAAAAATATTTTATAATAGAATACAATTTGCACTGGTACAAGCTGAAATGAAAGATAATATATTCTTAAGTGTAAGGTTAATGAGAAAAGAAAGATTATATTTTAATGCCATTGTAACCAAATATTATATTTATACTAATATATATGTGTGTATATTTATATACAATATATACTCTCAAAAAGTGACAATATTCAGATAAATGTGAAATGTTCAAAACCGCTATGCATACTTAAAAAAATCTTTCACTCATTTTGGTATAAAAATTAATACACTTTTTCTTAATTCAGACTCTTTTGATTCAAGTTTAAGAACAAATTAAACTTTTAAAGGCAGTAGAAATTACTTAACACTCACACACACACACAAAAAAATTGTTTTGAAATCTTTTCAATTAATAGCTAACAGAACACCTTAAGAAATGGACATTCATCACCCACAAAAGAACTTTAATTGCTGCTCTACAACTTTCCCCTAGCTTTTTTTAAATTTATTTTTTAAAATCCTATTTTCATCAACTGAAGAAAGGTATTAGGAAAAGTGAAAGTATGGAAGCATTTACCTTTCTTAGGCCATTTTTCAGTGTCTAGCTCATGAATCATGGACCCTTTACTTGACCAAGAAAACAGAGAGGTAACAAGTATAGCTTATTCACCCTTTGTCCAAAGTAAAATAAATTAAGCTTTGTATTAAATTGGCTGACCAGTCACCATGTTGGAAACCCTGATCAAATATAAATCACATTGAATCACCAAAGGACACATCTGAAAGCTTTTCCTTCACAGTAAAATGACATTTTCTGAGAAAGCAAACAATCATACATATTCCTATTATAGTCAAGCCTGCGTTTCTGGGAAAATCAAAATCCTATAAAACACATTCCCTTGCTAAATAAACTCTACAGCCAGAAGTCACTGAATTACTAATACTGTCGACACAAATTAATAAATGAAAGAAAGGTAGCTTTTCTGTGGTGCACATGCACATACATAAGGCCCGTATCCCACGGTCATGCAAATGTGGAACAGCACTGTTGTTAACACTTTCAAAAAAAACAGCTTGCTTGACAGAATAGGCCTGGTTCTACTTTCATCAAGCAAAGTAATCAAACACACCAATCGCAGGTTGCCTTTTTATCATGGGATCAGTCATCATTCCAAGATGGCAGTTTTTGCCAACAACTCAATGCATGCTTCAAGGATTTCTAGAGAAGAAACAGAAAAAAATTATCACATTGTACAGAGATCGAGAGATTCTTTGGAACCCAAAACGTGAAAGATATTGTAAATCTGGAGCTAGAGCTATTATCTGATGATGAAATAAGATCATCTTCTGATGATAGCTGATAGAAATTTCGTGGCCATTGTGGAATGTGTTTTGGTTACTTGATATCCTGATCACGTGATAAAACATTTACATACCATCAAATTTTTATTCATGCCGCTTTATCTGTGTGACCAACATCATGCAATTGTTGTTCAACTATTTGCTGAAAATGATTGACCGTGGAACACCTATATTATACAATACATAAAACTATTCATTACAATTAACAAATGTACGTTATCATAGCATAAAAATCATACGGATTGATCATTGAAAGAAAGGTGATAGAATTACTAATTCCACTGGAATCAGTTAAAAAAAAAAAAAAAAGAAAAGGCAACAGTTTATAACCTGAAAGGGAGAACATTTTCAGGAGACTGTACTGAAATGATTTGTATTAATAAAACCATTCTTTTAACTCTATGGAGTTCAATGCATACATGAATGACCAGTCTTAGGGAAGCACATTTACAACTTAAAACTTTAAAAATCTAATATATAATTTTTAAAAAAAAACAACTAAGCACATCACACCTGGTACTTTTGGTACCATGATTAGACCCGTTCGGAAACAGCAAGGGAAGTGTACGACTTGCAAACAGTATTGTCTTTCATTTACGTGCAAGCCATTTACATACGTTCTCACAAGTATATACAAAAAAATTTGCACATTGAAATGAGTATTGAAAACATACGGAGCTGAAATCAAAAGATAACTTTATCTATTTTAATCAAAACCTTTTAGTTTTACTGCATTATAATCAACAGTAAATTTGCTGAAATCTACTTATCAACTACATACACTATTTCAAAATAAATTAACTAACCAATATATTTGTATAAATAAATAAATGCAACAGCATCTATGGTAAAATCAAAGTTCACTCTTTGCTATAATGGAGAATATTAAACACACCTCTACCTTGTTTGCTGATATTGAAAAATAATTACTTAATGATGCAATTTTCAATAGCATTTTAAAACTATAATAATAATTAATAAGAAAGGGAAATGGTCTCCATACTCATTTCCAGTCAGAATTGATAGTGCAATTTTTGTACCAGAGAAGTGAAGATGATACTGAAAGGTTTTCTTAATTTCTGCAATAACTAAATACTTTTGTATGTCAAAATACTGAAAGTATGATTTAATTAGTATAATTACAAAAGTGTAAGTATTAACAACATTCTAAATTAATATGTGACAGGGAGAACAGACAATATATATTATATCCTACTGCTTCCCAAGTACTGGATTTAGAACCTGCAACTAATATTGCATTGACTGTTTTCACACAATACATGGATAAAGTAAAATAAGCTAATTTCAATTTATTTGTAAGGAATACTTATGTAGTTAGATTTACAGACTGTGTAAGTCAAATGTAAATTTTTAAAGTGCATTCATAATTATTCTGTTCAGCAATCAGCCTGATTTCTGGAAAGCAGCAAGAAGTTAGCCTCTTAATTCACACATGATTAATTTGTGTTTGTCAGCATTTTCAGATGTGACAAAGAATCAGTTAACTCAAAAGATCTTTGTTTCTTGATCAAAGCAATAATCAGAATTATGAGAGTTATATTTTATTGCTTTGGTCTAAAATTGCATCAGTAAAAACATGATTTTTCAGAGGATTTGAAGGTTACAGGGTGAAATGCTGAAAAATCTAAGGTTTAAGCACAATAAGAAATTATCCCTGATGTTAGCATATTGTTTGTAAAGAGTTAGGATTAAAGAGTTGCACTTTGATTATGTTAGTGTTAAAAAAAAGCTTTCTGAGGCTACACATCAGCGCAAACTACACATTGTTATTTAACAAATCTGATGAAATAAAATACTTATACCTTACGGGCCATCCTTGTACAAGCAGAAGGAAGGATCCATATATAACACAAGTGGGGAGGAGAGAGTAAAACCAAGTTATAATTGTGCCATAAATTAATTCAATAAATAACATAATCTATGTTTCATCCAATCTATCCAATGTTTGTATCTATAGTTGAGCAGGGATAGAAAAAAAACACCCTTCACGAATTGAGATTTGCTATGACAACACAAATGAGTAAAAAGACTATCATTCCTGGAAAAAATGCACAACTTATCCGATATAATTTGATCAGCAGCAGCCGCATAAACTAGTAATGCGACTGCATAACCCACCATTCAGTGTACATCAGCATTATGAAAACTGTTCTTTAAGCACTACTAAAACTGCTTAATTCCAATTTTATTCATGTCTTAATAAGAAACAAGTTCAAGTGACTAAAACAAAGACTGAAATGGTGGATATTGCATAGATATCACTGAGCTGTACATTATCATTTCACAGGACTAATTTGGTAAGGCTTTCTGTGTAATAAAGTGTTTGAAACTGATATCTATTACTATGGTCTATAATAACAATATACCTTCTAACTTTAAATTAACAGAAAATTATTTGTGAGTACTGAAAATGCAGAGAATTCTCTTGATGCTTTTTTAGGGAGGATCACCAAAAAGTAACAAATATGTTTGTACACATTAGAGAACAAGGAACACATATCAAAAGAGAAGAGGATAGGGTTGAAAAACCAGTCATTGTTTGCCTACTAAATGAGTGGCCCTTATCACTTTTACAGTCTCCATCATAAACTGCTTCCAACAGTCTTTTCTTAATTTCAAACATTACAAATATTTATTTGCAATTCTGATCATTGACTTGCTTAATATTCTAATCAAACAAACTGCTTGTAATATTTAGCTATTATGTACAGTTTCAATCATAGGATCCGTTGACAATAGCCATACTTTGAAACAGCTCTTATTTACAATCCTGTTACAATTTAACTGCTGACAATAGTCTCTCATTATGGTGAAACAGCAGTTCTTAACAATCCTAATAATATAAACAGCTTATAAGAACCTTTGAAACAAAACAGCTTTTTGCTATTCTGATCAAAGGATTTACCCTCGTCCAACAACCATTTCATTAAAAAAACAATTTGAACATTATTATCATATGAACTGCTTCCAATAGTCTGTTTATTTTAAAGCAGTTATTTACAATTGTAGTGATATGAATTGCCTACAAAAGATTTTTTTTTTAAGATTTTGAAACTTAACTGTGGTGTGTTTATCTTTTGATTAAGAGAAATATATATACCCAATCCCAATCATTTTTTTAAAAACAGAATCTGACATTTCAGTCACGTATAATAAGAATGTGTTCAGGAGCCAATGTGTGGATCGGTCTGAGCGACTTGTTCCACGAGAAACGGTTTGTCTGGGATGACACCCAGCTAGAACCGGTTTACACAAACTGGGCGTCAGGGCAGCCAGACAACCATCATGGAATTGAAAACTGTGGAATGATATGGTATAATGTTAATTCTATGTGGAATGACGCACTGTGCACCCGCACATACTCTGCCATTTGCGAGAAACAAAATTAATCATGGTGTAGGCGTGTATACACTTTGTAATAAAATTAACCTGACACAATACACTTCTTTTATTATTTATCTACAATAATAATACTTTATATTGAGAAATGGTGAGTTGAAAAGATGCAAAGTTGGGTCTGTATAGGATTTTTTTTTTTTTAAAAAGGACTTCATTGTACATGTCTATATTGTGACGAAAGAAATCTGGCCGTATACATTAAACTGCATCACATACAAAAATTGAGTAAGTTGTCTAAGACTTTTCAACTGATTTAGAACAATTTTGCACTGCTGAATTTCAAAATGACATCCGTTTTTTTTTTTAATCAGGTCAGGTTTTTGATCTAATTCGATTTTAAAAAATCCGATCTTTAGCTAAATCGATTACATTTTTGTAACATTATTAGGCAAGTTTTGCTAATATTTCTCTTCCAAAATAGGTTTTTAAATGAAAAAAAATAAATAATTTAATCTTTAAAAATCGTTTTTTTTTTTAACACAATTCATTTATTAAATTTTAGAAACATTGATTAGTGTACATTGAATAGTAGACATACACACAAACATGCACGCAAATACTAAAACATGTATAGCAACGTATTAATTGAAAGAGATACGCAGTATATTCTGTACTGGATGCATTAATTTAAATATCAATGCCATACGAATATTTATATTTCTTTTGACACCTGTTGATGTGTTGTTTGAGTAGCATGCAATTAATCATTCATGCATGACATGTTAGCATGCCATTAAAAAACAGTCACAAGTGGCCGGCACGTTATTTTAGCGATTGACTGATTCGTCATTTTCTATTCGTTCACTGATTTTCGTACTTGGAAAAGCTGTGATATGTCATGAAACATTTATTGCGTTAAAATGGTTCTCGCACACACTCCACAAACCGACCTACCTTAAACAGACACTGAACGCGCAATCAAAATAATCAGATTATCTCTTTCTCTCCTACACACTAACTCACAATCAACATTGCATACTTCTAGGACTCTTAACTGCAGGAAGAGTACATTGTCATTTCTATTTCATTATTTTGTACAACGTGTAGATGCCATAGTACTCTTTCAGAAAGAACAAATCCAAATATAAGTTTATTGAAAATAATTTGATTACTTAAATGGAGGCCGACGACGACGAAAGCGATGATGTTGATGGTGGTAGTGGAGCTGTTGATAGTAATGATGGTGATGGTGATTGTAGTGATGTGATTATGATGATAATGAATAATGTCGGTGGTGGTGGTAGTGCTGGTTGTGGTTGCGATGATTTTTTCGGAATGTGAAATCACTTTAGTTTGGAACATCCAATTAACGTTCTTGTACAGTTTTATAATGAAACCGTTCCATACAAAAACGAAAGTAAATTCAGAAGTCATTTAAGCAATTGAATACTCTTCTGAATCCGCATTCGTTTTCATTTACATTAATATGATCTGACATATCAATTCTTCCTACTATGGAAATGCAAATTTCCCTTCCCTGTTATTGAAGGAAGTTACTAAAAGTATCAGTCATCTTACAGATGTCTCCGTTATTTGCGTGATGTAGTTTTCATTTTCAATGTATAACGACAATGTGCAGATGTCTCTACTTTATTAATAAATCTAATTTATACAGTATTCTATATGAAATGAAAAATGAACTAAAATGGACTAAATGAAAAATGCTTTATCAATAAAACTAATTTATACTGTATAGATAGATAGATAGATAGACGAATAAGTAGACAGTCAGTTGAAAAGAAACGGAATAAAGAGAGATGGACAGAGGGAAACATACAGCTTAAATGACGTAGAGAATCTTCACTGCTTGTATCTTAGAGTGTAGATTTATTGACTTTCATTCACATTTTCCCAGATAGATAGATAGATAGACGAATAAGTAGACAGTCAGTTGAAAAGAAACGGAATAAAGAGAGATGGACAGAGGGAAACATACAGCTTAAATGACGTAGAGAATCTTTACTGCTTGTATCTTAGAGTGTAGATTTATTGACTTTCATTCACATTTTCCCAGTTACACTGTAAGTAATTAATAGAGTA
Organism: Sinotaia quadrata; assembly: GCA_028829895.1. Taxonomy (NCBI): domain Eukaryota; kingdom Metazoa; phylum Mollusca; class Gastropoda; order Architaenioglossa; family Viviparidae; genus Sinotaia; species Sinotaia quadrata. The sequence continues at coordinate 9,948,354 of CM054179.1, read as the reverse complement.
ATGTTTTGTTTCACTGTAACTAATTAATAGAGTGAGCTTTTGTTGCACTGTATCTAATAAATAGAGTAAGGTTTTGTTACACTGTAACTAATTAATAGAGTAAGGTTTTGTTACACTGGAACTAATTAATAGAGTGAGCTTTTGTTGCACTGTATCTAATAAATAGAGTAAGGTTTTGTTACACTGTAACTAATTAATAGAGTAAGGTTTTATTACACTGGAACTAATTAATAGAGTAAGGTTTTGTTACACTGTAACTAATTAATAAAGTAAGGTTTTGTTACACTTTAACTAATTAATAGAGTAAGGATTTGTTACACTGTAACTAATTAATAGAGTAAAGTTTTGTTACACTGTAACTAATTAATAGAGTAATGTTTTGTTACACTGAAACTAATTAATAGAGTGAGCTTTTGTTACACTGTAACTAATTAATATATTATGGTTTTGTTACACTTTAACTAATTAATAGCGCGAGCTTTTGTTACACTGTAACTAATTGATAGAGTAAGGTTTTGTTACACTTTCAACTAATTAATAGAGTAATGTTTTGTTAAACTGTAACTAATTAATTAAGTAATGTTTTATTAAACTGTAACTAATTAATAGAGTAAGGTTTTGTTACATTGTAACTCGTTAATAGAGTAAGGTTTTGCTACACTGTAACTAATTAATAGAATAAGGTTTTGTTACACTGTAACTAATTAATAGAGTGAGCTTTTGTTACACTGTAACTTTTGTCTTAGTATTTATTATTTAAAATGTTTGTGTGTCAACTGTAAATGTGTTTTAACTTTATTTTCACATTTTTAATCATCTGGTATTTAAAATGCTCTTTACTTACAATCAAAATGTCACTAGTTGTTATTCCATGAACTCGTTGGTTTGTATTCTATTCACTCTTTCATAATTTTGTTCAGTCTCTTTCTCAGAAACACAAACACACGAACTCATACGCACATTCACGCACTGAGAGTGTGATAGTGTGTTTGTGTTCGTGTCTAAGTGTTCGAATGTCAAGAAATAAAATATTAATTATTTTTACTTACTTTGGTGATAAATTGGTTTCTATATGTCAAGTGCCACTGCAAACCCAGTCTTTGCTCTACTGTTGACTTTCCAGACATGATGACGTGCTCAGTTTTTTAGAATAATTTCATTGAGTGTCAAACTCAAACACGTCTGAGATATTGTTCTTCTGTTCATGATTTACATTTCAAAGTGTATCAAGGTCTAAAATGTAAAAATGTAACACTAAGTAATAAATGTATAGAAATAAAAACTTTACTCGAAACATGAACCAAGAAACTTGTGAATTGAAACTTGCATCATGAAACCTGTATATGTTTTGCCTTTTCATTTGCCTTTGAAAGATAGTTAATATCAAAATGCATAATATTGCTGTTAAAAAGAGTTAATTGGGTAATGTCAATACACTTACCAATGTTTAATAACATTAACAATAATAATTTATATACATGAATGACCTGAAAACAAACTTTCCCCAAATTATAATCAGTTTTTTTTTCTTATTATTTATATTTCATACATGCAGATTTATTTCTCTATTTGGCGCCATTATCTCAATTTTTTCTTGTCGTCACCGCTATTACATTATCATCTTCAACTACAAAATATCGCTTGAAAAATGTAAATACAAAAGTAAATCTTATTCATCTTTATTAATAATACTAACTTATTCATTACCTCCTGCTGGATGAAAAATACTGCCACAATTTATAATGTACAATTTTCAGCACATTCATTAGAATGCAACTTTATATTGACATTTTAAATTTAAATAAAATACAATTATTATATAAACAGCAAATAAATACTTAATGAGACAAGTGCTGCATTGTATTCCCGAGGAGTGTTTGTAGTGTAGCACACTGATTTCAACACTTAGAAAGATTAGCATTCATCCCGGATGTTGGAAAGAACTTTATCATTTCACAATATTAGCATAATACTGACTTTACAAAACAATCTTAACATAGGAATAAACAATTTTGTTTTAATAAAAACAAGATCGTAAATCAAAAACAGGACCCAGCAATATAAACAAGGCTATAAATCAAACACCCAAAGCCAGCTTGAAAACAAAATGCGGATGGATATGCAATACACCATACAAATACAAAACTCGACATTGTAGCCAAGTACGTTGCGTGATAGTAACAAAGATATAGTAAGATGCGCTATTCCCACTAGGATACAATACCGTGCGTTTCCAAGATGATTATACCAGCCACCCCCACCCCCAAACAGACAAAGAAGCATGGACAGGATAGGCATTAACAAATAGTTGGAGCCAAAGTCTTCTCCAAGGCCAGTATGTGCAACAAACTGACGAAACACCAAGAAAACAATAACATGTGTGTAATTGATAGAGACAGGTTTGAAAGCAGAAACACTAAAACAGTTCCGCAAGATCAAAAACTATAAAATCATGAAAATGTCAAATGATTAAAAAGTGCAGATTCGGCGAAAGCATGGTTGAAACAACAGTGCATATAATACTTTTATTTTAGTTTCTGGTTGGAACGGAAAACTCCAAAAGACACAACAAGTTGGTAAAAGTATATCTAGAAGCCTATTTGATAGCTGTGGAGTAAAACCCAGAAAGAGCATGGATGCACTAGCCAGAAAAAAGTATAAAATTGTGGGACTTCGAGATAAAAACAGATTGAGATTTGTAAGCTTAGAAATGCGTTACTCTTGCCGCTTCTGAGCACGCTTATTGTATGAATCCATTAATAAAAGAAAGGACACTCGATTGAAAATTGTATATTCTGGGGTGAGTAGGGTGGGGTTCTACCCATATTAATAGATTGTTATACTTATATTTACCTAGTATTCGTGTGCAAGAGGAGCATAATGTCTGTTCTTTTCTGTTTTTTGTATTAATCCATTCGAACTTTATAGGCTTATATTTCAAACACAGTGCGCATGTGCGGGTGCTTGTGAGAGGAAGCATGCGTGCACTTGTGTGTACTTGTGTGTTTTGAAGAAAAAGTTAAATGGTTGCCACATTAGACTAATATTGCTTCACTAATAGCTATCTTATTCACAAAACATACTTATATATAAAACGTTTCATATATTTAAATAATAAATTTATTGTTGTTATATGTTTGAAATCTATTATTATCTTTTAAAGTGTCAAACACTTGAGACTTGTGATTGAAAACTACTCACCATTTGTATAATTGGTTGTAATTTCATTATTAATGTGACATTGAGTAGATACTTTTCTTAGAAGTATCTTAAATTCAGTTTTGGCGCTGATCAAATTTTTAATTATTTTTAATTTTGTATGATATATAATTTAGATTAGCGTAAAATTACTTTCTTAAACTTGGTTCATGTCTTAGACTGATTGAAAGAGATAATAAATGAGAAAATTAACGATGAAATAATATAAATAAAATAATTATTACGTAATATGTATTACACATTTATTGACAATTGTCTGTATAAGTGTAGCACTAGCTCTCAGATGGATCTAAGGAAATCAGCTTTTATGAAATCCGCGAACAGACTGCTTCGTGAACAGGTGGTGGAAAGAAACTATTGCAATATTTTTTTAGATTTTCTTTAGAACACAATGGGCAGTGCTTCCGGTAACTGCAATCACTGTATTTATTTATACAACACCTATGGCGTTAGAGAGTATTATGCAATATACATTTTGAGATTTACTTTAGAACACAATGAGTAGTGCTTACTGTAACTGCAATCACTGTATTTATTTATACAACACCTATGGCGTTAGAGAGTATTATTGCAATATACATTTTGAGATTTACTTTAGAACACAATGGGCAGTGCTTCCGGTAACTGCAATCACTGTATTTATTTATACAACACCTATGGCGTTAGAGAGTATTATTGCAATATACATTTTGAGATTTACTTTAGAACACAATAAGCAGTGCTTACTGTAACTGCAATCACTGTATTTATTTATACAACACCTATGGCGTTAGAGGGTATTATTTATACAACACCTATTACTTTAGTGAATGTTCTTGTAGAACACATGACTTTAGTGAGGATTATTTGAAAACACATATGACTTTAGTGAGGATTATTTGAGAACACATATGACTTTTAGTGAGGATTATTTGAGAACACATATGACTTTAGTGACGATTATTTGAGAACACATGTGACTTTAGTGAGGATTATTTGAGAACACATATGACTTTAGTGACGATTATTTGAGAACACATATGACTTTAGTGAGGATTATTTGAGAACACATATGACTTTAGTGAGGATTATTTGAGAACACATATGACTTTAGTGAGGATTATTTGAGAACACATATGACTTTAGTGAGGATTATTTGAGAAAACATTACTTTAGTGAGGATTATTTGAGAACACATATGACTTTAGTGAGGATTATTTGAGAACACATATCATTTTCGTGAGGATTATTTTCATATGTTACACGTCGGTACGAACACTGAAGACAACAATAACAAGTAAGACCTGCACATTTGTATAATATGTGTCCTCTTAATGGCTTTCAACGCATAAATAAACAATTGATTGGAACTGCAGATATTAGGAAGAACATCCATTTATCAAAGAGCCACGAATCAGTAAATGATTATAACTCTTAAAACCACAATACACAACATAGTACTGTAAATGTTGTGTGACAAATTAAAATTTCTATTTAAGTTTCATTGAGGGTTTATGAACCTTGCTAGACAAACAAGATATGCAAGCAAATCTAAGTTATGCGCTTGAGGCCATGCTGTGATTAGGAGTCGTGAGAAATCTTTCTTACCTTATAACAAGGTTACTTTACTGTTCATTACTGTTTTGTTCGTACACTTTCTTACCTTATAACAAGGTTACTTTACTGTTCATTACTGGCTTTGTTCGTACAAATTGGGTTTCATGCCGTTATCGCAGACGGGCGCAAACGTTAAAAGGGAGAGAATTATGGAAGAGAGATATAGTATCTTGGGTTGGGAATAGGAATATTCGAAAACCTTGTTTGATTGATTTTCCAGGTATAAACTTTAGGTGTATAATCTATTATTTCCTACTGTTAAACTGTCCAGGCATAAACTTTAGGTGTATAATCTACTATTTCCTACTGTTGAACTGTCCAGGTATAAAATTTAGGTGTATAATGTTCTATTTCCTACTTCTTAACTGTCCAGGTATAAATTTTAGGTGTATAATCTACACTTTCCTAGTTTTGAATTGTTCAGCATAATTTTCAGTTTCAATGATCTTCACTTACCTACATTTGAACTCTTTACCACACTTGAACTGTTCAGGTATAATTTCTGTGCACCAATAATATTCTACTCTTTCTTACCCTTGAACTGTTAAGTGATATTTGGTGCATACGATCCTATCTACTACCCCTATCGACAGACTGATCACACAGGTTAGGTAGCAATTACAGTTTGCCAATAAGGTTTTTAATTTATATGGACTCGAACATAGACAGACCATTTGAGCGAGAGGCCAATGTCCCAAACTTTTGTGCTATCTCCTGGCCCGGACTCCATATGGTATAGAAACAGAACAGAAGATTCCTTATTTATCATTATTATATGTAGTGTTGTTTTCTGTGAATGAAGAAACAAGTTTTTAATACTTATATGTAATTTAATTTCAATTAACCCATTTAGGATGTTTGGAAGGATGTATATAAGCCTTTATGCACAAGGGGAAGATAGGAATTGCAAGGTAATTATTTGATTTCGTAACAGCAGTCAGATAAACGAGAAAGATTATTTCCTTATGTAGTTATTCGACTGAAAAGTTGTCACATTTCCGTTAAGTGGGATGGTGTTCACCCATCAAAAGAAGTATAAATTAATATAAAACACTATGTTTATGTAAAAGCTAAAGTAGTCCCAAAACAAAAGACTATAGATTTGGGGTTGAAAATAGACACTGTAGATTAGTGTATAAAGCAATCAGACTGTATAGATTTAGTGTACAAAAGAATCAGACAGTATAGATTTAAAACTGTACAAAAGAATCAGACTGTATAGATTTAGTGTACAAAAGAATCAGACAGTATAGATTTAAAACAATCAGACTGTATAGATGTAGTGTATAAAACAATCAGACTGTATAGATTTAGTGTACAAAAGAATCAGACAGTATAGATATAAAACAATCAGACTGTATAGATTTAGTGTACAAAAAAATCAGACTATAGATTTAGTGTACAAAACAATCAGACTGTATATATTTTGTGCAGAAAATATTCAGAATGCATTGATGTAGCACAGAAAACAAAATACAATATATAGATTTAGTGTAGAAAACATTACAATGTATAGATTTAGTGTAGAAGACAACAAAATGTATAGATTTAGTGTAGAAAACAATAACAATGTATAGATTTAGTGTAGAAAACAAAATCAATGTATACATTTACTGCAGAAAACAATTAAAATGTATAGATTTAGTGTAGAAAACAAAATACAATATATAGATTTAGTGTAGTAAACAATAACAATGTATAGACTTAGTATAGTGATTAGAATGCAACTTCAAATCTTAAAACAAATATGTTACTTAAAAATGACATTATTAACAACAAACAGACGGATGTACTTTTTATTTTGAAAGAATTCTGCCTATAAAATGTTTCATGCACTTAATATTCCTAAAGTAGTTACAGGCCCAAAGAATTGTTTCGTCGTGTTGTGCAGAACCCCTGGTATCATTTCGAACACACAACACAGTACACCCCTTTGTTCTCTGCATACGAAGGACAGTTGAGACTGCCACACCTGGTGTATGTATGGAACAGCAACACCCCATTGTCATTAGCCTGGGTACCTTGCACAAATCCTAAGCTATACTGGTATATAACATTCAACAACAATAATAAAATAGAAATGAAAATGTTTCCTACCTTTAAAGAATCCTGTAAGCATGAAATTTATTTATGATTTAGCGTGTACGATAGAGAAACTGATTTTCTTTTAGTTTACGCTGCCAGTGTCTTTTAAAGTGGAATCAGGCACGATAGGTCGACTGTAGGGTGTGTCTACGCTGGCTATTCTTAACACAATAAATATGTAAATGATATATCATGACATATCACATTACTACATACAAAATTAAGATCTGGCGATGTGTGCAAGGACTATGAATAGATAATGAACAGGTAGGAGGTAAAAACAGATTTCCAAGAGCCAGTGTCAGTGAACGATAGAAAAGACCGTATGAAAAATAAATCCGCCAATAGCTGAAATGGTATGATGGCCACCTGTGATTGTTTTTGAATAACATGATAACGTTTGCTTAACATTAACAGATACAACACATAAATAGGTGTCAAACGAAGCAGAAATAAACAGAAAGCATTGAATTTTAAATTAACACAGCTATAATAGAATATATCACGTATCTCGTCCAGTTAATAGGTTGCAATTCCTGCTTTACTATTTGTGTGGATGTGTGTTTTGTTGCTGCTATTGTTTGGGCACGTTCAATAGCAATCTTTAGTTACAAATATAAATGTGTGTTTTGTTGCTGCTATTGTTTGGGCACGTTCAATAGCAATCTTTAGTTACAAATATAAATGTGTGTTTTGTTGCTGCTATTGTTTGGGCACGTTCAATAGCAATCTTTAGTTACAAATATAAATGTGTGTTTTGTTGCTGCTATTGTTTGGGCACGTTCAATAGCAATCTTTAGTTACAAATATAAATGTGTGTTTTGTTGCTGCTATTGTTTGGGCACGTTCAATAGCAATCTTTAGTTACAAATATAAATGTGTGTTTTGTTGCTGCTTGCCACAAACTGGGAGGCTCGTTACAAGCCGACCCGAGCTGAAGTTAGAGATGCAAGGGGTGAAGTCTATTTTTGGCCTGCTCCGGTGCACCTCCAAGAAAAGCCCGTGTGACGTATGCCAGTACTACGTCGTGTCAGGTTGTTACATAGACACACATGACATACACCATTGATGTTTGGGTGGGGCCCAGTTTATTTATGTCATGCCAAGGAACGTTTTATTGGCGGTGTGTGTTGTGAGTGAGTATCATGAATGTGAATAAATGGACGAACAGACGAACGGTGCACAACACTAGTACAAATTCTTTCATCCCTCTCAAAACTATGAATAACAAGAGAGTTGAAAGATGGTTAAATCAGGATATTTATTTCCCGATTTAAAAGGGGCACTACTCTTTCGCACAGTGATTAATCATTCATTCAACTTTCCAATGTCATACACTCTGTGGGAAATAAGGGGAGATGAAAATGATGAAATTCAAAATATAAAATAAAGTTTAATTACACAATTCTTATGCAGCAAATGGGGCCGCTTTAACAATAGTTCACATATAAAATAAGCATTAATTTTAACATTAAAGTTCGTATTTCACAAATGATATAATAGTGTTCATTTTCTTAGAGTCCTAGAGTTAAGTATGTGCGCGTTAGCCATGCTAATTATTACTCACTATTAATGTCAGAGTTCCAAGGAGATGACGTAATCTCACACGTCACTTATAAGGGGCACTTCAAAGTGAAGACCACAACGCAATTGCGGCGTCGCATTACAGGTGAAGATTCTGCAGAATCTAGGCACCACTTTCAGATTATCACTGGGGAGAAATCTGAAATTTAGCTGACTGTTGTCGGCCTTGATAATTGTCACTGTTTCTTGGTTGTCGTGGCAACGGACACCCCAACGATGTTTAGCATTATCGGATGGAGTCGTCCAGTGGGATGTGTCGTCGCATTCTATTGAGTGTAGAAATCCGGATATCTGTTAGATTATCTCGGTGCTAGCCTTCTCAATTGCGGGATAGACTCTCAAACCAAACTCAGACAGGGGGGAGAACAAATTGGTCCCTCATGTCGTTAACTGCATACAACCAGCGTCGCATACATCGGTTTTTTCTTGACAGTGAACTTTCCACTTTGCCAAAAATTATACTGAGTAATTTTGCCTCGTTACTCAATATATGGCATCAGACGGATGGAAAACGGATGGAAAGAGATTTTTGCAGCTTTCCTTTATGAAATCTCTGTACATGAGATAATTCATACGTGAAGTTAGACTGGCTTCAGACGAATCGACGTTTTCAACATTCAGAGTAAAATCTTCCTTTTGCCTCTTATTTAGCTTCACTGAAGGTTTCCAGAAACTTCCAGAAGCCATGTCTCATGACTCGATTTTCCCATGGATATTTAGTGATGTCCGTGCTGCATGCTTTTCTGTGGTCATTTCTAATGCGCACTGGCCTTTTCTCTCGTAAACAACATGTGACCAGTAATGCGCAATTGTCCCAATTGTTCAATATACATATCTTTCACAAACTAATATATATATTCAGTATGATATAATAACACACACTGTGTCACGAACGTCTGTCTACTAAAGAGATCTTAGGTGACCGTTACTGGAGTTACATGCTACATATGAAAAATAACAAAACTCGGGTTACTTCAACTAGTTTTGTTAGCGGTTTTTTAAAATGAAATAAAATATAATTTCTGTCCCTCATTTCCTGTGACACTGCTATTGTTTGGGCACGCTTACTAGCAATCTTTAGTTACAAATAGAAATGTTTGCTGTAAAAGTACAGACACTTTTGCTTAAAAAAACGCAAACACTGAAAGTCAGCTGGATAATGTGACATACATTTCTTCAACATTAAATTATACGTTCTTGTCACGGATATGGGGGAATTTTTTTTTTTAAATCTCTCTAAGTGTCATCATACTCTAAACAGTTAACGAAAGAGCCAAACCAATTTAAACATATCAAAGGACTAAAATATCTATTTTGTCAACAATGTGAAACCTAAGTGTGGAAACGTTAGATGAGAAAGAGATAAATAAACGGATTAATGCAATGTATGAGAACACGATGTGGGGACATTAATGCCAAACATGTTAATGTATGAAACTAACACATATAGGTTTATGTTTAATACATGTTTCGAACACAAAAGATAAAGTTTCGGAAAATAATGATGTGAGAATGAGAGATTAAGTCATGGACTAAAGGACATCTGCCACCATCATACCTTGTGGTTAGCTAAGGGTTGATGATGTATAAAGGGAGACAACAGCGTACGATGTAGGAAGGAAGGTAACGTTAAATGGATGGAAATGATTTTTATCAGATTCTCAGGACGCGCATACGCTTCAGAATTTGTATAAAAGATGTGTGGAAGTTTAGAGAACCTAAAGTGATTAGAAGACCATTAATGGACTGAAACATATCTCTGCTTATTAAATAACAAGACATGTTATAATTATAACACGTGACCAGAATTGATGTAAATCGATGGTCGTTAAAAATGTATTATTATTACGATGCCACCGGATGAGTGTAATCATGTTTTAAAATTGAATTGGGAAAAATTAATGTAAAGCAGAAGACTTTCTCATTATTGATTTATTTATGTGTCAGTTAGCTAAACGCTTGCTGTGCTAGTGGCAGATGTGCTGTCCTTTAGTCCACGACTTAATCTCTCATTCTCACATCGTTATTTTCCGAAACATTATCTTTTTTCCAAATATTTATTAAACATAAATCTTTATGTTTTAGTTTCATACACTAATGTTTGTTATTAAGGTCCCTATATCGTGTTCTCGCACGTTCCATTAATCCGTTTGAGGTTTGTTCATTGCAGAAATTTACCAAAATTGTTTTGAAAAAAATGAGCGGATTAATTAAAATGTTGCTTATTGTATGTCTTGTAGACCTGTACATGTTGATGCGCGTAGGTTGCATCAGTAATATGACAGTTCTACGGAAAGCTTTAACCAACGCATACAAGTCTGGCGGTTACCTAATAAAATAAATTCTCGGTGGCGGGTTGGGGTGAAAGGCGAATTAGTCACACTGTAGGCAACGTTACAACACTTAGCTTAATATTTAGTCTACTATCCACGTGACTAACTGATTAGCTGTATGTATGTAAAAGCCTTTCCAGTCTAGTATTAGTGCAAAAGTCTTTTCAGTCCAGTATTAGTGTAAAAGCCTTTCCAGTCTAATATTAGCGTAAAAGCCTTTCCAGTCTAGTATTACTGTAAAAGCCTTTCCAGTCCAGTATTAGTGTGAAAGTCTTTCCACTCTATTATTAGTGTAAAAGGTTTTCCAGTCTAATATTAGTGTAAAAGCCTTTCCAGTCTAGTATTAGTGTAACATTTTTTCCAGTCTAATATTAGTGTAAAAGCCTTTCCAGTCCAGTATCAGTGTAAAGTTGCAATATTCCATGAAAACGAACTATGCCTCGAGTTTATTCCTAAAGGTCATAACTCAGGTTCGCCTTAATTAATATATACGTAACTTTATCATATCAATTTTCTATTTCATCTTAATAATGACTACTCTGATCCCTTTTTAGTCTCGTCTTTCCCAAGTTATGAATAATGTATTTTCATTCCAACGTGAACTCATGCGAAAGGAAAATATTTCTTTTGTAGGGATTTGAACTTCTACATTCAACACTGTATTGGGTCTTACGCTGTACCACAGATGCGTAGCTGTATCTTACTATCGCAGCACAACTTTCATACGCTGCAACGCTACATTACTGTTGCATAACTGTGCCGCAGTACTATCTACGTTGCTTTGCAACACAGCAGTGACGTTTTCCCATCCATGTGTGTGTGTGTGTGTGTGTGGGGATGTATAGTCGTTGCCGTCGTCCTCAAGTTGCCAGACTGACCTGCCAGTCATCATAAAAACAACTCACCACAAACAACTTCTATGGTTGTTCTCTAAGACTTATATATGCTGGGTGTTCATGAATGTTTCATTATGGTTTTAGAATAGCGCCTTTCAAGCAGTCTGTCATGCATGGTCTATAAATTATATCAATCATTAAATGTACTGTAGTATTTTGTATTGCATTAATTTATGAATACAGCATATGTCCTAATCGCCTGTAGTTAGTGAACAATATATGTCTTAATAGCTTGTAGTTTGAGAGAAAGCATATATCTTAATAACATTTGTGAGTACATCTTATGTCTTAATAGCTTGTAAATTGTGAGCACATTATGTCTTAATAGCTTGTAAATTGTGAGCAAATCTTATGTCTTAATAGCTTGTAAATTGTGAGCACATCTTATGTCTTAATAGCTTGTAAATTGTGAGCACATCTTATGTCTTAATAGCTTGTAAATTGTGAGCACATCTTATGTCTTAATAGCTTGTAAATTGTGAGCACATCTTATGTCTTAATAGCTTGTAAATTGTGAGCACATCTTATGTCTTAATAGCTTGTAAATTGTGAGCACATCTTATGTCTTAATAGCTTGTAAATTGTGAGCACATCTTATGTCTTAATAGCTTGAAGTTTGTGAGTACAGCTAATATCTTAACACCGTGTAGTTTATTGTTTTCACAGCATATGTTAACTGTCTGTTGTTTTTAGCACTTCATATGTCTTAACAGCCTGTAGATTGTTAGATCTGCATATGTTTTAGTAGTCTATAGTTTGTTACGCAATGCATATGTTTTAGTAGTCTGTAGTGTGTTTGCACTGCATATGTTTTAGTAGTCTATAGTTTGAAAGCACTGCATATGTTTTAATAGTCTGTAGTTTGTTAATACTGCATACTTCTTACTAGCCTGTAATTTGTTATCTAGGACTTAATAGCCTGTAGCTTGCTAGCTCATCCTATGTCTTAATAACGTGTAGTTTGTAAGCTCATCCTATGTCTTAGTTGTCTGTAGTTTATTAGCCATGCCTATTTTTAATCTCCATGATTACATGATGCCGACGTGTTCAGCAGCAGGAGCAGCCCAGTAATGCACATAAATTTGTGTTTCAAGACGTGTTCCATAAAGTGTGGTGTTTTATTTTATTTTCGGTCCAATATAATTTTATACTTTTATTCACTAACACGACGGTTAAAGTTCCGTCTTCTATACTGGGAAACGCACCACTCAATACTGTTATGGACAAACGACACACTATAATGGAAGTTAAACAAACAGAAAATAGACCTGTTAGGGACAAACGACACACTATAATGGAAGTGAAAAAAACAGAAAATAGACCTGTTAGGGACAAACGACACACTATAATGGAAGTGAAACAATCAGAAAATAGACCTGTTAGGGACAAACGACACACTATAATGGAAGTGAAACAATCAGAAAATAGACCTGTTAGGGACAAACGACACACTATAATGGAAGTGAAACAATCAGAAAATAGACCTGAATGAATTGAGTAAAGTACGTTGACATTCGCCAGTAATCAATTTGTGACCTCTCTTTAAAGGCTCGTTCTGTATTGACCTTGACCGAAAAAAAATTCTTTTCGTATTCATCGTTATCTTAATAAAATGACATTACCCTGGACTTAATGTGAAGGTCACTTTTCATAACAATGTCTGTGTGTTAGCACTTGGCACTTTGGCTCATCGTGATTCACTCGTGTCGATAGGAGACAGTCGGAAATACCTTTGACATGTCATACATGAGAAATCGCTCTTACTCTAACTGACATAGCAATATCTCAACACTGGTGATAGATTAGTTAGAATATACTTACGTCATGCTATTAAATATCCACTCAGGCCAACACTGCATCTCTTAGTGGCTGCTCTACTCAATTTCACACAATTTCTTTTCTAATGCGTGCATTTTCAGAAAAAAAGAATTGAAGTAGGTTGTGAATAAGTGTTAAATATGCCTATAAATTTACATGAATAAATTTGAATATATTCATTATTAATTTGACAAATCCACGCAATCCGAGCCGAGCCGTACTTGGACAGAAGCGGTCGGCACACTGGTACGGCCTTTCTTGTACTTGGACAGAAACGATTCGTGAGTAAGTACAGCTATAGCCTTACCTGGTGGTAGAAAGAGTTAATAACCACACCAACCAATTTTTCCCTGTGTCTTACTGTTACTGAAAAACTACAATATATTTCTTAATTATTTTAGGAAGGTAACTTATACTTGTTATAGACATAGATGATTTTTTGTGCACCTCTTGATTATGTAACGCGTTACTTGGGAAATTGTGTGCGAAAACTGAAGAAAGACGTCATTCAACTTGTTCACTAAAGCCATTTTGTGTCTTCTTCTAAATCTAAACTGGAGATTGCGTGACTAAAGACATTTTGTTTTGTTCTAAATCTAAAGTGGAGATTGCGTGACTAAATTCATTTTGTGTCTTCTTCTAAATCTAAAGTGTAGATTGCGTGACTAATGCCATTTTGTGTCTTCTTCTAAATCTAAAGTGGAGATTGCGTGACTAAAACCATTTTGTGTCTTCTTCTAAATCTAAAGTGGAGATTGCGTGACTAAAGCCATTTTGTGTCTTCTTCTAAATCTAAAGTGGAGATTGCGTGACTAAAGCCATTTTGTGTCTTCTTCTAAATCTAAAGTGGAGATTGTGTGACTAAAGCCATTTTGTGTCTTCTTCTAAATCTAAAGTGGGGATTGCGTGACTAAAGCCATTTTGTGTCTTCTTCTAAATCTAAAGTGGAGATTGTGTGACTAAAGCCATTTTGTGTCTTGTTCTAAATCTAAAGTGGAGATTGCGTGACTAAAGCCATTTTGTGTCTTCTTCTAAATCTAAAGTGGAGATTGCGTGACTAAAGCCATTTTGTGTCTTATCCTAAATGTAAAGTGGAGATTGCGTGACTAAAGCCATTTTGTGTCTTATCCTAAATCTAAAGTGGAGATTGTGTGACTAAAGCCATTTTGTGTCTTGTTCTAAATCTAAAGTGGAGATTGCGTGTGCAGTCTTAGCATGAACCGTTTAAGCCATACAAGAGATGTTATGGATACTTGTAATCGTTAACTATTCTGAAGTTTCTCCACGAAATAGTGCTAGACACTCATTAATATAGTCTGGATAAACTAGCTTTAATTTCTCCACGAAATAGTGGTAGACACTCATTAATATAGTCTGGATAAACTAGCTTTAATTTCTCCACAAAATAGTGGTAGACACTCATTAATATAGTCTGGATAAACTAGCTTTAATTTCTCCACAAAATAGTGGTAGACACTCATTAATATAGTCTGGATAAACTAGCTTTAATTCTTCCACAAAATAGTGGTAGACACTCATTAATAAAGTCTGGATAAACTAGCTTTAATTTCTCCACAATTTATGTACACGACATTGCGTCCTCTTGGAATAAATGTTTTAATACTTTATATACAAATATTGCGTTCTCTTGGAATAAATGTTTTAATAATTTATGTACAAATATTGCGTTCTCTTAAAATAAATGTTTTAATAATTTATGTACAAATAGTGCGTTCTCTTGGAATAAATGTTTTAATAATTTATGTACAAATATTGCATTCTCTTGGAATAAATGTTTTAATAATTATATATAGCGAAAATCGAAGGATAAAATAGACCAAAAATCGTTTCCTAATTACCACAAATCTCTCCCCATTTACTCTTTAGCATAAACTCCTGTTTTATCAAAAGACAAATGATGACCTGCTATATATTCACGTTTTATCAAAAGGCAAATGATGGCCTGCTATATATTCGTTTTCAAAGTGTAGATCACAAATTACCTTAATTGTAAACTCATGTCATATTGATATTGATATAAATGTACTAAATAATCAAAAACACAGAAACAATAAAAGTATTATGGAAAGTGCTCAAATCAACCTTAAAAATCAGAGTTTAGTTTAACTTTAGATTTGTCTTACCATGGATTCACGCATTCATTGTTATAATCAGGACTTGTCAAATTGATGACATCAGTGTGGATCCACACTGAACGTTATACCATCAATCCTATTTATTTTTTACTGTGCAGTACTTGACTGAAATGAAAGGGAGGTAAGAAATAAGCGTGCAATACTTGACTGAAATGAAAGGGAGGTAAGAAATAAGCGTGCGGTACTTCACATAAATGAAAGGGAGGTAAGAAATAAGCGTGCGTTTCTGCACAGAAATGAAAGGGAGGTAAGAAATAAGCGTGCGTCTGAAATTTATATTCATGCATTAGTACCACGTCTTTATACAATGACGTCATTATTTTTCTTTATAATTTCACAACGAGATGTCCGTTACTTTTCTGTAATCTCTAATGAAAAGAAGAGTACACATGACGTGATAGAGCTATAATGAAAAGAACAGTATACATGACGTGATAGAGCTATAATGAAAAGAACAGTATACATGACGTGATAGAGCTATAATGAAAAGAACAGTATACATGACGTGATAGAGCTATAATGAAAAGAACAGTATACATGACGTGATAGAGCTATAATGAAAAGAACAGTATACATGACGTGATAGAGCTATAATGAAAAGAACAGTATACATGACGTGATAGAGCTATAATGAAAAGAACATATCTTCACTTTGAAGTGCCCCTTATAAGTAACGTATGAGATTACGTCATGTTCTTGGAACTCTGACATTAATAAGTGAGTAATAATTAGCACGGTAAACACGCACACAATTAACTCTAGGACTCTAAAGAATAGGAATACTGAAACTATTTTGTTTATATCCATTACTATTGTATCTTTTGTGAAATATGAACTTTAGATTACTGTTAAAATTCATGCCTATTTTGTATGTGAAATATTGTTGAAGCGACCCCATTTGCCACATAAGAATTGTGTAGTTAATCTTTATTTTATATTTTAAATTTCATCATTTTCATCACCCCTTATTTCCCACAGAGTGTATGATATTGGAAAGTTGAATGTATGACCAATCACTGAGCGAAAGAGTAGTGCCCCTTTAAAGCAGGAAATAAACAACCTGATTTAACCATTTTCAACTACCTTGTTATTCATAGTTTTTAAGAAAGACGGAAGAATTTGTTTTTATATTGCTTTGTACCATTCGTCTTCGTCCATTTATTCTCTTGCATGATACTCACTCATAACATACACAGCCAATAAAACGTTCCTTGGCATGACATAATAAAACTTTGCCCCACCAAATCATCAATGGTGTATGTCATGTGTGTCTATGTAACAATCTGACACGACGTATTACTGGCACATGTCACACGGGCTTTTCTTGAAGGTGTACCGGATCTGGCCAAAACAAATTTCACCCCTTGCCTCTAAGTTCAGCTCGGGTCGGCTTAACAGCAGACGTTTTGTGACAGCCATTACTAATCGCACACGGTCACTCGTGAAAACAACAGTGTCAGGTGAAATAGATGTAACTTGTATATCTATCTATCTATCCATCTATGTATTTATCTATCACCCATTTGTATCTGCCACTCTCTTTCAGAATCAATCCTTCGCACATCGATTTTTATTCACTTGTGTGTGTGTGTGTGTGTGTGTGTGTGTGTGTGTGTGTGTGTGTGTGTAGGGAAAGTACTCCTAAGGTTTACAAATACAACACAGATGTGTGGGTGTTTAACAAGTGGCCTGAGAATTAATCCACACTAATGGTTGTGGACCTTTTCCCAAACGTTCTGGAAATAATGATGTAAAATAACTTGTGAATAGTATTTATGTATTGTTGTGTAATTAAAAATAGTGTGAGGCGTATTTATGTAATGTTGTGTAATTAAAAATCTTGTGAGGCGTATTTATGATTGTATATATAAAATATAAATGGAGTGCCCAGTGTGGCAAACGTAAACATTTATCCAGACACGTATTAAAGTGCAAATACTCAAAGGCAAAATAAGAGAAAGATTTGAGGGGAAACAACAGGTAAAAAATGAAACAAAATGAAAGTAAAAGTAGAAAGAAAGAAATATATTGAACGATTTCAGACATGCGCACTGAATGACGTCATGTCGATGTTTACGTCATAAGTATGATGCACGTCGTCATGACAACAGGACATTTCTTTGTTCACGTTAACGAGTAAGAAGATAAAATAACACAAAGAGAAATTGAGAATAACGAAGACGACATTGGCGATGTTACAGTTGTAGACGTACAAATATCAGTACACGTAGATAACACACTGTACTGTACAATGACACACTACACACTGTCTTATTCATGACACACTACACGCTGTTTTTTTTCATGACACACTGCACGTTGTTTATTACTTAATGTAGTTTATAATTTGTCGTTGTCATCACCAGTGTCGTTGTAGTGTTTCTGATGTTCCGGACTGTTACTTCAATCAGTTAGGTGACGGTTGTGTTCGTTATAAAGCGTTAATCGGTTATCGTTATTTTCATCAGAGATGACGGAATCATCGTTACAGTCAAAACATCAGACAGGTCACCAACAGTCAATCAACACAAGTTGTGACGTACAGCGTGACATGGCGTTAAGTCTTTGTTCCCACTCAAACATGCCTAAACCTTTATTCTGCACAACGACCACCTTTCTCTCCAGACCACGAACATCATCCCATTTTGTCACCGTCACCAGATCACCGACACCAAGCGCCGTGTCACGAATGGCGGCTTCATCATCTTTCTCCACCACGCGCACAGGCACGTGACATGCACGCAGACCCCGGACCAGATCGCTAGCCGTTGTAGTCACTTGACCGTTCTTGTCCATCCGGTCATCAGTCGGGTAGTCCTCATACAACACCAGGACGTCGCGGTATTGTAGAGGTGGAGGGCCGTTACTGTTACCTGACATTTGAAGAAAAATATTTTTATTTATGTATCCGTTCATCCACCCGTCCATTTATTCCTCCATCCACCCGCATGTATTTGTATTGTTTCACTCACTCACCGTGTCAAACACACCACACCCATACCTGTCCGGCCGACGTTGAGTTTTATCAGGACACGGGCGACTTGATGTCCACACTCTACACAGTCACGTGGCCAGTCCTCTGTGTGACCTGACTGACCGTCACGGTGTGTGAATCGTATAATCGCCGGGCCGTCTGTTGGAACAGGGACGTCACTGACCGTGTAGTCATGGACTTGTTTATTCTTTATTTCTGCTGCCTCCATCACCTGCCTGACGACGACTGGCGGTGACCTTAGAGGCGTTGTCAGCTTGACCTCTTCCAGACATAACGGCCTGACTTCATGATACACTGATGCACCCCACAGGTACACCCCGGGTACTTGTACAATGAGTTGATCACAAAACTCCGTGAAGTATTTCCTGTTACACAGAATGAACAGAAGACGTTATGTCAGTGTGTTGACGTCAGACAATTATGACGTAATGACGTTTACTTTATGTCGTCTTTGTATTGTGACGTCATTTACAACGTCGTCAGTTACTTTCTTTTCTTCATTCACGTCTGTTTGTTTACGTGCTAATCATTTGTTGTGTTTCATGTTTATCTGTTTGTTTACGTGTTAATCATTTGTTGTGTTTCATGTTTATCTGTTTGTTTACGTGCTAATCATTTGTTGTGTTTCATGTTTATCTGTTTGTTTACGTGCTAATCATTTGTTGTGTTTCATGTTTGTCTGTCTGTTTACCAATGTACACACAATCCAACAAATACATTTACTGGCGACATTCTTAATCAGTTAACCGTTAGTCTGTAGTGAGATAAGACCGTTAGACACTAAGTATGTATGTCTTTGTGTTTTTAAGTGTCTTAAGTTAACACGCTGTATGACAAACCTATAACCATTAATGGCTTCGTCTGCAATCACACACAGTTGTCTCCCTTTACTCAGAGATTTCAGACGTCTTACTGCAGTCTCCACTTCATATTTAAAGTCAAACTGATGTCGGTGTACACGTGAACTGGCTGTTGTCGTCTTCGTGGTTTCCTTAAGTTGATGTTCAATGGCGATCGTCACTGCACGGCTTTCAGACCAAGTACTGAGAACATGGACGTCGTGTCCGAGCTGAAGCCAGCTCAGACCCTGAACAATCAAGACAGTAGTTTTACCTGTCCCAGGTGGGCCGATAAGAAATACCCGGGGTGGTGACCGATTCAAAAGTTCCACTTGCTGTGGAAATAACACGAGCCTGGCCAATGTCTCTCCAGTCGCAGACACCGCCTCTCCATGAGTTCTTATCTCCAGGTGTGGTGCTGTAACACAGTGGACTTCCACTGTAGTCGCTGGACCACAGAACCTGTAATGGCAAAAGTGTGTATTAACGAACAGTTCAACTTTAATCTAAAAGAACGAAAACAATCAGTTGAGGCCAAATAGAATACACTGACCTTGAAGTCCAAGAGCTAATTTCCATTTTTGATTCCAAAATGAATTTTTATTTTTTATATTTCGCTGAATTAAGAGTAATAATTAGTTGAAGTTGTGACACTCGGAAGTCACTCTTGCCTAACATACAGAGATTAAAGTAGAGGTGTTTATAGCCACTTAATTTTTCACGCTCCTTATTCAGTCTAAGTCCAATGGAAGGATTATTTCTGATCCGGGAGTTTAGATATGAAGTCGCCAAGCACCGCTGACGGACGGACGGTGGCTGGAAGGGGGACACGGATGGCATCTGATTGAAGTAGATGAGCCTGTCGGAAGTTAAGCGCACAGGTGCGAATGATGAACGCAGTGGTTGAGAGGATGAATGAAAGCTTTAGGTTAGTTAACTTATGAAGTTAATAAATATCCGATCCAACCCCTTTTTCAACACTTGCAATAAATATTCTAAGTCTGTTTCTAAGGCAATCGTGAGTCAGTAGTGAGTTGTTCAATCAAAGATGCAAGAATGAACTTAGAATAATTTGTATGTTAAAATTATTGTTCATGTATTGATTTGATATATTGTATATTTTGATTGATTCATTGATGTATATGTTAGAAATTATATATTATTGAATTATGTATGTATGAGGACTATCAATTCTCTTGCAGACATGTAAGTTGAGTGACTGGAGAAAAATTATGGACTGAATTAAAGTGTCGCGCTTGAATGTTTTTTCAGGGCGTGCCTTTCGTCTCTCCTCTTTTCTCTTTTGGCTTTTGGTCTTCTTGCTGACGTTTTTTGCCCTGAGAGGTTCCTAAATCGACAAATGAGTTGTCTCATTGGGCTACTATCTACCACGGAATCCCAGGGTGGTGAGAGCGGAGACAACTATTATCATCATCGTTCCTATTTCCAAGAGATCCCATAGTGCTCAGCAGACCGTGTACACGAGTGAAGTGGACCTTGGTGCTTTATCGACTGTCACGAACTTTCCACGTGTTTTTGTCTATGATGCAGCATATGGTTGCCCAACAGAACAGTTCATGAACTCAGTTAATTATCTCTATCTTTCACTTTTCCAATCTCAGGACAGAAAACTATAAACCTTGATCAGAGATTGTTCCCTCAGAGAGTCAGTGTTAAATACTGATTGTATCTGAGAAGAAACTTGAACATTTAATATTGATCTAGATGAGAATAACCATGAACATTTAATTAGTAATATAAAGACGTGACAGTTTCAAAACTTATTTGTATCTAGTTATGATAAGGTTATACTTTTATAATAAATCTATATTTATGCTAATTCCTTCTTACGCATGTTAACTGATACATGTCTGGAGTAGTCAGTGGGTGGAGGGGGTGGGGCGTGACGAGTCAATGATTGCATGAATGTTAATAAGTTGATAAATTACATTACTCTTAAGTAGGAAGTTCCACCTGCGAACAGAAAAATTATCTGTTAGTAGTAGTGAGTTACTTATAGTTGTGTTTGAATGTGGGATTCGTATTGGAAACAAATCCGAAAGTAAAGAGTAACCATTGATAAGTAATTATGCTAATTAAATCAAAATAATAATCATAACAGAGGATGAACGTATTATACCGGCCACAGAGGTCTTGTGAATGTAATTAGACACAGGAAGAATTCCATGTTTGACTTACTGCACACCACGTGATCATTGCAGTGAGTAAAAGTGAGCAAAGATTATAATTACGAGTGTTTATAAATAGGTAGTTGAAAATGGAACTGAAAGAGGTTAATGCATTAATTAAGAAAATACTAAAAGTTAAAGGAAGATAGTAAAAAATATTAAATAAAAAGAGAGAGATGACAGTTTATTTTCTTCCCTTCACTATCTACCTGGCCACCAAGTGCTCATACACTGTCTCTGTAACTGATGGCTGGGCTCCAGACATCTTGACTAGCTGCTGCCACCACACGCCCAAGTCTTTAAGGACGATATGATTGACGCCTGATGCCGTCCGTAAATCTGAGAGTTGGTCTGAGAGCAGACACATTTTTAAGGCATCATGAACACTGCGGACACCAAGGCACTGACACAAGTCCTAGATGTGGAGTTGGAAATATAATTATTGAATAAGCCACACTTATTTAATATAAAACCAGAAAATAATTCCATACTGAATACTATGTGATAAAATTAGATGATCAATTAATGCACATAAAGACAATGATTCTGAAATTACTATTCACTTTAAGTTATGAATATACATATTTTGAAACATTTGGCTAAAGTGTTACGATATATATTAAAAAATGTAATTATTGAGACTATTTCCTGAAAACAACAAGAATAGATAAAATGTTATTTAATCACATTTCGTGATAAGGCAAGTGTAAATAAGAATGAGATTATTAACTGTAGAAATTACAGCATTCTTTATAACAGTGCACTATTGCTGACAGAAGGCAAGTGTAAATAAGAATGAAATTATTAACTGTAGAAATTACAGCATTCTTTATAACAATGCACTATTACTGACACAAGGCAAGTGTAAATAAAATGAGATTATTAACTGTAGAAATTACAGCATTCTTTATAACAGTGCACTATTACTGACACAAGGCAAGTGTAAATTAAAATGAGATTATTAACTGTAGAAATTGCAGCATTCTTTATAACAGTGCACTATTACTGATACAAGGCAAGTGTAAATAAAATGAGATTATTAACTGTAGAAATTACAGCATTCTTTATAACAGTGCACTATTCCTGACACAAGGAGCCCCCTCTTGGTCAAACAATCGTCTGCAAGAATACTTGGAACTCTGTAATGTGTCAACAAAATACTTTTTTCATAAAATTCATTTTGCTGGAGTGCAAGGAAACCAGAACTATGTCATTATTAAAAATGGTTAGAATGTAATACAATATTATTCACTGAGAACAAGGCTCAATAGGTAACTGCATTCATGCAAACATCTCCCAATTTAACAGAGATCAATCCTTTTAAAACAAAATATTTTTAAAACCTGAAGGTTAGTTTCTTGTTAGAACTTGACATTCTCTCTGCTTGTAGTTTTACTCAGCCGACAGTTTGATATGACGTCACTTCACGGTGACGCAAAATCAAATTTACGTAATGTGAGTTTGTTTAGATTCAGTACAGAGATTTAGTTTAAAGTCTGAATTTATCGAGATTTCTTCAATGAAGAATATAAATTACATTATCTGCAAGCTGTCAATCGTTTATTTCACAATTTATGTGAAATAAAAACTATAAATACAATTATCACATTGTGCATACATATAGAGTAATTTGATTAAACAAAATATTAGTGTATGTCAAATCATAAAAGAAACTTTCCCCGCTGTTGCAGTGACCTGAATAAACTGCTAAGAAATGAAAATTACCACTTAAATTTATATGAATATATAGGATGAAATCACTGACACCACTGATAAAATTACCTGTATATAATGCGAAGAAAATGCACACGCTAAAATGAAAAGTTACCTGTATATACCGATAAGAAACTACGTTTGGGAAATTGTTACATTTATTTGAATACACTTTCAGCAAACTACACTTGTCCCACTGATAAAGATACTTCACATCACTGATGAAATTAACTTAATATAGTGCTAGTAAACCACACTTGTACTTCTGCTAAAGTTACCTAAATTAGGTGCTAGGAAGTTATATTTACCCCATTGTTAATGTTGCCTGAATATACCGATAGGAGACAATACTTGGAGCAAGGCTAAAATTATATGAATATACCGACAGGAAACCATACTCTGCCAAAAGATAAAGGCAGTTATGCTCGGGAAATGTCCATATCCTCATTAAGACCTAAGATCTCACGGAATGCTGTTAATAATGAAAAAATGATTTTCACAACCGATAAAGAACAGAAGTCATGAGAAGAATCAATATTACTATTATTATAACTACTACTTCTAATACTACTAATATTATTACTACTAGTATCACTTCTATTACTGATACTACTATTAGTGTTGCTCTCTAACTTGGAAGTGCTCTATTCCAAAAGACTGCTATGTAAAGACATACATGGTGGTAAGTTGTTTACTGTATAAGAAGATTAATATTAGTTATTGTTTACAATTAAAATAAATAGTATCAAATTCACGCTTCATGGCATTCATTTATTACTTTACATTTCCCTAATGATCAATAAATAGCGAGGATTAATTATAGCTTAGTTCTTTCAATGGAATTTAATCACATCATTCTGCAATTTCTTACTATTGTAAAATCTTACCTGACCATCAGATGGATTCCTGCTAACCGCTCGCAGTAACTGAGTAGAACTGATGTTTGGCATTGCAAGAATTTTAGTGATGTTATTGTCCGCCAAGTCTGACGTCAAATGTTTTAATACAACCTCCGACTTGCTTAACTGCTTTAACGCCTCTTTAACTTTCTTCATCACAACGTCATCCTTCTTTTGCTCGGTCATCTTCAGCTGACTGAAGTTTGCTCCCACGCTTTTAATTTCTAATGTGAACAATCCGTGTTGTCTGTGTATGATGAGAACATCAAAGTCACCTTCGTGGTAATGTTGTTGAAGTAAGTGTTTGGGTAGTGTGCAAAGGCGTGGTAGAAGGGCAGCAGTAGCCGCATAGCTAGGTTGACCAAGGTACTTCCCGAACTGCAGTTGAGAAATGACCATCATCACTTCTTTCGGTTGACTGTTATCCGCCAGTGCACGAAGACAATACAACACACGCTCTAAGGCTTTGTCGTCACGCACGTCACTGTCATACACGGGTTGAAGGTGTAAGTTAACATGACATCGGTTTAGCACTGGGCCTGAAAGATTTTGTGCTGTAGAAGACTGAAAAGAAAATTACCATTCAAAATTAATATTCATAATATGAATAAAATTTCAAATATATTGTTTAAATATCTAGAGCGAAAACATGTTTGAACATTTCTGGTAAGTACCAACTTAGCGTATATTCGCCTCCTACATTCTCATTTTACTTGAAACGATTTCTTGAAACTAAAATCAACAGAACTAAATAAATCTGAAAAATCAATCTTACCTCCAAGATATGAACTTCATGGCATAAATAGGTATCTTAGTCCAATCTCCAAGATGTGAACTTAATAAATTACAAAACGTAATCTTACCACCAAAATTCTGTGAAATTAATAAAGTACAAACACCAATCATACCTCCAACATTTTTTGAATTTAATAAATTATAAACAACAATTTTACCTCGAGGATGTGAACTGAGAGAATTAAAAATAACAATCTTACCACCAATATGTGAAATTTTATAATACAGAAGGAAACTGTATTCAAGATTAATTTGAGTATAAGAAAGGAGAAATAAACGAAAACAAAAAACATTAACGCGGTATTTATTTCATCAGTTACTCAGTCAGCACAGAGAGCAGTCAACACACAGCATTAAACACAATCAACATTCAGGACACACAACAGTCATGACACAATCGTCAGAATACACAATATTTCACACTCACATAACAGTCTGTGCATGCAACATATTTTGAAGGGGGATAATTAAGAAACAACACCAAACCGATGAACATTCCTTGAAACCAAATCAATAAAAATCACATTTCGCAACCAGTAGTGTAACGCCGAATTCTGCCCTCCCCCACACCTCCCTGAAAAAAATCTAAACTGCCTTCCCCTCCATTTTCTACACACTCTCTCTCTCTCTCTCTCTCTCTCTCTCTCTCTCTCTCTCTCTCTCTCTCTCTCTCTCTCTCTCTCTCTCTCTCTCTCTCTCTCTCTCTCTCTCTCTCTCTCTCTGCCCCACAGAGAATCAGCTTGCCGTGCGTACTGATAAATCTTGATCATGTATTATTTTTTTCAGATTTCAAGCACACACTATTTTTGAAGGTAAATATTTTGCTCTTTCTGTTGAAAAGCCCCCAAACACTGTGGAGGCTGCAAGGACAGGAGTTACGTCACTGTTCCAAGCATTTAAGCGGAAATAAAAATGTCAGCTAACACATTTAAACGCTGAATACTAAAACCCACTTTTCTTTGAAAAATCCACACATTCTTTCATAAGATGACAGACT
Source organism: Sinotaia quadrata (assembly GCA_028829895.1). NCBI lineage: Eukaryota > Metazoa > Mollusca > Gastropoda > Architaenioglossa > Viviparidae > Sinotaia > Sinotaia quadrata. The sequence goes on along the minus strand of CM054179.1, from coordinate 9,922,240 downwards.
TTGATTAAGAGAAGTAATTATAATACAATGGGTTCAAAAGTAAGGGAAACATTTGTAAAAGAATTATTTAAATTACTGAAAAGTAATTTTGTCAAATGGAAATAAATTACAACACAACTATCAAAGTTCGAACAGTACTATTAGCGATAGATCTATGTGTTGTGAGGTGTTGTGAGGTGTAGTAGTTGTTTGAAAGAAATAAGTTGTAATACTAGGACATTGATATCAGTGGTTGATCTAAACATTATCCATAAACCGTGTGGTGTAGTGGTTTTAACCCTCTACGTGCAGTGCTTGTATTGGTTATTGATGTCTACATGCAGTGCTGTGTATTGGTTATAGATGTCTACGTGCAGTGCTGTGTATTGGTTATAGATGTCTACGTTCAGTGCTTTGTATTGGTTATAGATGTCTACGTTCAGTGCTTTGTATTGGTTATAGATGTCTACGTGCATTGTGTATTACTGTTAACAATCTGTAAACCTTTTGGTGTAGATTAAACAATCTATATGAGGTGCTAAGCAGCTGATATGACTTTTGTTTTCTTTATTTAAAACCATTTACATAGTCTGTGGTGTAGAGTTTTTAACGATCAATAATCCCATTGTGCTGTAGTTTTCACCACCTGTAAACCCTATAGGGCAGTGGGTTTAGATATCTACAAACTCTGTTATTGAGTGGGTTTAGCCATTTGCAAACCCTGTTATTCAATGTGTTTAACCATCTTCAAATACTGTTATTCAGTGCTGTAAACCCTGTTATTCAGTGGGTATAGCCATCTGAAAATTCTGTTATGCAGTGGGTATAGCCATCTGCAAATCCTGTTATTCAATAAGTTTAGTCATCTGCAAATCTTATTATTAAGTGCGTTTAGCCATCATATTAATAAAATTAAATAAGCATATAATTAACATTATCATCAGTGATTTAATTTGCATAAATATATAAAAAGCATCCTTTTCATTAATACGATAATATAAATACTTTACAAACTCTACCATGATTATAGAAATAAATTACACAAACAAATTAATGCTACCACGATTGTTTAAACATATAAGAATGCCATGATTATTTATATGTTTTTATAAATGCAAAGGATTATTTGAGAAAATCATTGTGTAAATTGATTTTACCTTATTCTGACATTTCTGTTTACGTGACCTAGATTTAGTAGTTGATGGTATCTGACTGGGTCCATCCTGCGGGATTTGAGCCACCAACACCTGCTCGCCAGCAATGTTCTCCACGCTGTACGGCACGCGATTGAAATGAAGGGGAGGTAAGAAATATGTCTGAGTGTGAAGTTCAGGGTACCAAGCCTTTATGCACTGGAGCCAATAGTTTTCAGCTGATTGCTGTGACGACTGACCTTGATCCTCATTGGACGCCTAAAGAAATTATAGGAAGAATGACGTCACACTAAACTTTGTAAGACAGACCTTTGTTCACTTCTGTACTTTTATATCATTACAAAATCAAAATGTCGGTCTCTACTATTGACAGATTTTTGTAATCACTTCTGGTCATTGAAATTTGCAATAGTGAACAGATTACTAAATACAGAAAATAAACTGAATGTTTCTTAATTTTCTACTCTAAACCAATATGAATATTTAACAAAGGTTATATTTAGATTAAATTCTTGTAATCTCAGTTAATGTGCATTATTATAGTAAAATTTTAAAAAAATAAAAAATATTACGATTTGTTTATTTTGTACAATAATACCACAAACTATCTGAATATTTACATGAGGCAACAGTTCGTTGGCAGATATTGGATTGATTTCAATCTATATTTAACTCTGGCATGCAATTTATCTTTCATTTCTTGACGGTTATTAGAACATTCTTGTAATTACTTTTTGTCAGAATTTAATCACGTTTTTACTATTTATTCTTCTAATTATTGATTAGTGTGTCTGAATTCAACTATTTCTTAAAATTATAAAGATTATAGATTAAAAAGATTTATTTATAATTCTAAATAAAATAAATATATAAAAATAATATTATACTTTCAAGATGTTAGAGTGTCTAGGCAAATTACGCCTGTTTTAATTAACAATTTTTATTAATTTAGGTTTCTTATCTTCTATCTATACCGTACCTTTAGCCGTCCTGACGAAATGTGGTGCAATACCTACCTTTCTTGTGCACTTAGGATATAGGTCACTCCGACTCCACGGTCATTCGTGGACAGATGAAAGTTTAAGGATAATGAAAAGTAACTTGTTGACCGGATGCTCGATGTCCATATACGGCGATACGTTTTCCTATCGGTGACGTAGTTAATTGCGTAGGAAGTGAGTGTGTGCGTGTGTGTGTGTGTGTGTGTGTAATTCTATAAATAAAACTGAATATGAATAAGTATCCACACACAAACAATACCTATGACGTCACGGGTAGATCAGATTGTGGATGAAGACTCTTGCTTGCATTTGCATCAGAAAAGGTCAAACACACTGAATTCTCAAGTTATTATACATGTCTTGTATTAATAATGTTGTAGAGATAGTTACATATTATTTTACTGACTTTTGTATAAAAATAACACTTTTTTCTTTTTATGACGTTCAGTGATAATTGAAATATGTAATGTTAAACTCAGACACCTGCTGTGTTTATTATAGACTTTGATTTATTGTAGCGGATATTGGATGTAGTGGAATGCTCATTCAGTCTCCACTAATGTAAAGTTTATTTACAATTATTGTAACGGATATTGGATGTAGTGGAATGCTCATTCTTTCTCCCGTAATATAAAGTTCATTTACAATTATTGTAACGGATATTGGATGTAGTGGAATGCTCATTCTTTCTCCAGTAATGTAAAGTTTATTTACAATTATTGTGAATCACGTGAGTGTGGATTGGGACTTTTTATTCCCGGTTTTAAATTGTTGATTGTAAATTAGCGATCAAGGTCGAACTGTAAGAGCCGCCTATTTCTGTTGCCACTCGTAAGATATAGGCATGTTATGTACCGATACTTATACAATCGTGTATTCTATTTCAGCGGGGTTTTGGCTTTGGCTTTAGCTCTTGCTTTGTACTTGAGATATTGCCTGAGATTTGGCGTTTTTGTACTCGAGATATTGCCTGAACTTCGTTTCCTCTACTTCGAGGCCTACTCATCACGTTTGTTGGAAATCTGAGGCTGAAAACACAGTGAGACGAGTTAAGACGGTCACCTGATAATCGCCGTGTCGATTGTGGACTGTCCGTGTGTGTGTAAATCTGTTAAGTGTGTTTCGTGGATTACAGAAATACAGAGAAGTGACTAGTCTCAAGCCAACTGACTTTTGAACTGTGTTTACGATTTGACTTTCAATATAGGCAGAATAGGCGGTCTCCGAAGACCCATATGTATAACATTTTGCTTCACATTGCATATTATATTGTTATAGATTATTAAATTTATTTCTTGTTATTTTAACCAAAGTATTGACTTGATTATCCAGTACGACCTTGTATATAAATGAGAGTGTGTGTGTGCTTGAGTGTGCGTGTGTGTGTGTGTGTGTGTGTGTGTGTGTGTGCGGCGCGTCTTTTTGCCTTCACTCTTAATGATTAAAAGAAATGAAAACTCTAGTGAAGGACAATATCAGGTTAACGTGAGGTTTTTGAAAATTACTTAATTCTTTAAAGAATTCTTGTCACATTTTAGTAGGCGTAGCTTCTTTGAACAAAAGAATGGAAGTGGTATGGGGAATAAAATGTCGTCATTTGTTGTTGTTTTTTTTTTTTAATGTTGCTATTCTGAAGGAGGCATTTAACCAAGTGAATCAAAACTTTGATTTAGACGTTAGATCTCGCACAACATTCGTAAAATAATTTAGCTAAGAATTATACATAGAACATATGTATATAATATAAAAAATGAACGCCCAAAATAGTGGACTATTATAATTATTTTTCCTTCGTGATTCTATGTTGAGAGCAGCAATGACAAGAACTCACGTAAGTAGGTTGTCTAACTTTAAATTTGTCAAAATACAATAAATTGCAATTTACATTTTTCTATAAATACAATTATTACATGTGCATTTGTTTTGTTACACAATTTGTGCATCTATCGCATTAAATTAAATTAAATTGATTTCGTCCACTTTGGTTATTTATGCTCTTTTTAGTAATTGTTTCGAGTTGTGCAGTTCACGTGACGTGTTCGTCCATTACGTCAATAGCTTAGAATTAGCTTATAATCCTCCTAGTATCCTTGCCTAATTAAAGCGGGGTGGGGGCCTGTGCCACAGAAGACAGATACGCATTGGAAAATGACACGGTGATTATTATCGTGGAATTATTAATAACAATAATTAATTTTACATATGCCGGGGGATAGCGCGGGGCTACATTATAACATCCCATGGATTTACATAAGTGGATGATGAGTCTGGAATGCATCATGTATTTCTCTTGTGACATCACGTCCAAGATTTGAATTTGGGAAACCCTAAACATTAAAGTCTTAGCCTTTGAAATATATTGGATCAGTTTTAAAAAATCATTTATTTTTGTGTGTTATCCTTCATGTGATCATACAGGTTTGAGTGTTGTGTTATTGTGCGTGCTCAATTATTATTTCTGTACATTTGTGATTAATGAAATGTTGCATATGGTTGATGTATACCAAGATCTACATTTGTTATTAATGAAAGTTTGCATTTGGTTGATGTATACCAAGATATATATTTGTGATTAATTAAAGTTTGCATTTGGTTGATAATTATATTTGCACTACTTATCTATTCCTGCAGCCCACTGCTATCTTCCCAGCCACACTGCATCTGTTAGTGGCTGCACTACTTAATTTCCCATAATTTCTTTTCTAATGCATGCATTTTCAACAAAAAATATTATTGAACTGATTTGTGAATACGCGCTACATATTCTTATAAATTTTCATGTAAAATTATGAATATATTCGTTATTAATATTCCCATAATTAGTGTTAAAAAGTAAAACAATACTGAAAAAAATCAAAATACGTTACAAACCATTATTAACAACAAAAATGAAATCAGAGAAAGAGATAAGACAAAACAAATAATGTGAACACAAATAAGAATGTAATATAATGCTTGCCTGATAAAAACAACAAACAATGAAAATAACACTAATAGGAAATCAAAATTAAAAAATGCATGATAGGTCGTGACGAATTCAACAAATTCGAAAATCGTGTTTTCTGACTCGCCATGGATGCACAAAACTTTAAAAATCGCTCAAACTGTCAAAGAACGCTGTGAAATTGCTGTCAACTTCTTCGATCAAACGCATTGGTTGCCGGAAGGAAGTAAAGCTAGCAACTTCTACGAAATGAGAAAACAAACCGAATAAGAACACGAGATTTTGACAAACCCAAGCGATCGCAGCCCAACCGTACTTGGGTTGAACTTGTCGGCTCGCTAGTACTGCCATTCTCGTACTTGGGCAGAAACGGTTGACGAGTAAGTACGCTACAGCCATACCTGGGGTTAACACCCACACCAACTTTCCCCCTGTGTGTTACTGTTACTGACAAACTACAATATATTTCGAAATTATTTTAGGAAGGTAACGTATAGACTTAGACTTTTTGTGTGCCCTTCGTATTTGGTTTTATAACGCGTTACTTGGGAAATTGTGTGGGAATATGAAGAATGACGTCATGCCACTTGTTTTTGTAACGCGTTACTTGGGAAATTGTGTGGGAATATGAAGAATGACGTCATGCCACTTGTTTTTGTAACGCGTTACTTGGGAAATTGTGTGGGAATATGAAGAATGACGTCATGCCACTTGTTTTTGTAACGCGTTACTTCGGAAATTGTGTGGGAATATGAAGAATGACATCATGCCACTTGTTTTTGTAACGCGTTACTTGAGAAATTGTGTGGGAATATGAAGAATGACGATTTGCTACTTGTTCACTGTGGCCATTTTGTTTCTTGTTCTAAATATAAAATTGTGATTGCGTGTGCCTATTTAGCATGAACCGTATTCCATTTACTAACGTTTATAAAAATGTTATGGATACTTTTAATCGTTGACCTTCTAAAACAGTGGTGCACAAACTTTTTGAGTCGGGGGCCACAAAAAAGTGAAGATCAAAATCGTTCCATACAAGACGGACATCACATCTAAGAACACACAAATGACGATTAAGACTATAATTACGACAAAGAAGTTGTATACTAAGACTCATTCTAAAAATGTTATGATATGCCAACATTCACAAAGTCAGTGTGATGAATAGTGCTGCATGTCATCTGCAAGCTTCAAAATGTCCGACTTGATGTTTGACATTGAAAGATGCAAAATTGCTTCCAGATTATCATCAGTCAGCTGACCGCAAGTGTTGCTTTTGTTCAGTTTCATCTGTGAAAAAGCCTGTTTGCAGCAGTATGTGCTGCCAAGTATGCTGGTGTGGACATGTGCATTATCCAGTCATCGTTAAACTGCTGGTTTTCCTTGTCAACTTTTCTTTTACGATTAGCTGCCATTTTGTCACAAAAATATAATGAAAATAAACAACAGAATGTGGTAGAACAGACACTAAGGCTTAACAGCTACTGACCAACCACATCACAGGAAGGGGCAAGCATATATGTGTGGGGTTTTTGCTGCCCGCCTTGGTATAGCCTTTTTCTCTTGCCTCTGTGAGTGTTATGTCAGCGGGCAGATATCATCTGCACGGAGCGCCTGGAAAAATGGGTCAGGAGGTGCTGCTTTGTTTCAAATCACTCAGTGTATGAGTAAACATTTGACTTTTTCGTTTGACATGGCGGGCCACTCGGCGACTCTTCGCGGGCCGGAGTTTGTGCACCCCTGTTCTAAAATTTCTCCGCAAAATAATGGTAGACACTCAATAATATAGTCTGGATAAACTAGAATTGATTTCCCTATTCAAGCATAGCTACTGAAATCTCTGTAAAACGATTACGCTAGTGTGTTTCGACTACAATTGGAGGGCTGAGTGTGGGACAGTTTGGGCAAACAGCCGCGCTTCCTTGAACAGATGTTAATGTACACACTCTCAAACAGACTGCCATAGACAAGGTATGCATCATTGTTCACACCATTCCAATCATTCGTTGTCTTGGAATAATTATTTCCCCTTGGTAGACTGAGTGCGGGATAATGCGGGTAGACACTGGCACTCCCTTGAATAGGTTTTCATGTACACTCTCTCAAACACACTGGCAATCCCTTGAATAGATTTTAATGTACATACTCTCAAAAACGCTAGCACTCTCCTGAATAGATTTAATGTACATACTCTCAAACACACTGACACTCCCTTGAATAGATTTAATGTACATACTCTCAAACATACTGACATAGACAAGCAATAAACCAATTTTTACAATCCAACCTTGCGTTCTCTTGGAATAAATGTTTTAATAATTTATGAACACAATGTTCCATACACTTTGTGCACCTAGCTCGGAAAGATACACGCCCCTACCCCCTAAAAGGGTTTTAATGTACATACCACCAAACCTACTTTTATAGACAAGTCATTCGCCAATTTTCAAAGCGTTCCAAACTTGCGTTTTCTTGGAATATTTATTTCAAGAATTTATTCATAGAATATAGCTTTATGGTGCACCAAGTGCGGGCAGTCACATGCGGTTCCCCGAACAGGTTATACTGTACATGCCCTGAAACACACTGACATAGATAAGATTTGTTATTGTGTACATGCCCTGAAACACACTGACATAGATAAGATTTGTTATTGTGTACATGCCCTGAAACACACTGACATAGATAAGATTTGTTATTGTGTACATGCCCTGAAACACACTGACATAGATAAGATTTGTTATTGTGTACATGCCCTGAAGCACACTGACATAGATAAGATTGTTAGTACTGTACGTACCCTCAAACACACCGACATAGATAAGATTATTAGAACTGTACGTACCCTCAAACACACTGACATAGATAAGATTATTAGTACTGTACGTACCCTCAAACACACTGACATAGATAAGATTGTTAGTACTGTACGTACCCTCAAACACACTGACATAGACAAGAATTGTTACCTTCAAAATTATAGCAATCGTCAGTATATATATATAAACATTTCTCCACATTTGCTCTTTAGCATAAACTCGTGTTTTGTCAAAAGCCAAATGATGACCTGGTCTATACTCGTGTTTTGTCAAAAGCCAAACGATAACCTACTCTATACTCGTGTTTTCTAAGTGTAGAGCACATATATTGCTTCGAATTACCATAATTGTAAACAGATATTATACTAAAATAATTTAAATGTTGTAAATAATCAATGACACAAAAACAATAATACTATTATGGAAAACGCTCAAATCAAGCTTAAAAAGCAGAGTTTAATGTAACTTTAAATTTGTTTTACCATGGATTCACGCTTTCATTGCTGTGATAAGGATGGGTCAAATTGATGTCGTCAATCTTGATCCATCCTGAACGTTTTATCATCAATCATATTCTTCATTCTTCACAGTGCGGTAGTTCACTGAAATGAAAGGGAGGTAAGAAATTGGCGTGCGTCTGAAATTTTATCTTCATGCATTAGTATCACATCTTTATACAATGACGTCATTCTTGTATATAAAAAAATCACAATGAGACGTCTGTTACTTTCCTGTATGTCATGTTTGTCAGAAAGTTTACCCCTACCTCAAACAGTTTGGCTGATACACCTAGAATTAATTCTCGTTCATTTTAACCTATTTGATATTTTCAATATGACCCACGTTGATTTACTTTTCAATTTGAAGTCTTTCTATGTGTATTGTATTGGAGATGAAAGTCACTGGCAAATGGAGTTTTGCTTGTTCTACTTGACATACTGTTCAATTAGAAATCTTTTCCCGTGTAATTATTGGAGAATAGTTCTATTGCCAATGTGTATTATGTTGAATAGTAGTGTCATTGCTAAATGGAGATTTGTTTGCCCATCGCATATCACACGGAAGAGTAGTGTCATTGCTAATTGGAATTTTGTGTTTTAGGTAAATGGGAAAGTCCAATGAGACCTTGTCTATTATTCGGCTGATGTCTAGCACTAAATGTGATGTCATTATGAACCAATGAAACAATACAACTGTAAAAGCTTGCCTTGGAACAATGGATAATTGATGATAATAATCAATGTCTATGTGAACACACTTTGTCTTGTCCTTGTGATGACGTAGTTTACTTTGTATTGGATAATCATCTTGCTCCTGTCTATGTGATTAAGTGTTTTTCTTGTTATTATTTATTTCATATTTGTGTCTTCAATGTGAAATCGTGTTTGACTTGTCTCTGTGATAATATAGTTGTCTTGCCTTTGATGCCGTGTTTGGATTGTCTCTTTGATTACGTATTTCAGTTGCCTCTATGATAACGTACTGGATTATCTTGTCTATATGATTACGTATTTGATTCGTCATGTCTCTATGATTACTGTTTTGATTTTATCTTCTATATCTGATTATTTATTTGGCTTGTCTTATCTCTATAATTAAATGTTTGGCTTGTCTCAATGATTACGTGTATGTCTATTAATTATGATTACGTATTTGGCTTGTATTTTCTCTACGATTCCATGTTTGTTTGTCTCTATGATTACGTGTTTGTCTTGTCACTGTGATTATATATTTCTCTTGTCTGTATAATTACGTGTGTATATTGTCTCTTTGGTTCATTGTTTTGTTTCTCTCTCTCTCTATGATTGTGTTTGTCTTGTCTTTGTGAATATGTGTTTGTCTTTTCTCTCCGATTATGCGTTTGTCCTGTTTGTGTGATGACGTGGTTGTCTTATCTCTATGATGACGTGTTTGTCTTTTTTGACATGAATATTTATTTCCAACCTTGAGTCCAGAGTGAAATAGCTGACAAAACAAGTGTTCTTGCAAGACTCTGCTTAGACACCAAATGTAACGAGACAAACCTCAAACTCGCTCTGTAACAAGTCATTGTTTTACATTTTTCATAATTCTCGGTAACAAGTTATCATTGTAAATTCTGTAAGAAACCTTCTCTGACTTTTACATCCATTTTAATGTTTTGTGTTTAAGGCGAATTTATTCTTATAAAATTTTTACCCAGACATTTTCAGAAAAACTTGATGGTATTTCATATCTTACATTTTCATGAAAAAGGGGTGATTTGTTGTTTAGCTTTTACGTTTTAAAATATATATTAGCAATGTAATGTGCGCAAAAGTTGTAAAGTGTGTATGATTACTAAAATGTACACTACTGTAAGCTGTATTGATCTTTGTAAAGTGTGTAAATTTTGTAAACAGCCCCTGTATGACTATAATCTCTTGTTATTTTTTTTTGTTTTGAATTAGAATTCAGCTTCTAGTGAACTGAATATTATGTTTTAACAGAGATTTTAGCTGTTAGTAAAGTAGTTTGTATGATTTACTAGAGATTTTAGCAGTTAGTGAAGTAGTTAGTATGACTTACTTAGAGATTTTAGCTGTTAGTGAAGTAGTTTATAACTTTATATGACTTACTAGAGACTTTAGCTGTTAGTGAATTGATTTTTATGCCTTACCGGAAATCTATACTGAATTGGACTATGTCATACTTGAGATTTTCGCTGTTCTATAGTGAATAGGTTTCAATAGTTTTTAACTGTCACATTCGCATAATCTGTCAGTGATAAAATGCAGATTTGTAAATACACAGCAGGTTTGTATGTCTGCTTGTGTCCATCTGTAATTGTTCGCACATATCTAATGTATATGTGTACTTGTGTCTGCATGTATGGTGTGTACACTTCCAGTGTATAAGCGCACATTTAACTGTCTGTAGATGTACTCATATTTACGAGTTAAGCAGGCAGTTGACCTTTCACCCCTTTCAAAAAATCTTAGTCAAAGTCAGCATTTCTGTTGATGTATTAATTCACACCGAATCACATTTTTACAACTTCACCGCATCGTGCAGCATGACAGAACTAATGAATTAATTATAAGCCGCTTGGGTGCCTCTAAAAACAATTATTCAGTTTGCGTTAAGTAAGAAAAATTTGGATGGCTTTAATGACAATATTATTCAGTATGCTTTAATTAGGAGCTAATTAGTTGTCTCGAAAAACAACATTATTTAGTTAATTAGGAGCTTTATAATTGTCTCTAAAGACAACATTATTTAGTATGCATTAATTAGATGCCCTTTGATTTTGCAGGATTTTGGCTGTAGTGAGCTTCTGAGTGAGTTTAGGACGTTTGTTGCTGATTTTTTTCTAGTATCATTAGCAAACGTGTGGTAGGGCTATAATGAAAAAATCTCTATAAATGACATGACAGAGTCATAAAGAAAAGAACTGAAAAAATGACGTGATGGGTCTATAATGAGAAGAACTGTATAAGTGATACGATGAGCTTAATGTACACACCACCAAACCTACTTTTACAGACACGTTATTCGCCAATTTTCACAACGTTCCAACCTTGCGTTTTCTTGGAATATTTATTTCCAGAATTTATTCAAAGAATGAAAGGACTGTATAAATGATATTGTAAAGCCGAAAATACAGATTAATACATTACATTTAATATAAATTCTAAATATTTTGAATTTTTTATTTCTTCAACTATGACAAAATTTTATCCTAAATTTTGCCGTGTAATGCTCATAAGCCGTTTTCGACAACCGCCTTTGGTCCAGTCTAGGGGATGGGGGAAAGAGCATAAATTGAATAGCTGCGGTCTGCGTAGCTATAGTGTTAGATCGACGCTCATGGTAAGAGCGCTCTGATTACGTAACCACTCACGTGTCACAGGTGAGACAGCGATACCTAGTTCTCTCGCGGTCATCTTCCAAGAGTTTAGACTACGCTAGGAATGCCGATCCTTAGAACACAGTCCGCCAACCGTGACTTTTCAACAAAAGACCGAGATAAAAGGATAAATTACGCTCAAGGGTAAGAAGGTACTCGAACTCCGACAAAAAACCCAAACTACTTAAATACCGCACAGAGCCAAAATTAATTTCACTCTGAAATTCAGTAGGCCTGTACTGCAGAGAGTGAGGCAAATTAGGCATGTCTGAAATGGTAAATATATTTTGTAAATAATGATTCGCAAATTCCACCTATTACAAATTTGAGTTATATTTTTCTGCAAATGTTTGTATTTTTAATGACTTGAAACTTGTAATGTTTTTCTTGGTAGTAAACGCATGTAAAGAAATTTGAATGAGAACCAAGAATAAGATTACAGACTTAATACTTAGTAAAACATGAGCTGATGTACACAAATACTTGTATATTTCACAGCTTCGGAAGTCAAAGGTTTCACCATCAAAGTGTTCACAGTCAAAGATTATACCAGTCTAAGTTCCATCTATGAATTCCATCTTCAGTCATGCAGTCCATCTACACTGAGAGATTCAGCTTTATATTCAAGTTAGAGACCTTGTCCCTGATTTAACCTTGGTCTAAAGGCACTGTCACTGAGTACTGCCAGGGTGCTACAAGAAATCCCAGTTGGTCAAGAAGACAATGGAATGGAGAGGCAAGCAATAAATTTTGCTGAGCCAGGACTACTTGGAGACGCCAAGTGGGTGTTACGCGTGACACAGATAGAAGATCTGCTGACCCTACAGGTGCTATCTAGGAGATGAGTACGGTTAAGTGAAATTCACAAGTAACAAGGTGTTTCTTCCAAGCATGGAAGCCAATGAAATGGATGTACTACTAGAGTTAATGAGTGACTTATGCATTAAGTGCAATGAACGTAACAGCTGTTTTTTGTGTAAGAATTATTTGGATTTGAACTGTAACCCAGGACACTTGATCAGCAAAGTGTAATACCAAAACTGTGTAGGTGTAAACAACTTCCTGACAGAAAAGAACTTTCTGAACATTCCAGCAAAGAGTGAAGTGAAAGACTTTTCCAGGTATGGTAATCTGTAGTCAGCATCGTTCACCAGCCAGGCCACAGAGGACAGCGATCACAAATACATCTGGTGAATGCGTATTTATGCTCATGTCATATGTCTGTAAATGTTTCCTTGATTTACTGAAATTTTTAATCCTTGATTCTTTTCTCTATAATCTATTTTATAGTGATAATGTAGATATATTCTTCTGGATTATTTGAAGTCCTAGTAATTGTTCTAGGCAATGTCCTGAAATTGTTCATTTTTTCTAATTGTATAATTTTCTAGTAATTGTTCTAGAGAATTAACACATGATTAATGTTCCTAATTTAAAGTTTAGTGTGGTAAGCTTTTGAGAGATCTGCGAATCTCTAACACTTCGCCTTGAGTGTAATTCAATTGTTATTCTATCTGTATATTTGATTTATTATTCTTTTCTTTTAATAAATTGTTATTATTTTTACCTATCCACTCTCGTTATTTCTAAAGAGGGGTAAATGTGTAGATGATGGTGGTGGCTCTGCCAATGACATAATAACGATGACAAAAACTGTCTAAATCACGTTTCTTAGGGTAGGTCCGTCATCGAATTGGGAGGTAAATGTGAGGGTGAAGACAACTACTCTTAGATGGACGAGATAGTTCAGCTAGGGCCGGATATCTTGGACAAGTAACAGTTGGGGGAAGGAGGTAATTAGTGACATACCCCAGGACTTGATTTAGTCACTCCCAGACCACGAAAGACAAAGACCCTGTCGTGGCTATAGTGTATCATTGCAGGAGCGGGTTAATTGAATGTGGAGAAATAATTATTAAAATATGAACATTGTCACACATTAAGCAATCAGAGATACCATACCCATTCACATATACGATAAGCAATAATGAACAAAAATGTATAAATGACGTGGTAGAGTTATAATGAAAGAATTTTATAAATGATATGATAGAGCTATTACGAAAAGAACTTGTGACAGAGCAAAGCTGTATGTCTCTATTATTCACTATTTAATTATATATTTTGTTGCTAATGTAAATGTGACCCCACCTTGGGCACAGCTTATAAAAAATATTTTGTAACGATCGATTTGTTTTGTTTGCTGATGTCATCAGAACCAGTTCCAAATGGATGAGTAGTTTTTTTTTTCTGACTAGTTTCAATCTTGTTTATAACAATTTCTAAAATGGGGATAGACCAAAAGTTACTTTGTGCAAATATGAGTTATTCTAATTACTCTGAAAAATTGCTTATCACAATCTGGCAACAAAGGAGATCGTTAGCTTATAGTAATATAACTGACTTATAAAGAAAGAAAGGACTTAGAAATGGGTTATATGCTTGATACTGATCTATGATTTGAATTGGACAATGCTTATGTAATTGAACCATTATTTTTATGTTCACTAATTTGATTATTTTGTACATTATACTTGTGTGATTGATGCTTTATTTATTATGATGCGTGCGCACGCATGTGTGTGTGTGTGTGTGTGTGTGTGTGTGTGTGTGTGTGTGTGTGTGTGTAAGGCTAATGAATATTGATGCAGGATTTGTAAGTTGGGAATTTGTGTAAGAGAGGAAGGAGTTTAGAGATGAAATATGCCTGAAACTTAGCACTGCCCTTTGTTTAACTTTTGCAGAAAATAGCAGGCTTTTTCCATTAATTCAGGTTCTACTTTTTGTTCTTCTTTGATTTCCGTTGTGGAAATCTGGTACCCGCTCTAATAGTCTACAGTGACCACTGTTTTCTAATCAGGCTTCACTGGTGCGTATCAAGTGTTGTCGTCAAACTTGTCAGTAAAGGTTTTGTTGTAAGGTGATTATTGTGAATTCCGTTCAAGAGCAAATATGACGGAAATTGAGTTTGGTCTCAAGAATTAAAAAGATTTTTTTAACATTCCTCGTGATGTGCTTGGGTAGTGCACAGGAAGTTCTGGATTATTTTCCATGGTGTACATTTTGAGTGCATCAAAGATTCTGGAACAGTTGTGTAATGTGCCTAGAAGGGGTACGTTGGACTGTCATCTAGTAAGAAAGAAAGTGGTTTATTGCAAACCATGAGATTGTGAATGTGACGATGTGTGACAAATTCTGTGTCATGACCTCGTGACCCAATTGCTCGTTTCAAAATTAAATTTTTGAACGGACCTTTGTTGAAATTCACCCGTGATACATCAGTATCGAGAGAAGCTTTCTAGCAAGGTCGGATTGTTGCATAACTTTAGGCCAGTGTCCAGCACCTTCGAGATCAACAACATACCACGTGAACGGTCACGTGATGCGTTCAATGCAGTTTCATAAAATACGATCGTAAGGCGCAAAAAACACTCACTCACTCCCAGAACGGCAGACACACCAGGCAGCTTTAACATAGCTCCGTCCCGCCGCCATACCAGAGTCGTAAGAGAGTCGAAGATGAACCCGCGCTAGAGCAGTAAAATCTACTTTGAAGAGCCGGGTTCTTCTTATGTTACTCCTCTCTACCTTCGTACTTCTTGAGTCGTACACCGACTCGGGTGTCTTCAGGACCCATACGTGAACTATGCAGAAGTACCTCGTGTTAACTACGGTTAACGATCGTCGCAAGTACATTAGCGATGCAGTAATTGAGTGGACGATTGACTGTTATGCTATGCAGTACTGACGATGAGCCAAAGTGATGTGGACCAGTTCTAACCAGTTGAACCCCACATGCGACCAAGAGTGTAGTTAAGTATATCTACTAGGGTCCAGAATCAAATGACTATTTGGCAAGAAAATTCTCGTTAGAACTTTTAACAAGGACGGTAGATGAGAGAAAGTCCCTGAATAGAATTTAAGACATCGTGTCGGGATTAATCGTTGCTGTTAATTGTTAAACTTATTAAATCTTATTTCATTTTGTTAAGAACCTCTTTTTGTAGTAAATTTGTATGCATATAGACCAAAAGGCGTGGATTGGATGGGGGCTGTCTGAGCTAAACGAATGACGTAATGAATGCATATGAATCTAAGAGAGTTTTTAACGATTTCCAATCTAGCTAATGTACGCAAATTATCAGTTTCGTAAATCTGTGATCTAGACTACAAAGATGCATTTTTAATTTAGTCGAATGATGATTTGAGCAACCAGTCTGTTTAGGTTAAACGAAAGGGAATTAATTTAAATAGTAAATTAAAGTTTTATAATTTCCTAAGCAGGGTCTTTAAATAAATACTGGAAACGTAACAAGTGGGGCCTCGTCATGGGATTGATATGTATTAAATTGTAACATTTTTATATACATAGGGCGTATCATATCTTTAGGAAACGAACATCTGAGAATTGCCAATATTCTATTGATTCAGGATTGTTGAAATATTTATCTTGCTTTTGTTGTGACATGTGCATGTATTCTTTTGCAGAGTAGCGTGCATGTTTAGTTAATGTTGATATATTTAAGCGTAGTTAAATATGTCATGTTAGCTATTGAATGATTTATTTAGTATTGTGTTACTGGATACTTCATTGTAAGAGGTCGACGTGTTATACCGCCAGCTAGGAGAGTTATCGGTAGTAACAGACTTCGGACTATTATATTTAGGGTGCTAAGTATAATGTGTAATGTTGTATGGTCGGAGCCGTGACATTACGAAAGCCTTGGAGACAACAGATTGTAGCCAAGCAGGTGAACGTGTCATACTAACGCGTAATTTATTTCGGAAGGTGTTCTGAATAAATTCAATAATTTTTGTAAGGTCGTAGCCTAAAAGTTATTGTGGGATAAAAGCGGAGTTTTATCGCCTACGGTTAGATACACAATCACGAGAGATATTTATTGTAGCCAGACGCGCTAAATAAATAAGATGGACATTTCGGATCTCGAACAGGTTATTAAGGATCTGAGAGAGATAGGTTCATTGATCGGATACCGAACCGAAAAAGAGTTAATGAACTACGTGAGAACTGAACTAGACAGAGAGAGAAACAGGAGAGAGAAAGCAAAGAGAGAGGAAGAGGAAGAAGAAAGGTTAGAGATAGAACATGATCATATTATGTCTTTGATACATCTAAGGATCAACTATCGGAAGAACAGTGTAGGGAGCTTACAGCTCATGGAGATTCTAAAACGCGAACAGGAGATAGGCATATCACTAAAATACGGAAGTGAACAGTTACGTAATTCTGCCCTACTTGCACTCAATGAAAAGGAAATAGAACACAGGGAAGAAAATATATCTTCATTAAGCTCACGTGTAAAACTTACAGAAGCGCAGTTGTGTGATAAAGATTTCCGATTCAAAGGGGAAGGGGAGGCTGAAATACGAGACCTAACGTTCGAAATTAGAAAGTTGAAGAAAGAGAGGCTAGTGCTTATGGAAAGGAAAGGAAGTCTAGAATTAGAATGGTTGTGGACAGAAATCGAAACAGAGTCTAAAATTGTTGGGAAAGATGACGGTACTGTTGACAAATTACGACAGGAAGGTCAGGCCGTGAACTTTGACTTGCCGAGGTCAAACGCCGCGAGCGTGGAGACTGACACACAGAAATTAGTCGCGCTACCGAACACAGCAGACGAATTAGACAGTTTGATTGAAAACAAAAACAAATGTTTTGACAAAACCATTACAGTTCAACATGCTAACCAGTTTACAGAAACAGTTAGTGCACCAAAGCTTGATCTTGAAACAGAGACAAGAAAAGACACTGTTGTTAAGGACTTAATAACACGTGTAGAATTTGGACAAACACATACACCGCCGTGTACGTGTGACACCTTGTTTGACGGACTGAATGCGCATGATAAGATAGAGACAGATTCTATCAGTTGTGTACCGTTAAGGTGTGATGAAACTTCTAGCAACACAGTGACTGATTTTTCTGACAGGACAAATATGCATGAGAAGATAGAAACGGATTCTATCAGTTGTGTATCGTCGAAGGGCAGTGACGCATCGACTGAGTTTACTGACCGAACTGTTAGTTTAAGAGGGAGTCATGAGAATGTGCTCGCTACGAAGACTGAGACTGACATCGGTAGATCTCGATCTCCGATGATTGACGTGAGTCATGACGTAATTTTGGAACACAAGATTATTGCGTTATGCGAGGTTTCGAGTGCTAACACATTGACAGCCAGGGAAACAGAAGTATTTGATCCAGATGACAGTATAGGTAGCGTTACAGACGGAGGCAATGTGCCTATGATAAGTTCATTTACTTCAGATGACATGACAGTTGTCAGAGCTGAGACAGAGTTCTTTTCCAAACGTGACATGGAAGAAGATATGGTCGAAAACTGTACAGGGACGAAATCTAGTATTTCTAACATAGAGATATTAGGGACGGTCGACGATAACAATGCATGCGTACTGAAGTGTATACACGCAGTTGTCAGAGACATGGCAGAACTGTCTGCAGATAAATCACTTAATGGACTTAGTGACGTAGACAGAAGCCACGGTACATGGACTACCTTTATTGACTCACCTGTTGAGATGAAGGAATGTCATGAGTACGTACCAAAAACTGAGACAAGTGGAAGTAAGGAGGAGGGGGTTTCATTAACTGATAGGTTCCTTGATTCACTGACGAAAAGTGCGGAGTGTAATCCTTGGTTGATCAAAGACACAGTACAAATGAGTGACAGAACTAGATCGATAGACAATGAAAACCGGAGTGACGGACCGATAACCAGAGTAGGTGGGACATCAGGGCTGTTACTGACATCAGATGCAGAGAATTATGATAGGGGAAACAGTGGGAGTGTAGCCTACGACACACAGAGAGTAGACATAGTGATGTTATTCAGTGTAATAGAGACAGGTAACATTCACTGCCAGTTAGTGACTGAAACTGACAGAATTTCCATCATAGATTCTGACGACCTGATGAGAAGACATATTGAATTAACTGAGTCAGTGGAGACAGATTATGTTAGTTCAATAAACGGTATGGTCCAGGGGAGACAATCGATAACTCTTGGAGAGTTTAAGACAGAACCCTTGTTCATACAACCACGGGAATCTGACTTGCTAGCGAGTGAGTCTGACCACACAGTGACTAGAGAATACTCGAGTGGAGAGTTAGACAATTCTAGAGTCACAAAAGAGACACAGACTTATGTTGTCAAGGAGAGAGACAAATTGACAGACATAACAGTCGAACACCTAGTTGTGAATGGGTTAAAACAGAAAACAACTAGTGGGACGAGATATTTCACTTCAGTCTATGATAAGATCAGGAGAACGGAACCTCCAGATTTAGAGGGGACGCTAATGTTGCAATTCAGGTACTTCAGAGAGACTGGTAGCCGTGACAGAGCACATTTGCGAACCTATGACGTTAGACTTGATGCGAAATGGACCCATAGTAGATCTGACGCCATTCCGACGAAAGACGTTGAGTGCATGCGAACTAGAGACGTTCAATGTGTACACAATGACGTAACTACAGATGCACGAAACACCAAGAGAGCAAATTTCCATTTGCGTGAGCTCAGTGACAAGGCTAAGAGCGATAGATTTGAAATTCAGACTTCGCATGGTCAAGGCCACAGTGACACTGACATGATACAAAACGTATCGAGAAGTTTGAAACTGTTAGACAGGGTAGAGACCAGTCATGCAGAAACTGACACTACCAGAAACATTTTAAACTTGACAAGTACTTTGGGGAGTTTTGAAAGAGATAAAACACTTCAAGGATGTACTTACCGGACAAGAGATGAAAAGTCTAAACTTGACATGCAATATATTGCACCTCACAGTGACATTCTGACGAACAGAGTAAGAAAGAAAGAATGCAGTTGTCATGCCATAGACATGTTGACACACATGGGCGACGACGTGTATTGGGATTGGGATAGAAACTACGAAGATTGTGCTAGGCAGGATAGTGCAGCAGTAGGAATAATGATTTGGTACCTTCTTTGAATTTTCATTATTTTCTTGTTGTACCGTAGTTGGTGGGTTATTGTAAATATGTTGGACATTTCATAAAACCTTGGGACTAGCTACGACACTGATTGAATTGTGTTAGTGTTGTAACTCTGAATATGACAGGTAGACTGATAGATGGTTCATTGAGTTGGTAATTCATAGACTCTGATATTTGGTTGATACAGGAAATCAATATCTGGAACTTTTCATAACCTGCATATTGATAGTGTTGTTCATTGGAAGTCAATTTTCTGATCACACTATTGTTGGATACGTATTCAGTGGAATTGGTTGATGTTGGATTTCTATTCTGAATAATCTGATTAGATCGAACTAGGTTGTGTGTGAACTATTGATTATTGGGACAGATAGCGAGAATTTCAGAACATGTTATTCCATTGGATGGATGTCTATTAAATTAGACTGGACCTTTTCTTAAATCATTTTTCTTTGATTTCTGAAGTGAGAAATATTGTATGAGAGTGCCGTTAATCTAGAGTTGATTTCTCTGCCGCGTTACATTATTTCTGGTTATGTTGAAATTTTTTAATTGTAAATTTTTTCTTCATTTTGCACTTCTACATTTTATAACACATAATTTGTAGGAGGCATTTATCTTTTGGTAAGATAAACGCCTCAAAAGCAAGGGGGTGTGACGATGTGTGACAAATTCTGTGTCATGACCTCGTGACCCAATTGCTCGTTTCAAAATTAAATTTTTGAACGGACCTTTGTTGAAATTCACCCGTGATACATCAGTATCGAGAGAAGCTTTCTAGCAAGGTCGGATTGTTGCATAACTTTAGGCCAGTGTCCAGCACCTTCGAGATCAACAACATACCACGTGAACGGTCACGTGATGCGTTCAATGCAGTTTCATAAAATACGATCGTAAGGCGCAAAAAACACTCACTCACTCCCAGAACGGCAGACACACCAGGCAGCTTTAACATAGCTCCGTCCCGCCGCCATACCAGAGTCGTAAGAGAGTCGAAGATGAACCCGCGCTAGAGCAGTAAAATCTACTTTGAAGAGCCGGGTTCTTCTTATGTTACTCCTCTCTACCTTCGTACT
The DNA here is from genome assembly GCA_028829895.1 of Sinotaia quadrata. Taxonomy (NCBI): domain Eukaryota; kingdom Metazoa; phylum Mollusca; class Gastropoda; order Architaenioglossa; family Viviparidae; genus Sinotaia; species Sinotaia quadrata. Next base: position 9,901,397 of record CM054179.1, on the reverse strand, counting down.
TCTTGAGTCGTACACCGACTCGGGTGTCTTCAGGACCCATACGTGAACTATGCAGAAGTACCTCGTGTTAACTACGGTTAACGATCGTCGCAAGTACATTAGCGATGCAGTAATTGAGTGGACGATTGACTGTTATGCTATGCAGTACTGACGATGAGCCAAAGTGATGTGGACCAGTTCTAACCAGTTGAACCCCACATGCGACCAAGAGTGTAGTTAAGTATATCTACTAGGGTCCAGAATCAAATGACTATTTGGCAAGAAAATTCTCGTTAGAACTTTTAACAAGGACGGTAGATGAGAGAAAGTCCCTGAATAGAATTTAAGACATCGTGTCGGGATTAATCGTTGCTGTTAATTGTTAAACTTATTAAATCTTATTTCATTTTGTTAAGAACCTCTTTTTGTAGTAAATTTGTATGCATATAGACCAAAAGGCGTGGATTGGATGGGGGCTGTCTGAGCTAAACGAATGACGTAATGAATGCATATGAATCTAAGAGAGTTTTTAATGATTTCCAATCTAGCTAATGTACGCAAATTATCAGTTTCGTAAATCTGTGATCTAGACTACAAAGATGCATTTTTAATTTAGTCGAATGATGATTTGAGCAACCAGTCTGTTTAGGTTAAACGAAAGGGAATTAATTTAAATAGTAAATTAAAGTTTTATAATTTCCTAAGCAGGGTCTTTAAATAAATACTGGAAACGTAACAGTGAACATGTGTCAGTGACAGCTGCCATTATTGATAAGGTCATGAACCTTTAGTATAATTATCTTTCTAAAATTCCACTCTTGTGGGAGAATTATTATTACTAATATTAGATATAAATTAAGATTCTCAATCACCTGTACTTAGTTACGTGATATTAATGAATAATAAATAATAATCATAATGAGTGAAGGGTGCCCAAAGGTGTCACAGAACTGTATGCATGGTATGATAAAGCTATAGGAAGAAAAACGATGTAACTGATTTAAAAGAGCAATAATAAAATAGAGCTGTCTAAATGATATGATAAAGCTGTATAAATTAAATGATAGAACCATAATAAAAAAAAAGGACTATGTGAATGAAGTGACAAAACTGTAATTAAAAAATTATATAAAATGTATACTAACACTGAAATGTGTCTGAAGCTTGATCAGATCAGTAACAATGTTTTATTATAAAAAATGGACTCAAACTGTTATTTTCGTTTTAAAACTGTCAAACGATTTTACAGGAATTAGTTTTTGTCACTGAAATAATAGGAATATAACAAAGCTTGCTGTTTGTCACTGAAATAACAGGACTATAACAAAGCTTGCTTTTTGTCACTGAAATAACAGGAATATAACAAAGCTTGCTTTTTGTCACTGAAATAACAGGAATATAACAAAGCTTGCTTTTTGTCACTGAAATAACAGGAATATAACAAAGCTTGCTTTTTGTCACTGAAATAACAGGAATACAACGAAAGCTTGTTTTACAAGTCTAGCTAGTCGGGATGACGTTTAAAGAGTCAGCAATTCTTTTACCAGGAACTGCATGGCAATATAAACAGTTATCTTTGTGGAAGGGGCCTCGTGGTGATATAATCAGTCATCTTCGTTGAAATGACCGCATGGTGATATAGTCAGATGTCTTTGTTGAAATGACCGCATGGTGATATAGTCAGGTGTCTTTGTTGAAATGACCGCATGGTGATATAAATAGTTGTCTTTGTTGAAATGACCGCATGGTGATATTATAATCAGTCACATTTGTGGTTAGGAGGAACTGTATGCTAAAATAATCAGTTAACTTTCAGTTTGGAGTGAGGACCGCATAGTGATTTATAATCAGTCAATTTTCAGTTTGGAGTGAGGACCGCATAGTGATATATAATCAGTCAATTGTCTTTTGGGAGGGTCCACATAGTAATAATCAGTTAAATTTCTGTTGGGAGGGACTGCATAGTGATGCAACCACAGTCCTTACAGTCTTTCGGTGGATCAGTTGATTGTAATTCTCGATATGCGTACAAGAAGCAATCGATTTTGATAATTGACCTTGATACCAGTCATTAATTCCCACGACTCCTATAATTTGAGAGACAAAAATAACGGCAGTTCATCCGACCTGATTCATCTCCCATCTAGTCCGAAACTACAACATTGCGTGTAGTGTACCTTGAATGACAACACTTCGACATTTCATGTAGTGTACTTTTCATGACAACACTTTGACATTTCATGTAGTGTACTTTTCATGACAACACTTTGACATTTCATGTAGTGTACTTTGAATGACAACACTTTGACATTTCATGTAGTGTACTTTTCATGACAACCCTTATACATTTCCTGTAGTGTACTTTAAATAACAACAGATTGACTCCTGAAAATTAATATTTTTCAAGGAACATAAAACAATGATACAATAAATCTCTAATGAAACTGTGATTTCGATAGTGGCTGTGTATGTGAGCAACTTTACACAAACTCGTTTTTTATTATAGCAGTAAGCAGAGAGCAGTTATACACAGTACACGCTCACCTTCCGAATGCAGTCTGAATGTTGTGTACATCTTTACATTATATACAGTCGACTGCGACATTTCATCAATTAATTCTCACTAACAAATCCTAGAACTAAAGGCATATTAAAATGGCGGTTTCGAGTTAAAGTAGGTCAGCGATTGACAGCAAGGCGAAACAGATATGGATTTAGCAAAGAATTCAGATTAGAAAGAAAATAAAAACACTTACAGTTCCACAGACTTTTTCTTGAGGTGGATGATGATAAAAGTACAAAACACTTTACAATGATGTGTGTGTTAAAATTCGCACAGGTTTTCATAAACGCACGCAAACAAGGAAAAAGTCTAGTCATTAGCCTACGTCACGTGACCAACAGTGCTACAGGGATTTCCCGCACTGATGCATAGCAAAGCAAGGTGCAAGGGTATTTTGCGCCCTGGGTGAACCTTACACCGTTTCTCCTCCTCATCATTCTCGGGATATCTCTGATTATAAACTTTCAAAATTGAAATCTAATGTGTCATAGTTTGCGGGACATCTCTACTTATAAGCTTTTTTAAAAAAATGAAATGTAATGTGTCATTGTTTTCGGGGTGTTTCTAATTATGCTGAATACGAATGCAACTTTAAGGAGAAAAGTGAACTGTTACAGTAAAACATGTGCCAAGAAACTGAAATTTAGAGACTAGAGAGAGAGATGAACGGATGGATGATTAATGGGATAGTACAACGTTTAAAATTCAATCCAGCCATGCTATAATTAATTTTTATTATATATTTATAACTCATAATTTCACTTTTGGCCTAGTTTTAAGGTCAAACTGCGTAGCAAGAGCTGTATAAGTGGATAATAATTCATAAATTTATCAGGAATGTAATACTAGTTTGGAAAACTATGAATAGCTGCATCCGACACGGTCCAGCAAGTATTGCATAATACGGTCCGCCATGGAAACTTTCCTACATAACCTCACGTGCCTGGCAACATTCTAAAGAGATAATTAACTTAGGAGAGGTCACTGATTAGAGAACAGTAACTCGACCAAGACAACGCAGACAAAAGGGGAGACTAAAAGATTAAATCCCGAGGCCAGACACTACGTTTATGCGCATATTTTCAGCGCCACCACCAGACAAATTCCAAACTTGTATAAATAGGCCGTTTCTGGTTAGACTAAACACTCTGAATGAAGTCCCGTGTTTTGCTGATTTTTCTGGGGTTAAATCTATTTATGTCAATACAATCATTATTCAATAAACACAAAGTGCATCCTTAGTTAATGAAATCTATTTATGTGAATACAATCATTAATCAATAAAACCAAAGTACGTCGTTAATGAAATATATGTATGTGAATACAATCATTAATCAATAAACACAAAGTTTATCGTTAGTTAATTAAAACCCGTTCACTGTCTTTGGTATAGATGCTTTACCACAAAATCGGGTTACTTTTTTTAGTTGACCTATTTATATAAAACAACCAAACAGTTACTTTTTTAATTCCTTAACACATTTCTAAACTACAGAGTATCTTGGATTTTTTAAAATCACTTTATAAATAAGTTTTTTTTAAATATTTTAGTACACTGACTGTTACGTTTCCAGTATTTATTTAAAGACCCTTCTTAGAATAATTAAAGACTTTAAATATGATTAATTCTTTCTCTCATATCCTATGCAGACTGGTTGCTCAATTTACTATTTGACTAATTAAAAGTGTGTCTTGTAGTCAGACGACAAATTTACAAACTAATAAATTGCGAACTTTTAGCTAGATTGAAACAGTTAAATCCCTCTAAATTAATATGCATTCGTTGTTTTCATTCGCTCATCCGCCCCCATTCAATCTAAGGAATTCTATTGGTCTATTGTGCATAAAAATTAACTACTAAGAGGTTTTAACAAAGAAAAATAAGATTTAATAAGGTTTTAACAAGTTAACAATAATCAAAATACGATCGCGAATAGTCTATTTCTCTATTCTCTGCGCGTACATGCTTATTCAGTCAACTAATGAACTGCCATCAATTTGTCCTTTAGAGATTTGTACACTGAGTTGTACTTAGCTGGATTGCCTGTATCAGCCTGGTCTCATTACTCAGTCATGCCAGTCTATTTTCACAGTCCCCCTCTAGCGACGCACGTGGTGCATAAGAAAAGGTGCTCCTCTTTTATGTAGCTAGGGAACTTGAATTTTAGTGGCATGGACCCTCAGAGCAGAGTTCTCTCGTAGAACTCAACCAGCTTGTACCAGTAAAGCCAAAGTAAGGCATAGGTAAGGCATGGATAAGGCACGAGCCGACCTGTTGAAGCAACGTGCGCTAAATGTAGTCTCAATTTAACACGTTCCTACCTAAGCATGGCTCAGTTAAAATGCGCTGAATAAGAGTTTCGACCTCGCGTCGTTTGACAATTAGATTTAGAAAAAATATAATCATTTCACGCCGTGTTCCATTTAACAGCATGACGTATGAAGCAATAAAAATAGTTACAACGTTAAATTAATGTTCATACAAAGGGGGTAATTCAAACCAACAAAGCGCTTCACAATTTACAATTAAAATTATATGCAATAATTGAATTACACGAAGAATTCATATCGAGCGCAGCATTCTGGCTCTTAGTGAATTAAAACAATATAAATTAAAGTACAAAATGGAAAAAGAGTTACAATAAATTTATATTCCGTAACTTATAGGTTTTTCAGCTATTTCTCTGAACCATGCTGAAGCATATATGGAAATCATATAGTACATAGCACAAATACATACTTAAACAATATATGCAAAATACTATTAGATAAAATGATACCTTTTTATGAGAAGTCGAAGGATATCTTGATTCTCAACGGCTTGTCGGCTGCCTTCACGACCCGAGTTAGCTGATGGAAATGGCTAATGTGTTCTCGAAGTGAGGGAGCGGAAGCGTATAGTCATATTTATAGAAAAGCATAATGCGTATCACGTGACTGTTCGCGAAGCATGTAGTTGGTTCGAGAACTGGACAATGGACCTAAAATTACATAACATCTTGACCTGTTCTAGAAGCGTCTCGAAAAAGGGAGCTTTGAACAAAGGAGCCAAGGGTTTCAAAATTCAAATTTGAAGTAAACAAGACAAGTGGGTCACCAAGTCGGACATTTTTATCAGACTGTGACACTGACCCATTCCATTGTCACTAGCGAAAACATACTGACAGCGAACAGTTTAATGAAATATATGTATGTGAATACAATCATTAATCAATAAACACAAAGTTTATCGTTAGTTAATTAAAAAAAGATTTATGTGAATACAATCATTAATCAATATATCACTACATCATTTTAATATTTGAAATTTTCTCAATGTCCGTTTCATTCAACCATCCTTCCATTCATTCATCATACTTTTTCATTGAATTTTAATGTTTGCTTACTTCCCCTTATAGACTGCATATAATAGTCAATAATTCATTTGTATTTATTTATTGCTAATAATCATTTTGTTATTTATTTATTTTAATTATGTTTGCATTCGAAATTTTTTAAAATTTAATCCACATCGTTTGTTACTTTATTTATCTACATTAAAATATTGTTTATGATACTTTTACTAAGATGTTCCTTGTATTTGATTTTATTCATTGTCCTTAAAGACCATCAGTGTTTTCTTGTGCATATTTAATTTGTTTAGCTGACAATGAACATGTCCTCAGTAACAGATGTTTTCGACTCCAAGCTCTTACACACCTGTCAAGTTAGGCAGTACTAATCTCACACAGCTCCCTCGTAAGAATAACAACTTACATCGTGTGTTGTATAGAGTTATGTATTAAAAACGAAACAAATTAAAACACGAAAATAAATAATTAGCACAATATTAATAATAAATATTTATTTGAAAGCAATGAAACATTGTACTAAAGTTACATCCCAAACATTGCCTTAAATTATTTTATTTTTTTATAATTTATTTTAAATTTTATAACCATATTTATTCACTCAAGACGCATTGGATGCTATACACAAACATTTTTAAAAGTAAGTGTGGATAAAAGTAAAATTATATGTAATGCTATAACAAAATGATATTGTATAAATCATGCTCTGTTCAAGTGGATAAAATATTGAAATGCAAGAAATAATAAAATAGGCAAATTCAATTTAAAAATAATAATATGCATCTGTACAAAATGAATGATTTGAACAATAATAAAACGTGAAATGCAAAATAAAATATATTAACTAATGCATAACTTGCTATAAAATGTGCTTTTTAACCTTAGAAAATTACCTCAGTTTGACTTGAAAACAAGCTATATATTTATTATATAATTAATTAACTTCAATAAAATGTTTTTCTTTCTTCTATTTTGCAGATCTTGGCAGGTTTATTTTTGACTTTTCAGGTCAATTCTTACTCACCTTGCAAGATGCACTGGTCAGTGGCAAAATTGATGTTTGATCACATTTAACTAAATGTCTTCACTGTCTTAAATCATTTGTATTTATTTAATGCTATTAATTATTTTGTAATTTATTTATTTTGAATATGTTTGTATTCAAAATTTCTTCTAATATAATCCCCTGTGACCAAAACTTATGAACAATTTATGAAAGATTGTATATTTACAAATAAGTTTAATACTCGTTATTTTCATATTAACGTTTGCAGTTATCAATTATTTAATCCATTCACGTCACTTTATTATTTTATTTATCAATAATAAAATATTGTTTATGATACTATTACCGTATTGTTCTTGTTTTTTTAAAATTTTATTTCTTATCATTATCAGTAGTTATTTAATGCTTTGTTTAGCAGACAGGGAACCTAAGTCCCCAATAATAGATATTTTCCGCCGCCAGGCTATTACACACCTGTCAAGCTAGTAATTAGTAATCTCACAAGGTCCCATGTCAAAACAGTGTCAGGTGAAATAGATGAAACTTGCATATCTATCTATCTATCTATCTATCTATCTATCTATCTATCTATCTATCTATCTATCTATCTATCTATCTATCTATCTATCTATCTATCTATCTATCTATCTATTACCCATTAGTCCGTCAATGTACCTATCACTCTCTTCCAGAATCAATCCTTCTCACTTCGATTTTTATTCACTTCGTTCTGTGTGTGTGTGTGTGTGTGTGTGTAGGAAAAGTACTATTAAGGTTTACAAATAGAACACAGATTAGTGGGATTTTGAACATGTGGTCCGAGAATGTATTCACAATAATGGTTGTGGACCTTTTACCAAAATTTCTGGACAAAATGATGTAGAATATTTTGTGAATCGTATTTATGTATTGTTGTATAATTAGAAAATCTAGTGAGACATATTTATGATTGTATATATAAAATATAAATGGAGTGCCCAGTGCGGCAAACGTAAACATTTATCCAGACACGTATTAAAGTACAAATACTCAAAGGCAAAATAAGAGAGAGAAAGAGGTGAAGGGAAACAACAGGGTAAAAAGAAACAAAATGAAAGTGAAAGTAGAAAGAAATGTATTGAAAGATTTCAGACATGCGCACTGAATGACGTCATGTCGACGTTTACGTCAAATATGATTCACGTCGTCATGACAACAGGCCATTTCCTCATTTTAACGAGTAAAAAGATAAAATAACACAAATAGAGAATAACGAAGACGACAATGTGATGTTACAGTTGAAGACGTACAAACATCAGTACACGTAGATAACACACTACACGTTTTATTTATTACACAATACATGTTGTTTTATTTATTACAGACTACACGTTGTTTTATTCATTACACACTACACATTGTTTATTACTTAATGTAGTTTATAAATTGTTCTTGTCATCATCATTGTCGTTGTAGTGATCATGATGTTCCGGACTGTTACTTCAATCAGTTAGGTGGCGGATGTTTTCGTTATAAAGCGTTTATCGGTTATCGTTATTTGCATCAGAGTTGATGCAATCATCATTATAGTCAAAACATCAGACAGGTTAACAGTCAATCAACACAAGTTCTGATGTACAGCGTGACATGGCGTCAAGTCTTTCTTCATTGTCCACAACGACCACCTTTCTCTCCAGACCACGAACAACACCCAAGTGTGTCACCGTCACCAGATTACGGACACCAAGCGCCGTGTCACAAATGGCGGCTTCATCACCTCTCTCCACCACGCGCACAGGCACGTAACATGCACGCAGACCCCAGACCAGACCACTAGCCATTGTAGTCGCTTGGCCGTTACTGTCCACCCGGTCATCAGTCGGGTAGTAAAAACACAACACCAGGATGTCGCGGTATAGCAATGGTGGAGGGCCATTACTGTTACCTGACATTTGATGAAACATATTTTTTTTATGTATCCGTTCATCCACCCATATAATTATTCCTCCACTCGTTCATCCCTTCATCTGCCCTTATATTTATCCACCCGTCCATTTATTCATCCATCCACCCACATGTATTTGGACTCACTCACCATGTCAAACACACCACACCCATACCTGTAACAGAGTGCCAGATGTCTACCCGGCTGTATATGGAGTGCGCCATGAAGGCCGCTGCAGTTCAAGATGGGCCAAATCAAACCAGATAGCCATCTCGGGTTTTCAAAGACTCTGCACAAAGGCCGTGGGTAATCGATTATTTCCCAACAGAAGTGATGAGTTGGCAGTATAATGTTACGGTGCTGGGAGATGTTACAGAACGAGATGTTACATAATGGTAGTAACTATCGTTGGAAGCAGTAGTGGTCATGCATGAGGCATACCAGCGAGAAGCCAAAGGTTGACCGTTATGAAAAAGATAAGAGAAGAGATGAGAAACGAATAAGAGAAGAGATGAGAAACGAAGAAGAGAAGAGAAGAGATGAGAAACAAAGACGAGAAGAGAAGAGATGAGAAACGGAGAAGAGAAGAGATGAGAAACGAAGTTAAGAGAAGAGACCAGATGAAATGAGCAGAAATTGAAGAGAAGAAGAAAGAAGAGAGAACGCAATGAGAGCTGAGAAATTAGGCCTAACGAGAGAAGCACACGGGAGCGTGAAGTTGTAGCAGCCGTCATAACAGTGAGGACGGCCAGTGTCGAGATGTCAACGGTGTTTTGAGCATCTTTAAACCCCCCAGCACAAGAAGAAAGTGTAACGATGTGAGCCCATCACAAGAAGAAAGTAACGAATTACGTGAGCAGAGAACAAGAGAAAATAACGATGTGAGCAGAGAACAAGAGAAAGTAACAAACTTTGTGAGCAGAGAACAGGGAGAAAATGACAATACCTATGTGAGTAAAAGTAAATTCAAAATAGGGAAATCTCAGAGCACGTAAACATAAATATAGACTAAAGTGTAGGAATCTTAAGCAGTAAACCTAAATTTAGAAATAAACCGTAATATAAGATAACATTGATGGAACTGTTGAAGACTTGCAAGTCAAATGACATTTGTTTATTATTATTATTGAACTTTGCTACAAGAGCATTGGCGCCAGAGCTTATAAATAATGATTGCTATGTTATGATAAATAATGCTTAACATGTTTAGAAGTTGTACTGCATGGATAAATTGAATTTTGTATTTATTTTATTTTATTTCACCATTCACCATTCTTTCTTTCTTTCTTCCCCCTTACCCATGGTTGCGAGTGTGGATGGCTGACTGACTAACCAACGTGTGAGAGGGAACCCATAGACCAATAAATTTGAACGGGTACTCTGACACTGAGACTTTCTCCTGTCTATGGTTTAGAAAGAGTTGTTGCTGTCGTTGTTATACGTGTGTCGTCTGTGCCGTCTACACTTCACCCCTACCCGTATGCAAGCACACATGCAAACATGTTGGCAATACGTAACCTTCACGCAGAATTAAATTCGAGCCAAACAATCATCTTGGTATTCTGTGTGCGATTTGTAATTCTCTTTATGCAAGTCCTGCGTGGCGTCGACAAGCCACCAACCCTCCCCTCATGCAGGAGAAGGGAGGGGGGGGGGCGACACAGGGAATAAGTGGCCTTTCCTTGTTTTATCTGAATCTCCTGGTTTACTGATTATAAATCACTACGACTGTGGATGACGTGAGAAATATCTACCACAGTGTGTAAGTGTAAGGAATACACTGCACTCCTTTGGTGTATGGTGGCAATTATGATGAATACATGGAGCAATTTCTGGTACAATGAAGTTATTGGAAATTGTTACAATTGTTCTGCTTGAGGGAGCTAATACTGCGGAGCACGAAATGGCATTGAGAGAATAGCAGCATCCGTGTTCTACAGTGTGAGAGGGAAACGTGTGAAATTGACAGTAATCACGTTAACAATAAACTTGTGTCTTTGTTATGACAGTAATAACGTAAACAATAAACTTGTGTCTTTGTTATGACAGTAATAACGTAAACAATAAACTTGTGTCTTTGTTATGACAGTAATAACGTAAACAATAAACTTGTGTCTTTGTTATGACAGTAATAACGTAAACAATAAACTTGTGTCTTTGTTATGACAGTAATAACGTAAACAATAAACTTGTGTCTTTGTTATGAGAAGCACGAAACGACAATTGCAGCGTCACCTAGATAAAGTTACAAGAAACTATTATCGCTTATCTCTAATAACTCCATTCCTTTTCTATGATAAAAATCGTACTGTGGTTTGTATTGACACTAATCTGTTGAATTGTATTTTAGGATACATGATTGTATATTTATAACATTATTCTAACGTGGTTTTGTGGAAATATTAAGGTCAAACCGGACAGCGAGGAACGATCAATATTTGTTAAACAATTGTAAGTGTTTATCTTTACATACTATACACACATTTGTTAGATAATTGTAAGTGTTTATCTTTAACATACTATACACACATTTGTTAGATAATTGTAAGTGTTTATCTTTAACATACTATACACACATTTGTTAGATAATTGTAAGTGTTTATCTTTAACATACTATACACACATTTGTTAGATAATTGTAAGTGTTTATCTTTACATACTATACATACATTTGTTAGACAATTGTAAGTGTTTATCTTTACATACTATACACACATTTGTTAGATAATTGTAAGTGTTTATCTTTACATACTATACACACATTTATGAGATAATTGTAAGTGTTTATCTTTACATAATATACACACATATGTAAGATAATTGTAAGTGTTTATCTTTACATACTATACACACATTTATGAGATAATTGTAAGTGTTTATCTTTACATAATATACACACATATGTAAGATAATTGTAAGTGTTTATCTTTACGTAATATACACACATTTGTATGACAGTTATAAGTATTTATCTTTACATAATATACACAAAATTGTTAAATAATTGTAAGTGTTTAACTTTATATAATATACACACATTTGGTAGATAATTGTTATTTATTTAACTTCTACATACAATATACACATTTGAATGATATTGTGTATTATTTAGTGTTATTATATGATCAATATGACATGATCAAATATAATGAATTAAGATTCGGAAAAATTTTGGAAATAGAATAATAATAAAAAGAACACTTTTACTCTACCATCACCACCACCATTACTACTACTACTAATACTATCATCAGGGCCACCACCACCACTACTACTGCTAATATTAAATAAATGTTATTTCCGGTCCATAATTTTGATTAATCTCGATGTACGTGCATTTATGATTTCTTGTTAGTAACACAATCCAACAGTGTCATTCACTAAGGAAGGCAGGATAACTTAGTTAACGAAGGCAGGATAACATGGCTAACGAAGGCAGGATAACATGGCTAACGAAATCTATTAGAAAACGTGAATGGCCTGACACGACTAAATGTTATACAGTTTTCAGTCACTCCACTGTAGTTATTAAAACAATCGAATACGCAGCAAAAACATAAGGGAAAAAGTATTAATTTCTTACTAAGAAATGTCTCCCAATTAACAATCTCAACTCAGGCCCACAGCAGCACCGAGACTTGCCATTCCATCATATTCCAAACGAATGTTAAAATACAGAAACAGGTAAAGATTAAAACACATGAAGAGTAAACTTTACACACTTAGATTAAAACACGTGATCAGTAAATTTTACGCATTGAAAGTATCTGCATCACAGAATACAACTACAGTCAGCCCAGTAGTTAAAGTAACCAGTGTCTTTTACAAATGACTGTCAATTATTGATCCAGAGTAAAATACTTACTGATTACAGAAAACAGTGTGGCAACGTTAGCATCATAATGTTTGTCAATCTATACTGCCTTCCTATGCTTGTTGTTCATGTAGAGAAGAAATGTTTTATAATACAAATAAATGTCAGCGTAGTTTATCTTAATAAACACTGCCTTCCTATGCTTGTTGTTCATGTAGAGAAGAAATGTTTTAAAATACAAATAAGTGTCAGCGTAGTTTATCTTAATAAACACTGCCTTCCTATGCTTGTTGTTCATGTAGAGAAGAAATGTTTTATAATACAAATAAATGTCAGCGTAGTTTATCTTAATAAACACTGCCTTCCTATGCTTGTTGTTCATGTAGAGAAGAAATGTTTTATAATACAAATAAATGTCAGCGTAGTTTCTCTTAATAAACACTGCCTTCCTATGCTTGTTGTTCATGTAGAGAAGAAATGTTTTATAATACAAATAAAACTTTATTGTAGTTTCTCTTACTGAACACTGCCTTCCTTAGCCTTGTTGTGCATGTAGGGAAGAAATGTTGTATAATACAAGTAAAACTTCAGCCTAAATTCTCTGAATAAATACTGGTTTCCTATAATTGTTGTACTTGTAAGGAAGAAATGTTTAAAATACGAAAATATAATAATGCCGAACCAGGAGAGGACAACTTATTTATATTTAATATCTCTTTTAATATTAATCTCTGTTAATATTGTTTATATGAGATATTAATTGCATTCTAAAGAGACACAAATTTTGATATATATGTTAATATTTTCATATGAGATATAAATTCAATTATAGACAGACACATTTTGATATTGGGTGCTAATATTTTAATATTAATTGTTTTGTAGACAGACACATATCTTGCAATAAAAAGAATATTAAGGCTCACACAGACAATGTGTACATGTAGCAAAATGTAGCACTCATGTAGCAAAGTCATGAAGCATTAAGGTGGCAGCAGTCAAGCAGCAAGTCGAGTACTGACAGGTAATAAAGCCATGTAGCATTGATGTGTAGTAAGCCATGTAGCACTGACAGGTAATAAAGCCATGTAGCATTGATGTGTAGTAAGCCCTGTAGCACTGACATGTAGTAAAGCCATGTAGCACTGACATATAGTAGAGCCATGTAGCACTGACATGTAGTAAAGCCATGTAGCACTGACATGTAGTAAAGCCATGTAGCACTGACATGTAGTAAAGCCATGTAGCGAAACGTAACTACACATGAAAAATAATATCACAGTGCTGGTATGCAGCGCTCTTGGAATAAAGAGTGGCTTATTTAGTTTAATTGAATGTTTAAAATATCTTTTATTTTTATTCTGTTTCAGACATTTTTAAAAGATGGTTAAATTAATTGTGACAACCATGAGACTGCTGATGCTAATGACATCACTATTTGTATTAAAGGTACATTTTTATTTCTTTTGCACGTGGACACAATGAAACACTTTACTAAGACTTTAAATTATTTTTTCAATTTCACATATATTGCCTTCATAATATAATGTATTGTTTTGTTAATATTCGGATATCTACAGTTTGAATTAGAAATATTTACAGGGTTACTAGCGATCATCATCTTCGTCATCGTCATTATCATCAGAGAAAACGCCACCGTCATCATCATATCATCATCACAGAAATCGCCACAGACATACTCATTATCATCATAATAACCACCACCACCACCACCACCATCATTATCATCATCATCATCATCACCATCATCATCATCACCATCATCATCATATCAGAGTTGTTACTTTTATTACTATTGTCACATTCGGCACTCTTGAATAATTTCATTTATTCAAGTGCATTAATGCCCCCTCTCACAAGGTATGACGACCATACTTGTGCGTATGTGAACATCACAAGAAAAATGTCGTTATTTGATATTCCAAGTCATTTACTAAAATTGTATTCTGGGAAAGAAACTGCCGGCATAGGAAGCTGTATTAATTTGAGTTTCTGTTCTCTTGAATGTTTTACATACATTTTGTAAGAGACAGTTCATGAGATGTACATACAAACATTTACACACCAGTGTTTTAGTACATACAAACGTTGTATACATCACTGTTTTAGTACATACACACGTTTACACATCACTGTTTAATACATACACACATTTACAATCACTATTTTAGTGTACAATGCCTGCGATACTGACACAAATACACAGAACTCACAAGCTACTTAGAGAAGAATAAAAAATTGAATAAGTATAAAAAATTTGAATATTAGGTTTAAATATTCACAGTTAGCACATTTAACAGATATAAAATAGTGAAATAATTTTTAGAAAAGGTTTAAAAAATTATAGTTAAATAAGTTTATAAGCCATTCTTAACAGACGAGTTTAACATCCGATTGTTACAGTTTGATTTGATTTAATTTGTCCAGACGTGTTACAGTTTGATTTGATTTAATTTGTCCAGACGTGTTACAGTTTGATTTGATTTAATTTGTCCAGACGTGTTACAGTTTGTTTTGATTTAATTTGTCCAGATCTGTGTTACAGTTTGATTTGATTTAATTTGTCCAGATCTGTGTTACAGTTTGATTTGATTTAATTTGTCCAGATCTGTGTTACTGTTTGATTTGATTAAATTTGTCCAGATCTGTGTTACAGTTTGATTTGATTTAATTTGTCCACACCTGTGTTACAGTTTGTTTTGATTTAATTTGTCCACACCTATGTTACTTTATAATTTTGTTTTAATTTATCCAGACAAGTGCTCGTGGGCGCTGTTCGAACACGTGGACAATTTTTGACAACTCCTGTTACACGTATATTGCTGAAAAGATGACATGGTTCGATGCACAGGTATTTTTTTGTCAAAGTAAATACACGTTTCTATCAGAAGTAAATACACATGTTTCTATCAGAAGGAAACCATTTTCAATCAAACGAATTTAAACTGTTTGGATTTTCTTGTTTCAGGTCGCTTGCAAAACTGCCAACAGTCATCTAGTGAGGATTGATTCCAGTTCCGAAGATAGATTTGTTGTTAGTTTGGCACGCACTCACGGTAAAATACATAACAATCTATGTTGTATTGTGCACTCACGGTAAAATACACAACAATCTATGTTGTATTGTGCAGTCACGGTAAAATACAAAACAATCTATGTTGTATTGTGCACTCACGGTAAAATACAAAACAATCTATGTTGTATTGTGCACTCACGGTAAAATACAAAACAATCTATGTTGTATTGTGCACTCACGGTAAAATACACAACAATCTATGTTGTATTGTGCACTCACGGTAAAATACAAAACAATCTATGTTGTATTGTGCACTCACGGTAAAATACAAAACAATCTATGTTGTATTGTGCACTCACGGTAAAATACAAAACAATCTATGTTGTATTGTGCAGTCACGGTAAAATACACAACAATCTATGTTGTATTGTGCAGTCACGGTAAAATACAAAACAATCTATGTTGTATTGTGCACTCACGGTAAAATACACAACAATCTATGTTGTATTGTGCACTCACGGTAAAATACAAAACAATCTATGTTGTATTGTGCAGTCACGGTAAAATACACAACAATCTATGTTGTATTGTGCACTCACGGTAAAATACAAAACAATCTATGTTGTATTGTGCACTCGCGGTAAAATACAAAACAATCTATGTTGTATTGTGCACTCACGGTAAAATACAAAACAATCATTGTTGTATTGTGCACTCACGGTAAAATACACAACAATCTATGTTGTATTTTGCAATCACACATACAAATTCGAAACAATCTAATATATGTTATAAATTGCAATCACATGTGAAATACAAAACAATGTAATATGTTATAAATTGCAATCACATGTGAAATACAAAACAATGTAATATATTAGTATTTTCCAATAACAGGTAGCAATATAAAACAATCTATGTTGTATTTTGCAGTCACACGTACAAATGCAAAACAGTGCATGCTACATTTTGCAATCAAATGTACATTTATTTAATTATAAATATTAATAAGATCATATTATAATTTTATTAAAAACAACTATTTAGGTCAGCGCCGTTCATCACAAATATCAATTATAAAATATAATTAAAACAACTTCCGGATTATTATGACCGACATGGAATTTGAACCATGGGGAAATGTCTAATATATAGTCACCCATCATGGAATTAATAGAAGTTGTAAGGCATACAAATATTTTGCAATTTAATGTGTAGTATATGTGAAGAGTACTTCATACTTGCAAAAAAAATATAAGAGGAAATATAAATGGAATAATTAAAATAAAATGTATGACAACTATAATAATAATATAATACATAATAATGTAAAAATATCAGCTACAATAATATTAAGAACAATAACAATAAAACTAATAATAACAGTAAGAATGCAATAAGGATACATAATATTAATAAAAACACTAATAATAAATAATATCAAAACTACTACTACTACTACTACTACTACTACTAACAATACTTTTACTACCACTACTACTCTTACTAACAATATTTGTACTACTACTACTACTACTACTGCTACTACTACTACTACTACTAACAATACTTTTACTACTACTGCTAACAATACTTGCACTACTACTACTACTACTAAAAATTCTTTTACTACTACTACTAACAATACTTTTTCTACTACTAACAATACTTTTACTACTACTACTACTACTAACAATACTTTTACTACTACTACTACTACTAACAATACTTTTACTACTACTACTAACAATACTTTTACTACTACTGCTAACAATACTTGTACTACTATTACTACTACTAAAATACTTTTACTACTACTGCTAACAATACTTGTACTACTACTACTACTACTGCTACTACTACTACTACTAACAATACTTTTACTACTACTACTAACAAAACTTTTACTACTACTAATACTACTAGTACTTTTACTACTACTAACAATACTTTTACTATTACTACTACTACTACTACTACTACTACTACTACTAACAATACTTTTGCTACTACTACTACTACTACAACTTCTACTACTACCACTACTAACAATATATTTACTCCTTCTCCTCTTCCTCCTCCTACTTATACTACCAATCTTTTACTACTACTACTACTATTACTACTACTACTCCTACTACTACTACTATCAGTACTTTTACTACTACTACTACTACTACTACTAACAACACTTTTACTATTACTACTACTAACAATACTTCTACCTCTACTACTACTACTACTACTACTACTAACAATACTTTTACTACTACTACTACTACTAACAATACTTTTACTACTACTACTACTACTACTAAAATACTTTTACTACTACTGCTAACAATACTTTTACTACTACAACAACAACTACTACTACTACTACTAACAATACTTTTACTACTACTACTACTATTACTACTACCTCCACTACCAATACTACTACTACTATTACTACTAGTAACAATACTTTTGCTACTACTACTACTACAACTTCTACTACTACCACTACTAACAATATATTTACTCCTTCTCCTCCTTCTCCTCCTCCTACTACTACTACCAATCTTTTACTATTACTACTACTTCTACTACTACTACTACTACTACTACTATCAGTACTTTTACTACTACTACTACTACTACTAACAACACTTTTACTATTACTACTTCTAACAATACTTCTACTACTACTACTACTAACAATACTTTTACTACTACTACTACTACTACTACTACTACTAACAATACTTTTACTACTACTACTACCACTACCACTACTACTACTACTACCACTACCACTACTACCACTACTACCACTACTACTACTACTACTACTTCTACTACTAACAATACTTTTACTACTACTGCTTGGAATAAGAGGGCCTTTGATTGTTATATTCCTTGCTGTCGCAATGGTCAAACCTCAATATCTGTAAGGGGTGACAAATTTGTTAGTGAACCTCGTACTAAAAATATTTTTCCTTAAAATTAAAAAGAATACGTTATACATTGAAAGCAAATGACGCATGTTTCTTCATATATGCAGTTTAATTAACAATGAGCGCTTTGTTCAGGAGCCAATGTGTGGATCGGTCTGAGCGACTTGTTCCACGAGAAACGGTTTGTGTGGGACGGCACCCAGCTAGAACCGGTTTACACAAACTGGATGCCAGGGCAGCCAAACAACTATGATGGAAGTCAAAACTGTGGATTGCTATGGTATGATGCTAATTCTATGTGGGCAGACGGTCAATGCACGCACCCATTCTCTGCCATTTGCGAGAAAGATGTCTTGGAGTAGGCGTGCATAAACTTTGTTAATAAAATTAACCTGACTCAATACACTTCGTTTATTATTTATCTGCACTAATAATACTTTATGTTGAGAAATGGCGAGTTGAAAAGATGCAAAGTTATGTCTGTACATGAATTTCTTTTTCTTTTTTTTTAAAAAAAAGTCTTCATTGTACATGTCTAGACTGTGACGCAAGAACTATGGACAAATGTATTATGTCTTAACGGTATGATCAGTGAAGATATGAATGTGGGGTGTAAAGTGCAAAGGACAGATGTAGAGAGCAAAGGTCAGATGCAAACAGCAAAGGTCAAGATACAGTTCATAATGAGTTATATAATTCGGGCTCCAATCGAGCAGTAAATCAAACCATGTGATCAATGATAGTGATGTAGTGAACGGGCATCATATAAAGGGTGTCGAGAAGAGAATTATCCAGTAAACAAAATGAGAGATTTATCCAATAAAGAAAAAGGCTTTACTTCAGGTAACAGAGGGAAATTTTATTAAAGTTTAGAAATAGAGATGGGCAAATTTACTCTGCCACATAACCCCACTCCTTTTTGAGATGTTAACTGTTGTCTTAACATCTGCTCTATTGTGAGTAAATTCCAAACATTACCGCCACACCTTCCATCATGGTACGAAATGAATATTAATGAGAAGAAAAAATCAATATCGGTTTTAAGACATACACATAATTATATAATTATATTTATTAATAAGAAATGTATTCTAGGTCAGCTTTAAGACACGCATTATTAATTCAACACGTTTTAGAAATAAAGATAATATGATTTTACATGCCTCAATAATCACTGACCAATAAAATATCAAATATCATAATTTCTCTCATAAGCTGGGACGTGACCCGTTTATGTCCTCACACGTTGAGAAGAATTATAACACAATTATAATTCAATTAATACAATTCCTCAAGAAAAATCATTACCTTTTCCTTTGTTATAAACTAGAGACGGCACGTTTATGTCTCTACACTTTAGAAATTCAAAGTAATCATATGCAAAAATCATTATCATTAATTATTTTCTCCCTTTGATAAAAACGGACAACGAATACAATCAAGCTAGCATCACACATATGAACTTTGGGTAAATGTATTCCTTCCTCTCTACAGTAGAGAAGATACACTGTATTTATATACATATTTTGCATTATTTACAGAGATTTATTTACTGGCCCCTTACATTTTAATTTCTACTGCTCTGGACAAATAGTCGGCCCATGCGTTGTCGGTGTCTTTCATGACTTCCACAGTATAGCTATATTGTTGTAGTTGTAATGACCACATGGAGTGTAAAAATAATTCTCACAGTATAGCTATATTGTTGTAGTTGTAATGACCACATGGAGTGTAAAAATAATTCGCACAAGCTCAAAACACCCGCATATGACTCTAAGGTTTATTTGGTTAATATATGCACGCACGAACAAACACATCAGTACGACAACAGCATGGTAGGAGTACGGCCGAGACGAACACATTGCGTGTTACTCAGAGTAGAAAGATGATGAATAAGCACTTCAGTGCAGTAAATGAAACTGCTGAGTGCTGAGAGAGCAAAGGCACTTCCTGTCTCAAAGTTAGGGTTATGATGTTGTTATTGATTTTATTTTAAGGTGTTGGTTGTTTTAGTTGTAAATTAAAACAACATATTCTTGAACCACACTGACCACAAAGTGTCCAAGTTGCAATGGGAGCCAGCATGCTCAGTATAACCACAACGGAAAGTCTTACGAGGAATGTCATTTCCTGCCTTTCAAACCGGAAGAGAACGTGGATCTGGAACCGTTAACATTTAATCGCCTTTACATAATGAGTTTATGGTTATGTTATGGGGTGGTGATGCCATGTTACATTATGAATTTAAATTTGTGCAGTGGTATGGTAGTGGAACCTTTACAGTATGAGTTTATGTTTGTGCAGTGGTATGGTAATGGAACCTTTACAGTTTGAGTTTATGTTTGTGCAGTGGTATGGTAGTGGAACCTTTACAGTATGAGATTATGTTTGTGCAGTGGTATGGTAGTGGAACCTTTACAGTATGAGATTATGTTTGTGCAGTGGTATGGTAGTGGAACCTTTACAGTATGAGATTATGTTTGTGTCCAGATGCAAGTGGTAGTAGTTGCAAGGGTTCCACTTTATAGTAATTCTGACCAAGAAAGTGAAAGAACTATCAGTGTGTATCTGAGTGCGTGCGTGCGCGTGTGCGCGTGTGTGCGTGTGTGTGGTTGTGTGTGTGTGTGTGTGTGTGTGTGTGTGTGTGTGTGTGTGTGTGTTTGTGTGTATGTGAATAGGTTCTAAGTATATTTGAAAGTTTTGAAATTATTAATGAAAATGTACTGTTATTGAAGAATCAGTGCTGTTAAAACACAGCAATAATTAAAGTGCACTAGTATATTTTTTAATGGAAATAATTTTTATAATAAGTGCTTATATCGAAACACACACAGAGGCCAAACGTTAGTATATCAATTTATCTGAGAAATTACATCCAAGAAGTACCTCAGAAAACATACCGGTGATGCACAAGGTTATCCTACAGCATTAATGTTCTCCAGTTCTTGTGTTTCTTTACCGTCTTTTCTAGCTTTTTGTATGGTGTCTATCTCCCTATACGAATATGCTTTGAAACGTGGGCAGCAAAAATCCCCTCTTCCTAAAGATCAATGAGTGACCACTACTGCTGGCACTTCGGACAATATCCTATGTTTGTAAGGTTATTAAATATTTACTACATCTAAATGCCCTGAGAGTTATGTGTGTGTTTAAATATCTATGTACCCACATTAATTATGCTTTATATATAACTCTTTACTAACGTATAATTTAAAAGATAATGTTAAAATATTTAATGTACATACATTAATTATGATTTATACAGAACTCTTTACTAAAGTATAATTTAAAAGATAAGGTTTAAAACAAATTAGAGAACTTTATTGGCATGCTGAATGAAAACAATCACATTCACTTAAATAAAAATATTTTAAAAATATAATATCAATCAACATTTGAAAACAAAACATAAATACCAAAAAAAAAATAAACTTCTACAAATGAGAGGTGCATAAAACATTATCTATGATTTAAGTGTGTACCCTAGCACACCATGTTACATAAACAAGCAGGAATGGACAGCGCTGTTTGAGTAAATACAGCCAGTCAAGGCACTTCGTTCAAATTGCTACCGCCCACTAAAGCAATACTCGAGAAGACCAGGTAAAGAGGCTGCTGAAAGGTGGGCAGACATTATAAGCAATGCTTAGCTCAGAATACCACACTTGCTTGATTTGATTTGATTGCTCTTTAACTTTTCTTAAATTTCCTATTTCGTTTCCACACCAATTTTCATCTCAACATATTGTAATATGTTGGTTTGGCTTTGTAACATTAAACAAGAGAGTCTCACTTTCTTATTAGCCTCTTCAACTAATGGTTTACTTTGTAACATTAATCAAGAGAGTGTCACTTTCTTATTAGCCTCTTCAACTAATGGTTTACTTTGTAACATTAATCAAGAGAGAGCCACTTTCTTATTAGCCTCTTGAACTAATGGTTTACTTTGTAACATTAATCAAGAGAGTGTTAATTTCTTATTAGCCTCATCAACTAATGGTTTACTTTGTAACATTAATCAAGAGTGTCAATTTCTTATTAGCCTCTTGATTTGATGAATATCATTTCACATGTGAACATTGCCGTCAGGCGTTGAAAATGAAAACTAAAGTAAGCCCTGGATGGAGGTGGCTAAGGTCAGTGATTAAAAAAATTATTATCTCCCGTAAATAACAATGAAGAGAAACGCAGGAACAATTGCTATGTCTGATCATCATTCAATGGAAATGAAAACGAATGCGGATTCAGTAGTGCATTCAATTGCTTAAAACATTAATGGTTACATTTTTAATTTAATTTCAGTTTTATTATGTGACGGATTCATTAGACACACGAAACTGTAAAAGAACGCTACTTTTGATGTAACGAAGTAAAATAATTTCACATTCTGATAATATCATCACAACCACCACTATCATAATCACAACACCTCATCATCATCGTTGTCGTCGTAGTCAGCATTATCATCATAATCACACCATCACATTCACCACCGTCATCATTAACGTCATCATTATCATCACAATCCCACTCCCACCATCATCATCGCCGTCATCATAATCACCTCCAGCTTCGTAGGACCATATAAGTGAACACATTATTTCAATCAACTTCGTAGGACCATATACGTGAACAAATTATTTCAATCAACTTCGTAGGACCATATAAGTGAACAAATTATTTCAATCAACTTATGATGGTATATATATTCAACAAACAATAATAAAATAGACATGAAAATGTTTCCTACCTTTAAAGAATCCTGTAAGCACGAAATTTATTTATGATTTAGCGTGTACGATCGAGAAACTGATTTTCGTTTAGTTTACGCTGCCAGTGCCTTTTAAAGTGGAAACAAGCACGATAGGTCGGCTGTAGGGAGTGTCTACGCTGGCTATTCTTAACACAATAAATATGTAAATTATATATCATGACATATCACATTACTACATACAAAATTAAAATCTGGCGATGTGTGCAAGGACTATGAATAATAGCTGATAGTGAGCAGGTAAAAACCGCTTTCCAAGAGCCAATGTCAGTGAACGATAGAAAAGACAGTAGGAAAAATAAATCCACCAATTGTTGAAATAGTATGATGGCCACTTGTGATTGTTTTGAATGACTTGATAACTTTTACTTAACATTAACAGATACAACACATAAATAGGTGTCAAACGAAGCAGAAATTATCACAAAGCATTGAATGTTAAATTAATACAGCTATAATAGAATATATCACGTATCTCGTCCAGTTAATAGGTTGCAATTCCTACTTTACTATTTGTGTGGATGTGTGTTTTTTTGCTGCTATTGTTTGGGCATGTTCAATAGCAATCTTTAATTACAAATATAAATGTTTGTTTTGTTGCTGTTATTGTTTGGGCACGCTTACTAGCAATCTTTAGTTACAAATAGAAATGTTTGCTGTATAAGTACAGACATTTTTGCTTAGATAAACGCAAACACTGAAAGTCAGCTGGATAATGTGACATACATTTCTTCAACATTAAATTATACGTTCTTGTCACGGATATGAGGGAATATATTTTTTTTAAAAATCTCTCTAAGTGTCATCATACTCGAAACGGTTAACGAAACAGACAAACCTCCCCATCAAAGTAGGTCTTTCTATCTCATAGTTTCTCCTATGGAAAGTTTTTATCAAGTCTATAGAATGTATCCCATTCAGTTAGTTATATTTTTTTTTTATTGAAAAGCTTGTTATAAAAGTTCGTGGTAACAGTTTGCACACTCTTTGTCAGTGTCATAAAGTGTGCTTATCTGAATCACCTCTCCAAGGACGGATGGCTTACGTCATGTGACACGAACCACGTCATAGACTCTCGCATACAGTACCTCTGAGAAGACTGTAGACTTCTGGTGAAATGGAATTAAATCATTGCAAACACGAATCAGATCCTGAAGCAAACCACGAAGCAAATTTCTGCTATGTCTAAATAATATCTAGTCTGTCTGAAGTGCTTTTATTACTGCTATGTCTATATACTATCTAGCCTTTTGGTAGTGATCTTATTAATACTTCATCTTTATACCATTACTATTTTACACTCAGTCTGAACTCTCCACGCGTTATGAATATTTCGTCATGGTGACTCAGTTATGATATCCCCAGTTCACCTAATCACAAACATTTCAATTGCAATACAGAACTTTTCAGATGTAGGCCTACATCACGCAACGATAAGCTTATTAAATATATAAATAAATGTTCAGGTAAGAAATAAGTTTAGAAACGGTTTAGCACATTAATACACAAATTACAGTAATTAATAAAATTATATCAAGATTCAGTGTTATAAATATTAATGCAGTCTGACTTCTAGTACAAAGGGCAGGTAATAAACCCTATTCTAAATTCGACCGTGATGCTCTGAATCAATCTTATGATTTGTGGTTCTAAGTTGCACACAGTAGTATCATTTGGACAACCTCACGCAGTCTTTTTGAATAGAGAAATCCTGTTTACAATGAAAGTTCAAATTTATCAGTAGAAAAGGGAAGTCACACAGATAATTTCTGAACTAGCGGGTCTTTGCATTCAGCGGTTAGCTCCCTTTCTACAGCCCTTTCACGTTACCTTGTCTGGCTTCAATCTTTCCAGTTCCACTGCAGTCTCTCCAGACTTTAATGGAATTTAGTATCCACTCTGGAATAATTTTTTTCACTTCGGATTCTTACAGTTGTTATAGAAATTCTTCATTTCGAACTAATTTTAGTTTTATATCAGTTTCTTCCGTTCATTAATAAAATAAATTGTTACGCAAGGTCTTACCAGGTTGTTTGTAATATCATTTTAGTTCCTTAAGTATCATAATCCATAGACAAGAATATTTTGTTGTTTTTAACACAAGGTCTCACCAAATCCTCTGTCATACAATTTTACATTTTTTAATGTGTTATAGTTTGTGTGTGTATGTGTGTGCGCGCGCGCGCGCGCGCGCGTGTGTGTGTGTGTGTGTGTGTGTGTGTGTGTGTTATACAAGATCTCACCAAACCTTCTGTAATACAATTCTACCGTTTCTTAAGCATTATAGTTTATAAATTAATATAAGATTTAACAAGGCCTCACTAAACTCCAAATTTCACATGGAAAGATTATTATTATTATTTGCTCACATTCATATTAACGTTATAGCACTTTTTGTTGTTCTTGAGCAATTAGTCTCGCTTACCTTTTATGGCTATTCTGCTTCACAGACGCATAAATAAATGGATAATTAGAAAGTCTTCTGCTTTACTTTCATTTTTCCCAATTCAATTTTAAAACATGATTACACTCATCCTGGGCGTCATAATAATACCTTTATCTAACGATCATCGATTTACATCAATTCTGGTCACGTGATATACCTATAACATGTCTTGTTAGTTAATAAGCAGAGATATGTTTCAGTCCATTGATGGTCTTCTAATCACTTTAGGTTCTCTAAACTTCCACACATCTTTTATACAAATTCTGAAGCGTGTGCGCGTCCTGAGAATCTGATAAAAATAATTTCCATCCATTTAACGTTACTTTCCTTCCTACATCGTACGCTGTTGTCTCCCTTTATACATCATCAACCCTTAATGAACCGCAAGGTATGCTGGTGGCAGATGTGCTGTCCTTTAGTTCACGACTTAATCTCTCATTCTCACATCGTTATTTTCCGAAACTTTATCTTTTGTTCGAAATATTTATGTTTTAGTTTCATACACTAACTTGTTTGTCATTAATGTCCCTATATTGTGCTCTCGCACGTTCCATTAATCCGTTTGAGTTTTGTTTTGTAGAAATTTACCAAAATTGTTTTGAAAAAAATGAGCGGATAAATTCAAATGTTGCTTATTTTATGTCTTGTAGACCTGTACATATTGGTGCGCGTAGATTTCATCAGTAATATGACAGTTCTACGGAAAGCATTAACCAACGCATACAAGTCTGGCGGTTACCTAATAAATTCTCGGTGGAGGGATGGGGTGAAAGGCGAATTAGTCACACTGTAGGCTACGTTACAACACTTAGCTTAATATTTAGTCATCTATCCACGCGACTAACTGATTAGCTGTATGTATGTAAAAGCCTTTCCGGTCCAGCATTAGTGTAAAGTCTTTCCAGTCTAGTATTACTGTAAAAGCCTTTCCAGTCCAGCATTAGTGTAAAAGTCTTTCCAGTCCAGTATTAGTGTAAAGTCTTTCCAGTCTAGTATTACTGTAAAAGCCTTTCCAGTCCAGCATTAGTGTAAAAGTCTTTCCAGTCCAGCATTAGTGTAAAGTGTTTCCAGTCTAGTATTACTGTAAAAGCCTTTCCAGTCTAGTATTAGTGCACCAGTCTTTCCAGTCCAGTATTAGTGTAAAAGTCTTTCCAGTCCAGTATTTAAGTCTTTCCAGTCTAGTATTACTGAATAAGCCTTTCCAGTCCAGTATTAGTGTAAAGTATTTCCAGTCCAGTATTAGTGTAAAGTCTTTCCAGTCTAGTATTACTATAAAAGCCTTTCCAGTCTAGTATTAGTGCAAAAATCTTTCCAGTCCAGTATGACTGTAAAAGCCTTTCCAGTCTAGTATTAGTGCAAAAACCTTTCCAGTCCAGCATTAGTATAAAAGCCTTTCCAGTCTAGTATTACTGTAAAAGTCTTTCCAGTCCAATATTAGTGTAAAAGTCTTTCCACTCTAGTATTAGTTTAAAGGTTTGTCCAGTCTAATATTAGTGTAAAAGCCTTTCCAGTCTAGTATTAGTGTAAAAGTTTTTTCCAGTCTAATATTACTGTAAAAGCCTTTCTAGTCCAGTATTAGTGTAAAGTTGCAATATTCCATGAAAACGAACTATGCCTCGAGTTTGTTCCTAAAGGTCATAACTCATGTTCGCCTTAATTAACATATACGTAACTTTATCTTATCAATTTTCTATTTCATCTTAATGATGACTACTCTGATCCCTTTTTAGTCTCGTCTTTCCCAAGTTATGAATAATGAATGTATTTTCATTCCATCGTGAACTCATGCGAAATGAAAATATTTCTTTTGTAGGGATTTGAACTTCTACATTCAACACTGTGTAGGGTCTTACGCTGTACCACAGATGCATAGCTGTATCTTACTATCGCAGCACAACTTTCATACGCTGCAACGCTACATTACTGATGCACAGCTGTGCCGCAGTACTATCTACGTTGCTTTCAACACAGCAGTGACGTTTTCCCATTCATGTGTGTGTGTGTGTGTGTGGGGGGGGGAATGTAATACAGAAATGCTTTGTCTGTGTGAAGTGGAAGGTGAAAATTCTAAAGTGTATTTTCGTTTATTTTCATATTTGTAACTGGTTTGTTTCTTAGCATAAATATAATTATTTTGCTTTCTTTACATAAATACAACTGGTTTGCTTTCTTAGCAAAATATAATTGTTTTGCTTTCTTTACATAAATATAATGGGTTTGCTTTCTTTACATAAATATAATGGGTTTGCTTTCTTTACATAAATATAATTGTTTTGCTTTCGTTACATAAATATAATTGGTTTACTTTCTATACATAAATATAATTGGTCTGCTTTCTTTACATAAATATAACTGGTTTACAATCTTTTAATAATTGTAACTGGTTGGTAATTTTACATAATTGTAACTGGTTTGTATTTTACATAGCTGTAATTGGTTTGCATTCTTGAATTCACCTTTCGGACAACACAGGTAAACGATGTCGGGAAAAGAAGTCAAATCGAGCAACAATGACACAACTTCTTGAATGATAATCGCAACAAAAGACTACAATTATATTTTGCCAAAATTCTCTCCCTTCAATGGAGGGATCGTTTCACGAATTCACATCTCGCTTGTGAGAATAAAACAGTGTTCAAAGATAGAGGTGCCATGTTTTAGCTTCAAGGACATTTTAAAATGTTATAATAATCTACATAATCCTTTGAATCAGACACTGTGTTAATATATTAAATATGTCGGCCGGAATCTGTGTGTCATGACAAATGTATAAAGAACTACAATTATTGCAGACATTTTAAAAATCTCAAATGTTATTTTCTTTGATTTGTAATACAAATGTATATGGAAAAGGATAAGTATATATAGTATATATATTGCAAAATGTAAATTAGTCTGCCATTACTCTTACCTTCGTCGAATCTGTGCCTGTTTAGGGTACCTGTTACAAATTTCATACAATGTGTCGGCCTGGCAAATCCTGACTAAACACCTTTTACAAATTGCATTTCAAGTTTTGCATACAATGTGTCGGCCTGGCAAATCCTGACTAAACATCTATAATCTTCAAATCCGGTGTATGAATTATCTGTGTACGTGTTTCCGTTACAGTTATCACATCCACTACCACCACCATCAACAACGACAACAAAACCGCCATCTTCTTCTACTTAAATCTTCTTCTTCATCTGAAGAAGCAACAGACGCATAAATAACTATTGATAAATTTATAGCGGGGTGGTGATTGTATATTCCTAAACCAGTGATCAATTATATATAATGACTATTTCTGGGTTTAGAAGTGATATATTTAGATGAATATAATCGTAGACCATACCTGAGAAATAACCGTTAAATATTTCTAGTCTCTTCCCTCTCATCCTGTTATTCTTATAACAAATATTTCATCCATGCAAAATGCAGAGTTATATTTATACCCTTTCTGATATAGCTAAGTAAAATCTATATTTCAACCAGGCAAAATGGTTTTAGAGTTGTATTTATCTCTCTTCTCATATAGCTAAGTATAATCTATATTTCAACCAGGCAAAATGGATTTAGAGTTAAATTTATACTTCTTCTGATATAACTAAGTAAAGTTTATATTTCAACCAGGAAAAATGGTTTTAGAGTTACAATTATAACTCTCCTGATATAGCTGAGTAAAATCCATAAAACAAGCAAATCCGCTAGAAGTAAGTAATGATTAAAATGTTGTCAATAACAACGACCTGCAGGTCAGTTCAGTGACGTACATGATACATTCATAATGTCGCTTCTTTTTTGTACATATCTAATCACTGTGATACTCATACAAGTTACTTAGATCAGCAATTCAAAACTAGAAACGATGTAGAATGTGGTGTGGGGCATTAGGATAAAGTGAGTTTTAATCCTCTGAGCCATTTTAGATGCAAATGTCGAGTGCCTAAATCTCCTGGCCACAAATTTACAATGTTTCTTCTAACACTAAAAATAATTAAAATCAAGTAGTTACTATTTTAAGCTTATAACACATTTATCTATTGCAATTTCTCTTTCTTTAGTTGTTTCACTTATGTGCATCTTCACAGAAGCATGTAAAGTAAACAAGAAAGAAAATATTGCAATTGTTATATGTTAAAGTTTTAAGGTACTAGTACTACCTAGCGAGGGGTACCAAATTGTATCTGATCAACACATCACTGTTTTTCAATGGATCAGCTTCAAATTTTGCACAACATCACACCAGTGTCCCTTGTTTAGAGTTTAATTATTTATTTTGTGATAAGTTTGATAGACTTTCTTTTAAAATTAATTATTTAAAAAATAATGAAATGCGAACGTTATAAAATATAGGGCTCACGTTTTACACAGTAACTCAAAATAAAAGCATCCCTGGACCTTGAGATTTTTTTCATGTTATTTTCATAAAATTATCTTGGGCGTGAACTAAAATAGAGTGTATGCTACCTATACTATTTATTTTATGGTCATCGGAAAAACACACTAAATTCCAATGCCTTAACCTTTACTTGAAAAATTGCAAATAAAGCTGTTATCAAAGTACAGATCTCATTCTAGTTCATGCCCAAGAGAATGTTACCAGCTGGCAGCATGCCAAATTTCAAGCAGATATCTTGATAAATAAAAAAGTTATGATGTAAAAAGTATTAATACTATTCGTTTTTCGGAGAAAAAAGGACCCCTAAAAATAGATTCATTTCTTGCAGTATGCCTCAAAGAGCTTCAGCCAAGTAAGCCTGACCCTCCATTTCTGCTTGATCTTCCTGCAGCCCTAGCCTCCTCTGCCTCTTCCTCATTCTCCACTCTTTTGTTGCCTGCAGAGCCCATCACTGAGCTGTGATGATCTGCAGTGAGTCACTGTCTGTGAAGAACCGTTTCGCGAAACAACGGGACACAATGTCCAGTCTTTGCAGTATGTAACCAAGGGGTGCACAACCAGAACTGCACAAACACACAGCTACAGCCACTGCAGTCTCCACTGTTCTAAGTCCATGATTTTTTGTCTTGGGACAAAATTTCCAAATTAGATGATTCAAACTCTCATTTGGGTTCTGGGTGTACCCCTCAAGGCACTTTTCCAAGAGCTGTGTTTTAGCTAAGACTTTGAAAGTTGGCTTGAGCTCATCCATAACTGCAGGTGGCAAATTGTTCTTGTGTTTGTAGTTTGCAGTGTCATTTCTTGCCTCAGCTTTTTTGTATGTGCACCAAGAAGCATGGCAAAAGTTAGGGACAGGGTTTTCATCACTTGAACCCTTGTGGAAGTAAATAGCCCCCACAGCTTCCCTCATGATACTAGATTAGCCCACCCAGACCCCCTCATGATACTAGATTATTTTTATTTCCTCTTATGGCATTCCCATAATAGGCCTGAATTTTGTCAATTTGCTGATTTGTTAGTCTTCCTCTTCCACCAATGGGTTTACCAACCTACAATAATCTAGCTCCACACCGATTTTTTAGATTCCGGACGGGTGCCCATTTTTGTTTGGACGTGTCCCACGCATTCTATCTTTACAATGGGATGCTCATCTCCATATGGATTATCATCAAAGACCTTTTTAAAACACTTAGTATAACATCTCTGATGAAACTGATGTACCTCAAACTGTACTTCTCTACAAAATGCTGATTTTCTTCAAAAGTTGGCATTTTCTCTGACTCAAGGGGAAACAAGCATACACTTTGAATGCCAATAACTCAAAAACTAAGCGACTTAGCGATATAATTCGAAGTGCACATTAAACTTAGGACATTTTGCTACCAGAATATACTAATGTCGTAAACCAACCAAAAAAATCGATTTTTCATCATTTTCTAGGTAGTACTAGCACCTTAACAACAAGAGAAAGACATGTAATTTTAATATTTTAATCCTTTCTATCGCAAAGAGTCTTATAATTGTATGCAACCTATTTCCATTTAAGATAAAAAATAGGCAAACAGTAGAGCAATGTAATGTGATCCAATGATAAGTATGGAACAGTATCATATTTCATAGTTGATTAATTCTGTATGGATTATTGCAATATGACTTAAAGTATCTAAAGTCTGTGTTGTCATATGACAACATCGGTAATGGAAGGATTTCATGTTATCTACACGTCGTCAAGATAAAATTTTAAAAGATTTTGTTTTCTTTAACATCAGGCTTTCATCGTGTCGATCGATTTCCTGGACTTTGATTTCTTGCCGTTCTTTGCAAAAATCATTGCCTGTCAATCTGTGAAATGAAAGGGAACAGACATGTTTAGAAAATAATTTCTCATGAGAATGTAAACAGCTAACAACGTATGTACGTGATGCAATTCATAACAAAGACAAAGATAAAGGATAAAATAGCACAGTTCTGTAATAATACATCTTATATTGTCATAGCAAGAGTTACGTTTCTGTTATATTACTTGTCCTATATAACAAAGACAAAGAATAAAATAGCACTGTTATGTAATAATAAATCTTATATTGTCACAGCAATAGTTATATTTCTGTTAAATTACTTGCCCTAGATAACAAAGACAAAGGCTAAAATAACTCATTTATGTAACAATAAATCTGATATTGTAATAGCAAGAGTTTATTTCTGTTAAATTACTTGCCCTAGATAACAAAGACAAAGGATACAATAGCACAGTTCTGTAATAATAAATCTTTATTGCCATAGCAAGAGTTACGTTTCTGTTAAATTACTTGCCCTAGATAACAAAGACAAAGGATACAATAGCACAGTTCTGTAATAATAAATCTGATATTGAAATAGCAAGAGTTACGTTTCTGTTAAATTACTTGCACTAGAATTAATTATGTATTTCGTGCAGAATGACAATATTCTTTCCAATGGCTATAAGTGTGAAATGTATTAAACAAGACTCGCTAAATATATTTTCACCTGGATATTTCTATTGCTATTCATACGGATTGTGGAGATACTCTTAAACACCCTCCCCCCAAAAAAAAAGTTTTATAAATGTCTTGTTGTCATGGATATTGTGTGATATGTTTAAAGCGACCATATGCTATGTGCAATAATAAAACAATAGTTCACGGTGCAAAATTATACCTAAGGAGCTGATTTACACATATTGTGTAGAACTTTTTCGATTTCAGCCAAATGTCTCTCAATTTAAATAGGTCTCTGTGGTTGTAAACCTGAATGTCCTTTCTACAGCGTATTTACATATTTGTCTCTCAATCTAAATATGTCTCAATGGCTGTAAGCTTGAATGTCCTTCTGGAGCCTGTTTATATATTTATCTTTAAAACTAAATGCATATTAGTGATATTATGCTTTAATATATTTGCAGTTTACTGACGTATTTCTTCTTTAAACCTATGTTCCTCTTAGTGGTTGTAAACTTAAATGTCTTTCTGCAGTTTATTGACGTATTTCTTCTTTAAACCTATGTACCGCTTAGTGGTTGTAATCGTAAATGTCTTTCTGCAGTTTATTGACGTATTTTTTAAAGCCTAAACAAACCATGAGTATATTGCAGTGTGCTTACCGAACGTCAGAATCATCTTCCTATTGTCAGATTTGGGAGGGGGGTTCGCTAACCAATTTTCCAGCTTGTGTTCAATTGCTAACGCTATAGAATGCCTGACTAATATGCACAATGCATAGTGAGGTCAAGCGACTGGAACGATAGAATATTAATTGATAATTTATCTTAAAATCATTCCAATCAAGTCACAGTTAATCTTCTTTACAAGTAAATTAATATAATTTTTATTTTTATTTTTGCAATCCTAAACCTATTATAGTACTCAGAAATGACAGAAAGTTGTTGCATTTACATGTCGACAGTTCAGGAAAATATACTCACCAAAACAGAAGGATGTTTCTTGCAGATTGCAGGAAGTTTGGAATCGCAGACGTAATCATTCCACAAGCCACCATAGTGATAGCACAACGATCCACAATCTTCTGCATTGCCACCGTTTGGTTCTCCAGGATACCAGTGGGAATATGTCGGTATTTGCTTCATGTCAGCCCACACAAAATGACCCTCTTGCACCAAATCACTCAAACCAATCCACACATTTTTTCCTGTATACGTTTAGATTTGACTGATTTTGAAGCATACGAAGCACAATCGAAAAAGTGTAAAAATATAAATATCACACACACGCACACACACACACACACACATCCACACGTGCACACACACATTTGAGAGATATACCTATTGGTTGCTCAGCGAACCCCCCAATGAGTATCTTCACTGAACAAAACAGAGACAATGCATATTCTACAAAAGGTGAAGATGATAAGGAATGACATAAAGAAGAGTGAAAAATTAATGTTTCGAACTAGGGACATGCACATTTACTCCGACATATACCCCCCCCCACCACCACCTGCTTTATGAGATGTTAACCACCATGTTAACATCTACTCTATTAGGAGTAAACTTCGAACAATATCTCTGATTATATTTTTCAGAGTAAAACAGCCTTTCTCTCCTTATTTTATTTGAATCTCACTGAATGTAAACTGCTATGAAGTAGTCGTGAGAAGCATGGTGTGTAAGTCTATAGATTACACTACGCTCCATTGATGTATTATGGCAAAGTATGCGGATTATATCGTGCAATTTCTGGTACAGTGAAGTTACTAGAAATCACTACAATTGTTGCTCTGATTGAAGGAACTGACACAGCAAAAGAAGGGGGACCAATTTGGCATTGAGAGAATAACAGCACAGAAGTGCTTTTGACGTATGTGGAGTGAGACACGTGTTGATGTGGAAAATAGACTTGTGACATTGCAAAAGTGTATAAAAGACAGTTCAATTCAGGTTATGTAAAACGTATTATCCTTTATCTCTAATAATTCCATTTCTGTTCTATGATAAGAACTATCATGTGATTTGTATTGACACAATTGTTGAATTGTATTTTGGGAAACAAGACTGTGAAATATAGAAATTATTTTAAAGTGGCTTTGTGGAAATATTGATGTCAAATAATCTTTCTCATTGCATTTGTCATATGTGTATTTGATTGTTTCATTTAATAAATTTATTGTTAAATTTATTAACCTTACACATATCAATAACCTTATGTTGTAGATGAAAATTGGGTGGATGAGGGCTTGGTAAATAAATATTAAAGATGGATTTATCTTCTCCTTCAGTAAGACGTTTCCACCTATGGAATATTGTGTGAAGGTAAAAACTGTCTTGATAGTATGGAAGAGAGAAAGCGTTTACAGCACTCACATATTAACCATGCGAAGAGACGAATAGTGATGGATAATCATTAATAACATAAATTAAGATTCACATCACTTGTAACATTTTATGAACGATTAATTAATTAATAATCATAATTATCTTGGTGGCACTGGCATCACACTTACAGTTGATGCCTCTGGCCACAAGAGACCTTGTCCCACTGTATGTCCCAAATATATAAGCTTGAAGTGTTCAAAGCATCATTTGGTTGACCGATCAGTAAGGTTACCTTTTTCCAAATGCTGGAATAATTTCCATAACACTCAGTTGTGTTCTTCCATGGTCTTGGTAGCCACCAAAATGTCATCCATGAAGTTAGAGACAGATTCCTCTGCCATGGTTCGATGAGCAATCTCATCATTTTAGTGAAAACAATTAGCACTATACGGTTGCCAAATGACATTACCCGCCACTGATATTAGCCGTCAGGTGCACTGAATGCTAATTTTAACTTGCCTGCCTCACAGACTGGTATTTGCCAAATCCTCTTGTCAAATCTAGTTTAGAAAAATATTTTGCCCCACTGCGCTGAACATAAAGGTGCTCTGGTTCAGGTATCAGTTCACCTGAAAAGAACAATCAACTCTTTTAGATGTATGGTGTCCACGCAAAATCGGTGCTTGCTGTCCTTTTCAGTTAGGACTATAGTAGAGCTATACATGCACTCTGCCTTCTCAATAATACCTAAGGCTAACATAGATTCAATTTCCTGTTTTACAGCATCCCATTTACTATAAGGTAAGACATACGGTTTCATGCAGACCGGATTATGATCCAGCAATGCGACCATAAATTCGCACGGACTAGTTTTTTTCCCCTGGTTTATCAGTAAAAACATAACGAAATTATTTTATCTTGTTCCATATATGCTGATCATCAGACTTTGAGAGTTTTGTATTTAAAATAAAATTTCCAATAGTTTCAATGTCTGTTAAATCTTGGTATTGTAAGGATTTGGCATCTTGTACAGCGGTAGCATCATCTCCTACTTCAATAATAGTGACCGTAGTATATGGCGTTCTTTATAAGCTTTCATCAGATTAGAATGAAACATTTTTCCTTTATATATGAAATCGGAAATTGCACCCACTCAATTTCTCAACAATTTCATAGAGTCCTTGCCATGATACATCTAATTTGTTAACAACAAGAACTCCAATTACCGACTTCAATGTTACACGCTTTCCTTTTATGGTTGTCTAGCCTTACCTTTGTGCACATTCTTGGCTGCTATCTCACATAAAGTATCAATATGGCTCACAACTTCAATCACGTGTTATGTGCTTTTTACAGATTCTGCTAGCCCACTTTCTGTCCAGTATTCTCGTAATATGGACATGAATCCCATAACGGTTCTTCAGTATAAGAGTTCAAAGGGTTAAAAAAATGCGAATCTTGTGATACTTCATGTGACTCAAACAAAAAGTGCTGGCAAATACATATCCGTACTATGTAGTCTTTCTAGGCAGTTTTCTAAGGTTTGGTAAGAGTAGTGTTCCGACTGCACATAGGGTAGAAAGGAGTAGTTTTAAACAGCTTTACTCTCTAAGTTGATTTACCTCTTTTATTAACTCATTCACAAATTTAGTCCCCTTAATGGACAAAATTTCTTCTGGAAATCCTACATACAAGAAAATTCTTAACAGAGCATTTGCTTTAGAGTGTTAATTGAACATAGTTGTGATGTAAATGTCACCGTTCTTTTGATTATATGTTGTATATAATTGTTGATTTAATAAATTTATTGTTAAATATATCTTCTCCTTTGGTTAGAAGATTTATATCTATGGAAATATTGTGTGATAGTAAATGTTTGTCATTAATATTATGGGAGAGAGAGAACGTTTACACCGCCCGCATATCCGCCAAGTGAGAGAGATGAGTGGTGCCTTCTGGAGAATTATTAATAGCAAAAATGAAAATTCTCATCACTTGTAATTAGTTATGGATGATTAATAATAATGATTATAACAAATAACTAGGATGGGGTTGTTTCACAGTATGTGTGTACTGATTTTTTTCTTTCACTTATTTTAAAGTTCTCCATTATGAAGATTTATTCAGTTTTGTAGATGAAGTCAGAATGTATATACACAAAAGAACTACGACGATGGTTTAGAAACACTGAATACTGATTGTTAGTATTAAGTCTATCCTTTCACTGAATAATAATGTATAAAAATATACGTCAATTCATAAACTTAATGTTATAAAAAATAAGTCAAATAAAACACTGGATACAGGATAATCCAAACATTGAATATTAGTTTATAATAATAAGTCAATCTGTGATCCATCGCCACTTAGTTAATGATTATGATTATTATTACTTAATTAAAAATTCATAAATAATTACAAGTGATCGGAATTTTAATTTATGTTATTAATACTTCTCCAGCAGACACTTGTCTCCTTCACTTGGTAGATATGCGAACACTGTAAACGTTTTCTCTACTCCACAGCATTAAAGACAACACTTACCGTGACAATGTTACAATAGGTGGAACACTTCTTACCAAAGGAGAAGACAAATCTATTAATAATTCTATAATTAGCGAACACCATCCACCCACTTTCTTCCCCAAGATCATAATTATCAATATATGTATGAAGGTCAATATATTTAAAAAGAAATTTATTAAGTCAACAATCAAATTTACATATAACAAACACAATGAAATAGAAAACACATGTATTTTCTCCATGAAATTATGTTTGAATAATTTTGTCTACACAGTCGTTATCCTAAAATACAATTACAATTTGACAACACAGTATCAATAAAATTCGTAGGATAGTTCTTATCAGAGAACAGAATGTAGTTATTAGAGATACTATAAAATAAAGCTACTATGTAATCTTACACAGATGAGGCTGCAATTGTCTTTTTCATATGAAAATCACAAATTCATTTTCCACGTCAGTTTCCATGCGTTTTCTCTCCTCACGCTGAAAGCACGGATCCACCGTTATTCTCTCAATGCCACCCTGGGCGTTTTTTCCACCATACCAGCTTCCTCGAGCAGAATAACAAATATAGCAATTTCTATTAATTTCCTTGCACTAGAATTGTTCAGTGTCGTCAGCATACATTACTACCATACAACAACGAAGTGAAAGTGTATCCTTTACACTTACACACAGTGCAGTAAATGTTTCAAGCATCTGTCACGGTCATATAATCAGTGAACCAGAAGATTCATATAAGACAATGAAGAAAGAAAGACTGCTTGTCCCTATACTTATATAATCAGTGAACCAGAAGATACATATAACACAATGAAGAAAGAAAGGCCGCTTGTCCCTATACTTATATAATCAGTGAACCAGAAGATTCATATCACACAATGAAGAAAGAAAGGCCGCTTGTCCCTATACTTATATAATCAGTGAACCAGAAGATTCATATCACACAATGAAGAAAGAAAGGCCGCTTGTCCCTATACTTATATAATCAGTGAACCAGAAGATTCATATCACACAATGAAGAAAGAAAGGCCGCTTGTCCCTATACTTATATAATCAGTGAACCAGAAGATTCATATCACACAATGAAGAAAGAAAGGCCGCTTGTCCCTATACTTATATAATCAGTGAACCAGAAGATTCATATCACACAATGAAGAAAGAAAGGCCGCTTGTCCCTATACTTATATAATCAGTGAACCAGAAGATACATATAACACAATGAAGAAAGAAAGGCCGCTTGTCCCTATACTTATATAATCAGTGAACCAGAAGATACATATAACACAATGAAGAAAGAAAGACCGCTTGTCCCTATACTATATAATCAGGAAACAAATGCTGAGTTTATCGCTTTATAGGTTACGAAAGTTGATGTAAGTGGAGTATGTAGGTTAGGAAAGTTGATGTAAGTGGAGTGTGTAGGTGAGGAAAGTTGATGTAAGTGGAGTGTGTAGGTGAGGAAAGTTGATGTAAGTGGAGTGTGTAGGTGAGGAAAGTTGATGTAAGTGGAGTATGTAGGTTACGAAAGTTGATGTAAGTGGAGTATGTAGGTTAGGAAAGTTGATGTAAGTGGAGTATATAGGTGAGGAAAGTTGATGTAAGTGGAGTATGTAGGTTAGGGAAGTTGATGTAAGTGGAGTATATAGGTGAGGAAAGTTGATGTAAGTGGAGTATATAGGTGAGGAAAGTTGATGTAAGTGGAGTATGTAGGTTAGGGAAGTTGATGTAAGTGGAGTATGTAGGTTAGTAATGTTGATGTAAGTGGAGTATGTAGGTTAGAAAAGTTGTCATACCATGGTTACGTGCCAGTCTAACCAGAAATTCGTCTTCCTCTGGTGACTCAATCGATACAAGAGTGCTGTTGACAGTCTGGCAAATTATCTGAAATAATGAGAAATAATGACGTGCACAATTTCTTTGTTTATGGTCAACGCCTCTTCTACATATCTGCCTATATTTCGAACAGATACTCATTACAGTGATGATGTTTTTAATTAATATGGATACTTATATAATGATCATAAGATAGGGATAGTCAAGTAATAACGCATTGTGGAAAGCATACGATGATAGGACTTAGTGATATTCATTAGTGATCGTCAAGTGATATCGGCTTTTGAGAAAATATAATGTTAGGATTGTAGTGATATGCCGTGATAATGCATTATGAAAAGCATATAATAATAGGACTATAGAGATATTCATGTGATAACACTTTAAAAATAGCACATAATTTAGAAAATGTGTCATGCAAATCTTACCAGGGCATCATACCATCTGGTTTCCTTTGTTATTAATTTATAGCAGGAGTTACCAAACACCACCCACGAGTCAGGGCACCGTAGATTGGCTCTAGACTAGATAAATGAAACAATGATTTCTTTATTGTATACGTTCAACATATCAGTGTATTTTAGTAACTCGCTCGTTGGCAGTTCAAAGTATGCTAATAGTTAAACGATTACATTCTACTAAGATTTAGCACTATAAATACCATAGTAAATAATCATAGAAATTTTGTCCAAAGTCAGAAAGAAATAATTATAAAGTAAAATGTATTCATCATGCTAATTAACTATATGCTTTGGTCTCATGCTTCGGTTGTCAGTTAAAATTGTCCATGACTGTTGCGATTACAGGCCTTTTACTATATCAATAGAGCTTTGAATAGCAACGTGATATTATAATCATTGAGTACATTTTTCCCAGACTGGAAATACTATTCTAATCGTCAGCGACTGTCAAATTTATTAATTGTTGCAAATAAAACTGTATACAAATTGTATGAGTAAGCTGTTGGTGTAATGAGGACGATTTCACAGCCCTCTTGCTGTTGTTGTTTCTTTTACTCATCTCAAACTGGTTATCTCCCATATTTCCTATGTTTTATTTTAACTTTTAGATTTGATGTCTTACATAAAGAGGGAGAAACTTATTGTGAATAGTTTAGTGAACAACAAAATCTCAAACTGACACACCCATACAGTGTGTTGTGAAGGACAAATGCAATATGTTTTGTGATGAGCAAAGTGGTAAAAACAAGAAACCTACCGTTAACGGAGATGATGATGCCACTGAAATAAGGACCAGCAATATTGTCATTAGAGCTGATTTCTCCATCTTGAAAATACTCTGTAAAAGTAAAGGGAAGTAATCGTACTGACGTTTAGATGTTGTCCTTTAAATTAGTAGAACAAGTACCGTACTAAATATAAACTCCGAAATGATATCGAATCTTGACATTGGTATGTTTCATGTGTATTCACACTCGGAAATCAAATATATTTTTCTAAAGAATGATTGGTCATATTGTGTATCAAACATTAGTGACGTACACCAAAATAGTATAAAGATTGGTTTGATCGTTAAATCCAGCATATGTTTGCCAATTGTGCACAACTATACTTGATAACATATATATGCAAAATAGACACGTTTGTGTTCCTATTCTATGACAAATCTAAGGAAACTGTATTATGTGCATGCAATGCATAAGCTATTTCCTGCTTAAAAGCACAAATCATCCGAAAACATATAGACAACACTGCTATAAAAACATTAACAAATTAATCATAATTCATAATTTGTTACCAGATTTGCTGTGGTTATATTGCATTGTTGATAACAGCCTGAACCAGAGTGTATCTACAATTAATTTGTCATAAAATAATAATTGCAACCATAATGAAACATAATATATACTTAAATGTCCTCTTCAGCACACTTATTCCATTAGACAAAAAAGTTGTCTGCCATGGGAAGAAATATTTTTGGTTGAGGAACAAACACTTCGTATAGTTACTTTCCCTTTTGGTCACATGACAAATACAGCACATCAAGTGGACCAGACACATTATTCCTAGAAGTCAGAGAGGATGAATCAACACTTATTTCGCGCCACGTCATCCATAGTGTAAAGCCGAAAATGCAGATTAATACATTAACCTAAATTAAATATAAAATCTAAATATTTTGAATTTTGTCCTGTAATCCTTATAAGCCGTTTTGGACAGTGACTTTGGTCCTGAAGAACAAAGAGTGTATTGAATGGCTGTGGTCCATGTGGCTCAAGTGTTCGATCGACGCTCATGGTAAGAGCGCTCTGATGATGTAACCGCTTGCATATCACAGGGGCAGGCAGCGAGGTCCAGCACATTGCTGTCAACATCTAAGAGTCGAGACTACGCTAGGAACACAGACCCTTAGAACCCAGTCAGCCAACCTTGACTATTTAACAAAAGACGAAGATAAAAGGACAAATTACGTTCGCGGGTAAGAAGGTACTCAAACCCCGTCGATGAAAACCAACTGCATAAATTAATTTCACTATGAAATTGTTCACAGTCACGTAAAACTTCCTGCAAAAAAATGGGCAGAATAGGACCTGTCTGAAATGGTAAATATATTTTGTAAATAACGATTCGCAAATTCTACCTATTACAAATTTCGAGTTGTAATTTTTCTTGCAAATGTATTTTTTTTTAAATGATTTGAAATTGTAATGTTATTCTTGGTAATGAGCAAACGCATGTAAGAAATTCAAATGAGAACCAAGAATAAAATTACAGACTTAACACTTAGTAAAACATGAGCTGATGTGTGCAAACACTTGTATATTTCACAGCTTCAGAAGTCAAAGGTTCCACCAAAGTTCTATCTACGAATTCCATCTCCAGCCATACAGTCCATCTAAACTGAGAGCTTCAGTTTTATCTTCGACTTAGAGACCTTGGCCCTGATTAATCTTGGTCTAAGAGCTTTGTCACTTAAGTACAGACAGACTGCTGTGTGAAAATCCTCGTTGGTCAAGAAGACAATGGAATAGGGGAGGCAAGCAGTAAATTTCGCTGAGGCAGAACTACTTGGAAAAGGAAAGATACAGAAACGCCAAGTTGGTATTACACATGACACAGACAGGATGGTCTGTGACGGAAAGGTGTTTTACCAGACCTGAGAATACTATCTGGGAGATGAGTATTGGAACGTGAAATTCACAAGTAATAAAGTGTTTTCTGCCAAGTGGGGAAGCCAACAAAGCGGATGTACTAACAGAGTTAGTGAGTGACTTATGAATTAAGTGCAACGAACTTAACTGCTGATGTGGTGTAAGAATTCCTTGATTTTGAAGTAGAACCAGGACACTTAGCAAAGTGAAACGCCAGAACTGTGTATGTGTAAGCAAGTTCCTGACAGAAAGAACTTTTCGAACATTCCAGCACAGAATGAAGTGAAAGACGTTTCCAGGTTTGCTAAATCTGAAGTCAGCATTGTTCACCAGTCAATACCAGCCCGACCATAGATAGAGGACAGCGATCACAAATACATCAGGTGAATGCATACTTATGCTTGTGTCATTTGTCTGTATTTGTTCCTTGATTATTGTAATTTCTGATTCTGATTCTTTTTCTTTATAATCCATTTATAGTGATTATAACGTAGATATATTTTTTCTGTTTTGAAGTCCTAGTAATTGTTCTTGGCAACGTACTGAAATTATTCATTTTTTAAAAATTGTATAATCTCCTAGTAATTGTTCTAGAGATATAACTCATGATTAATGTTCCTAATTTAAAGTTTAGTGTGATAAGCTTTTGAGAGATCTGTGAATCTCTAAAATCTCGCCTTGAGTGTAATTCAATTGTTATTCTATCTGTATCTTGATTTATTATTGTTTTGTTTTCTTTTAATAAATTATTATGATTTTACCTATCCACTCTCGTTATATCTAAAGAGGGGTAAATGTGTAGATGACGGTGGGGAGCTCAGCCAATGACGTGTTAAAGACGACAAAGACGGTCAAAAACATATTTCTTAAAGTAGGTCCGTCATCGAATTGGGAGATAATGTGAGGGCGAAGAGAATGACACTTAGACTGACGAGATTGTTCAACTAGGGCCGGTTATCTTGGACAAGTAACACTTGGGGGAAGGTGGTAAATAGTGACGTACCCCAGGGCTTGACTTAGTCACTCCCAGACCACAAAAGACAAAGACCCTGTCGTGGCTATATTGTATCATTGCAGGAGCGAAGAAATTTAATGTGGAAAAATAATTATTAAAATGTGAATATATTCACACGTTAAGCAATCAGAGACACCATACCCATTCACTCATAGTCACCTCAATATTCCTAGTCGCCACTTCATTC
This sequence comes from Sinotaia quadrata, assembly GCA_028829895.1. Classification (NCBI taxonomy): domain Eukaryota; kingdom Metazoa; phylum Mollusca; class Gastropoda; order Architaenioglossa; family Viviparidae; genus Sinotaia; species Sinotaia quadrata. The sequence continues at coordinate 9,857,713 of CM054179.1, read as the reverse complement.
ATAGTCACCATTACATTCATAATCACCATTTCATCCATAGACACCACAGCATTCCTAGTCACCACATCACCCATAGACACCACAACATTCCTACTCATCACTTCATTCAAAGACAGCACTGCATTCATAGTCACCCGTAATTATTAACAACGATGGAACGGACTCGTTCATTGTTTTCCTCTATAGTGGTTGTTAAGGGGTGTTTGGATCGCACATCATTCGTGACACATGGGGGCGACCGTTTTTGAGCATAGTTATCATTTTGATACGTTTTCGAGCAGGGTTATAAATGTGTACTCACTGTAATGAGATTAGCACTATTTCCTTATTGTGCTGAAAGTCTGCAGAGGGTTGTTGCAATTGGTACTTCTTCAGCCCACCTAAATCGTATTTCTGTTCTTACACAGTGCATAAGGATGATCAGAGTCATCATGTTAACTTAGTTATGACGACACTTAAACTGACTGTCAGGGTCGACAGTAGTTCACCATCACGTAAGGATCGTTTGCTTGTAATGCGTTCAAAATAAGCACAGCACTCAACGTGACACGCTTTAATATCGATAGCTGCGCAATTTGTTTAAACTCACAAACATATTTAGCATATATTAATTAATAACTTGAATTGCCATCTTTGTTTCGTTGTCACCGTTTATGTCTTCACCTCCTTCAGGAAAATATACGAGAAATAGAATATAAAAATAAAAACGGTTTGTCTTAGTGTATGATACTAAAGAATGTAATGAATGAATGATAATGGAAAAGAAAATGAACATACAAACTGTGTGAAGACAACTCGCTTAAAGGACCTCTTGGTTAAAATGTCTGATGTTTCCTTGTATCGCTGTCATATATATGTGTGAAGTGTGGCATTAAGCCTGCTTGAAACCTTCACAGCCGACATGAGCTTGATTTTAATTGCTATGACGAAAATTAGTTTTATTATTTCTTATCTGAAAGTTTTCTTTTAAATCTGTACTATCGTATTACTCGAATGAAATACACAGAGAGCAAATAATCATATAGCTATGGAAGTATTTGTTGCCTTCAACAGAGTGTACTAAATATACTGTACACCAGTTATTATGTCCATAGGAAACCGGCGATATAAATGTTCATATTCATTCTTGTTTTTATTTAAAAACGATATATTTTCACTTGATGGCGTTCGGTGAACAATAGTGAGACAAGGTTGACTTCAGATGTCAAGAAAAAAAAATAAACTGTATACAAAAATGTTTAAAAGTTTCGGTCAAATTTCTGACTATCTAGTGGAAATCATAATACGACCAGATGTCTATTAGCACGATTTCTGATATCCATTGTGAAACGTATACACCCGTTCTTTCCGGGATACAATGGACATATTAAGAAACTTGATAACTTAATGAACGAAAAATTGTTCAATGCTACTTATATATAATATAATATAATACATAAATGGACGGCTGGCTGGCTGAATGGATGAAATGACACAGACAGACATACAGACAGATAGACAGACAGACAGATAGATAGATAGATAGATCGATGGATGGATGGATGGATGGATGGATGGATAGATAGATAGATAGGTAGGTAGGTAGGTAGATAGATAGATAGATAGATAGATAGATAGATAGATAGATAGATAGATAGATAGATAGTACGGTGCATTTCTTGCCTAGTACGGGACACAATAACGTCATCAGGAGACTTATAAGCGCCCGCATTCAATCGTCTGCTGTCACTCAGTGACTCCTATGCGGCCTAGCCATCGTTAATTTGAAGTAGGGCATTATCCCAATTTATGCCAGTTTACGTACTTAGCTTTATTCTTAATTTTTATTATGGGGTGGATTGTAATTTAGTTTTATTTTTATTTATTTATTATTTAATGTACTCATTTTGTTAGTGTGTGACAGTGTGAACATTAATGTTTGTCCCTTGGACGAAAGTGGTAGATAAGACACAGTTTGTAACAAGAAAAACTCGTGAATAAATTCAGAACATCTTAACGAGACGAGCCCCCACAAATCTTGGACACCGAATTTCCAATCTTCCATCCCGCACTAAGGATAATCAAATCAATTAGTTACTATTTTATTATTATGCAATATTTATTTATCTATTTCATTCTTTTTTTCCTTTTTAGTTGTTTCACTTATTTTATTTTATCTTTACAGAAACATGTGAATTAAACAGTAAAGAAATATTGCAATAGTGATATTTCAAAGTTATAATAAAAAATCAAACAGTTTCAATTATAATATTTTAACTAGTTTCATTCCAATGAGTTTTAGAGTTGTATGCAACTTATTTCCATTTCCAATTAAGCTTGAAATTAAACGACTAGAAAAGTAATGTAATGTGATCCTATAAGTATGGAACAGTATCACATTTCATTTATGAATAATTCTTTTTGGCTTATTGCAATATGGATTCAAGTGTCATCCGTGTTGTAGTATGATGACATCGGTGGAGAAGGGGTTAAATGTTTCCCAAATGTCGTGAGGATACTCATTTCAAAAGATTAAAAATAAAATTAACTACATACGTACACCTTGTCGAACAATTTCCAATAACGCCTTTCAAGCAGTCTGCCATGCATGGTCTATAAATTATTCAAACATAAAATGTTCTGTTGTATTTTGTGTGTAATTTATGAGCACATCATATGTCTTAATAGCCTGTAGTGAACAAAATATGTCTAAATACCTCTAGTTTGAGAGTCAGCATATATCTTAATAACCTGTTGATTGTGAGCACAGCTTATGTCTTAATAGCTTGTATTTTGTGAGCACAGCTTATGTCTTAATAGCTTGTAGTTTGTGAGCACAGCTTATGTCTTAATAGCTTGTAGTTTGTGAGCACAGCTTATGTCTTAATAGCTTGTAGTTTGTGAGCACAGCCTATGTCTTAATAGCTTGTAGTTTGTGAGTACAGCTTATTCCTTAATAGCTTGTGTCTTAATACCATGTAGTTTATTTCTTTCACAGCATGGCTTAACAGTGTGTTGTTTGTTAGTACTTCATATGCCTTAGTAGCCTGTAGAGTGTTAGATTTGTATTTGTTTTAATAGCCGTTAGTTTGTTAGCATGCCCATGTTTTAATAGCCTGTAGTTTGTTATTACTGCATATGTTTTAATAGTCTGTAGTTTGTTAGCAATTATTTTGTTTTAATGGTCTGAAGTTTGTAAACAATGCATATATCTTAAAAGTCTGTAGTTTGTTAGCTAAGACTTAATAGCCTATAGCTTGCTAGAACATCATATGTCTTAATAACCTGTAGTTTGTAAGCTCATCTTATGTCTTAATAGTCTGTAGTTTATTAGCGCTGCCTATGTCTAAGTAGTCTGTAGTTTATTAGCACATCATATATCTTAGTAGTCTGTAATTTATTAGCGTATCCTATATCTTAGTAGTTTGTAGTTTATTAGGGCTGCCTATTTTTATCTCCAGGATTTCTTGATGAAGACGTGTTCAGCAGGAGGAACATCCCAGTATTGTACAGGCTTGCATTTTAAGACGTGTTTCATGAAGTGTGATATTTTATTTTATTTTCGGTCCAATGTATTTTTATATTTTAATCTTTGCCATTGTTTGTTCTTGCAGTGATAGTTTTCGTTCTGTCACAGTTTGTTGTCATGTAATTTGTCGTCATTTTCCCCTCATGACATGTCATCATAGTTTGTCTGATGAGTTCTTTCATGTTTTGTATTCTCTTATTGATAGACATAATTAGAACGGCAAATTTAAACAGTAAGATAAAGATAAAAAAGACGGAAAGGGGAGGTAATACAGCGGTAAGTTTCAAGAATAAACGAAAGAAGGAAAACATGGAAAATGGAGGAGGATAATATATTACGGTAAGTTTCAACAATAAAGAGAAAGAAGGAAAAAACGGAAGGGGATGTAATACAGCGGTAAGTTTCAACAATAAAGAGAAAGAAGGAAAAAACGGAAGGGGATGTAATACAGCGGTAAGTTTCAACAATAAAGAGAAAGAAGGAAAAAACGGAAGGGGATGTAATACAGCGGTAAGTTTCAACAATAAAGAGAAAGAAGGAAAAAACGGAAGGGGATGTAATACAGCGGTAAGTTTCAACAATAAAGAGAAAGAAGGAAAAAACGGAAGGGGATGTAATACAGCGGTAAGTTTCAACAATAAAGAGAAAGAAGGAAAAAACGGAAGGGGATGTAATACAGCGGTAAGTTTCAACAATAAGAGAATGAAGGAAAACCCGATAGGGAAGGTAATACAGCGGTAAGTTTCAACAACAAGAGAAAGAAGGAAAACACGGGAATGGGAGGGAATACAGAAATCTTTTGTCTGCGTGAAGTGGAAGGTGAAAATCCTAAACTGTATTTCGTTTATTTTCATAATTGTAACTGTTTTATATTCATTACATACATATAACGGGTTTGTATTTTTACATAATCGTAATTGGTGTGCATTCTTGAATTCACCTTTCGGACAACACAGGTAAAAGAACTCAAATCGAGCAACAATGACAAAACTTCTTGACTGATAATCGCAACAAAAGACTACAATCATATTTTGACTTAATTCTCTCACTTCAATAAAGGGGTCATTTTACGAATTCACATGTCACTTGTGTGAATAAAACAGTGTTCAAAGATGGAGGTGCCATGTTTAGCTTCAAGGACATTTTAAAATGTTATAGTTATCTACATAATTCTTTGAATCAGACACTGCTTGTTTTACTGTATTAAATATGTCAGCCGGAATCTGTGTGTCATGACAAAGGTTTAATGAACTACAGTTATTACAGATATTTTAAAAATCTCAAATGTTATTTTCTTTGATTTATATCGAAAAGGATACGTATATATAGTATATATTGCAAAATGTAAATTGGTTTGACGTTACTCTTGCCTCCGTCGAATCTGCGCCTGTTTAGGGTACCTGTTACAAATTTCATACAATGTGTCAGCCTGGCAATTCGGGACTAAACATCTATTACAAATTGCATTTCAAGTATTTCATACAGTGTGTCGGCCTGGTAAATCCTGACTAAGCATCTATAGTCCTCAAATCCGGTGTATGAATTATCCACTACCACTACCATCATCAACAACACCACCACCATCTTCTTCTACTTAAATATTCTTCTTCATCTGAAGAAGCAGCAGAATAACTATTGATACAGTTATAACGGGGTGGTGATTGCATATTCCTAAACCAGTGATCAATTATAGATATTGACTAATTCTGGGTTTAATTTTCACAAAGAAGTTATATATTTAGATGAGTATAATCGTAGACCATACCTGAGAAATAACCGTTAGATATTTCTAGTCTCTTTCCTCTCATTCTGTTATTCTTATATAACAAATATTTAATCCATGCAAAATGGTTTTAGAATTATATTTATACCTCTTCTGATATAGCTAAGTAAAATCTATATTTCAACCATGCAAAATGGTTTTAGTGTTATATTTATACCTCTTCTGGTATAACTGAATAAAATCCACAAAACAAGCAAATCCGCTAGAAGTAAGTAATGATTAAAAAGACGGGTTAACAAATTTGACAATAATAACGAACTGCAGACCAGTTCAGTGACGTACATGATACATTCATAATGTCGCTTCTTTTTGTACATATCTAATCACTATGATACCCATACAAGTTACTGAGATCAGCAATTTAAAACTAGAAACGATGTAGAGGATTGTGCGGGGCATTAGGATGGGGTGAGTTTTAAACCTGTGGACCATTTTAGATTAGATCCTCTTAAAGAGTCGAGTGCTTATACCTCCAGGCCAGAAATTTCCATTGTTTCTTCCAACACTAAGAATAATTAAAATCAATTAGTTACTATTTTAAGCTTATAACACATTTTTATTTATCTATTGCAATCTCTCTTTCTTAGTTGTTTCCCTTATGTTTATCTTCACAGAAGCATGTGAATTAAACAAGAAAGAAAATATTACAATTGTGATATCTTAAAGTTTTAACAAGTAAAACACATGCGATTTTAAATTTAATATTTGTAGTCCTTTCTATCCCAAAGAGTCTTATAATTGTATGCAACTTATTTCCATTTTCGTTTAAAATAAAAATTTGCTTAACAGAACACCCATGTAATGTGATTCAATGATAAGTATGGAACAGTATCACATTTCATAGTTGATTAATTCTTTATGGATTATTGCAATATGACTTAAAGTGTCTAATGTCTGTGTTGTCCTATGACAACATCGGTAATGGAAGAATTGAATGTTATCTACACGTCGTCAAGATTTTGTTTTCTTTAACATCAGACTTGCATCATGTCGATCGATTTCCTGGACTTTTGATTTTTTGCCGTTCTTTGCAAAAATCATTGTCTGTCAATCTGTGAAATGAAAGGAAACGGACATGTTTAGAAAATAATTTCTCATATGATTATAAACAGCTAACAAATTATGTACGCGCTTCACTAGATAACAAAGACAAAGAATAAAAATACCACGGTTTTGTAATAATAAATCTTACATTGTTATAGCAAGAGTTAAGTTTCTGTTAAATTACTTGCACTCGATAACAAAGACAAAGGATAAAATCGTACAGTTTTTTAATAATAAATCTTATATTGTCAAAGCATGGGTTACTTTTCCGTTACATCACTTGCACTATAATTAATCATGTATTTCGTGCAGACTGCCAATATTCCTTTCAATGGCTATAAGTGTGAATTGTATTAAACAAGACTCGCTTTTTGAAATATATTTACACCTGGGATATTTCTATTACTATCCATACGGATTGTGGAGATACTCATAAACACGCCCCCCCCCCCCCCCCAAAAAAAAAAAAAAAAAAAAAAAAAAGCACGTCAGAATCATCTTTCTATTGTCAGATTTGGGATGGATGATCGATAACCAAATATTTACCTTGTGTTGAATTGCTAAATGCTCTGAATAGGCGATTAATATACCCAATGCATAGTGAGGAAAATGGATTGGAACGATAGAATATTATTTGATAATTTAATCATCTGAAAATCTTTCCCTTCAAGTCACAGTTATTATACTTTACAAGTAAATTAATATAAAACATATTCTTATTTTGGCAAATCAAAACATATTAAAGTACTCGGAAGTGACAGAAAGATGGTGCATTTGCATGTCCACAGTTCAGAAAAATACACTCACCAAAACAGAAGAATGTTTCTTGCAGATTACAGCATGTGTGGTATCGCAGAAGTAATCATGCCACAAGCCTCCATCTTCAAAACGTAATGCCACACAATCTTGTCCAGTGCCACCGCCTGGTTCTCCAGGATACCAGTGTGTATATGTCAGTTTTTGCTTCATGTCAGCCCAAACAAAATGCCCCTCTTGCACCAAATCACTCAAACCAATCCACACTGTCTTTCCTGCACACATTTAAATTTGACTGATATTAAGGCATATGAAAGAAATCGAAAAAAAACAAACGCTAACTTCCATCTATAAACTAACTTACCCTATCTCCTACTATCCTGCCCACAAAACCCAAACCCAAAAGCAAAAGCACACCATAAACATAAATGGAGTTATTAAAGATAAACAATAAACCTACTATGTAATCTTGCATAACCGAAGCTGCAATTGTCTTTTTCATGCACCTTTTTGTATCAAAGTTACAAGTTCATTGTCTGTGTCAATTTCCACGTGTTTTCTCTCCTCACACTGAAAACACGGATCTACTGTTATTCCCTCAAACTGGGCACTTTTTCCACCATACCAGCTTCTTCTAGCAGAATAACAAACAGCAATTTCTAATACCTTCCTTACACTAAAATTGCTCGATATGGTCAGCATATATTGCCACTAAACATCAATGAAGTGTAATATATCTTTTACATTTACACAATGTAGTAAATGCTTCCCGCATCTACCACGGTCATATAATCAGTGAACCAGAAGATTCATATTACACAATGAAGAAAGCCTGCTTGTCCCTTGTAAATATATACTCAGGAACAAACACTGAGTTTCCAGTTTATTGCTTTATAACTCCATTTTTCTTACATTCCAGTCTCAATTTACAGCTTCCTGCAATGATATTTATTAACCCGATAAATGTGCACAGTATGATAAATACAGCTTATCAAAACAATATCAAGTGTTATCACACTACATATAAAATCATACTTCAAACATTTGTAGAAACAATATTCTACGCTCATAATGCATCTCTATGTAAAACACAAGTATAGCATATCAATAGCGAAAATGCATGAAATATTCCTAAGTCTATTCTCTCTCAACCAGTCAGTTAACTCAACATTAAGCTAATGGGCCACCTTTCAAGACTGTACATCTTTGCCACATTATTTTCAAGTGATCAGACAATAACATTTTCAACAACATGTAAAATTTTGGATCTCATCCCATTGGCTGTTCTCGTTCTCATAAATCCTAATTATTGGATAATAAAACTACTCACCCAGTAGAACTAGTTTGCATTACATCAGCAATTTCTAAAATATTCTCAACTCGAGTTGTTTACTTCCAACTCTGACACTTACAAAAATGCCATCATAACGTGTGTTCAAGGTCGGTTCACTTCGACAATTTAACAACTTGTATAAATATTAAGTTGAAAAATAGTGATAGTCAAATTTATTCATGTTGATAATCTTATGTTGGAGAAGAAAGTGGGTGGATGGGGACTCGCTAAATATAGATTAAAGACGGATTTGTCTTTTCATTTATTAAGCTTTATTAAGAAAATTTCCCCCTACGAAGAGATTATGTGACCGTGAATGATTATCTTAAATGATGTGGAAGAGAGAAAACGTCTACAGCGCCCGCATTTCCTTCAAATAAGAGGCGAGTGGTGTCTGTTGGAGGATCATTAATAAAATAAATTAAGATTATCATCACTTGTAATTAGTTTTGGATATTTACTTAATTAATTATAATAATATCATTAACTAAGTGGCGTTGGAGCCACAGTAGGTTACAAAAGTTATAAGTGGAGTATGCAGATTAGAAAAGTTCATGTAAGTGGAGTATATACTTTACAAAAGTTGATGTAAGAGGAGTATATATGTAACGAAAGTTGATGTAAATGTAGTATTTTATGAAAGTTGATGTAAGTGGAGTATATAGATTACGAAAGTTGATGTAAGTGGAGTATATAATTTACGAATGTTGAGGTAAGTGGAATATGTAGGTTACGAAAGTTGTCCTACCATAATTATGTGCCAGTCTGATCAGAAATTCTTCCTCCTCTGGTGACTCAATCATTACAATGGAGCTGTTGATTGTCTCGCAAATTCTCTGATTAATGAAAAAGCATAACGTATACAATTTCTCTCCTTCTAGTCAAGGTCTATGCTCCATTACATTGCTGTTGTTTTTAATATAGATAATTATATAATGATCAGAATATAATGATAGTCATTTGTGATATTCATATGACAATGCATTATGAAAAGCATAAGATACCAGGATTTAGTGATATTTATTAGTTATATTAATGTGATAACGCATTATGAGAAACAGAAAAACATGGGGTTATAGATATTCATGACTGATAGTCACGTGACATCGCCTTTTGAAAAAAAAAAATAGATTGTAGTGATATGCCGGGATAAAGCATTATGGAAAACAAATAATAATAGGATTAGATTCATATTCATGTGATAACACTTTAAAAATAGCACATAATTTAGAAAATGTGTCATGCAAATCTTACCAGGGCATCAAACCATCTATATCCCTTTGTTATTAATTTATAGCAGGAGTTACCAAACACCACCCACGAGTCAGGGCACCGACCAGTGGCTCTAGACTAGATAAATGAAACAATGTATTGTATAAGTTCAACATATCAGTGCATTTTAATAACTAGCTCTTTGGCAGTTCAAGTATGCTAATAGTTAAACGATTACATTCTACTAAGATTTAGCACTTATATATTAAGCACTTATAGCATTTATAAATACCATACTAAATAATCATAGAAATTTTGTCCAAATTCAAGCAGAAATCAGTATGAAGTAAAATTTATTTGTCATGTTTATTAGCTACGTGCTTTCATCTCATGCTTCAGTTGTTAATTAAAATTATCCATGATTGTTGCGGTTACAGGCCTTTTCTTTTGACCAATAGAGCTATGAATATCAATGTGAAAATCACTGAATACAGTTTTTTTCCCAGACCGGAAATACATATTCTAATTGTATGAGTAGTAATGTGTTTTTGCAATGAGGCCGATTTCACAGCCCTCTTGCTTTCTTATACTCATCTGAAACTGTTTTATCTTCCCTATTTTCCATGTTGAATGTTAACGTCTGGATTCAATGACAGCTAATCTTACTTAAAGAGGGAGATGCTTAGTATGAATAGTTTTCTGAACAAGCATATCTCAAACTGACACACTCATAGTGTGACAAAGTCAATTTGCCCCTCCTTATTTTTAATTTTAATTGTTATTTAAGTTACTAAATTGTCAGAGTGACCCGACCTTGGGCACTCCTTATGTTGTTAGTTTGAAAGTGTCTGAGTTTGAAGTAAACAGTCTAAGGGAAGAATATTCTAGATTTGCTGACCTAGTGGAAACTGAGTGAGTAGTTGTTTTTACTATCCAAAGATTATGACTTATGAGAACGAGACTAGCCAATAGGGCCGAGTTTAAGGAGTTTACTTACAGTAGAGAATGTTACTGTCTACTCACTTTTGAATTTGAAGACAAAGAGAGAAATCCGGATCTGAAAGTAGTAGGTAGCTTGAGTGGTGAGTTTAAGCTGACTGATTGAGAGAGAGTGGACTTGGAAACATTTCATACATTTTCCTATTGATATGTTGTACTTGTGTTATGTAAATATGTAGTGTGTAAGTTGATTTATTGATTACAAATGTTTGAACTAAGCTGCGCCCCTGTGGTGTAATAATATGTGACATTGTTTGATACATTGTATTTATTGTATCACGTACATCAGTTCAGTGAAGATAACACAGTCATTGTGATTGTGTTCTGCTCATGAAATTGATGGCAAGAGAATGTCAGATCGGTTGAGAATAACGACGTGTCATTGTTTTCTTGCGCACAAAGCGGGAACACATTTTAACACTGTCACGTGATTAAAAAGCCAGTGAAAAGAATGTGGAAGCTGTACTTAATCCAGGTTATGTGAAGCTTATAATAACCTATTCTAATAACTCCGTTTCTATTCTCTGATAGGTCTACCTTCAATTTGTATTGACTTGTTGAACTATAATTAGCTGTGTGTATATGTATATAAAATGTTTGATTCGTTGAATATTGATGACAAATTATCTGTTTCATTGTGATTGGCATTTGTACAGTTGATTATTCTTTTAATAAATTTATTTTTTAATTTATTGACCTTCTTACTCAATTATATTGATATTCTTATGTTTCAGAAGAACGTGGGTGGAAGGAGGCTCGTTAATATAGATTAAAATCGGATTTGTCTTCTCCATAAGAAAACAAATCTGTAAGAAGTTTTCCATCTGCAAAAAAACTTATTTGACTGTAAGCGTTGTTTTATGTTTTGGAACTGTGAATTCGTTTATACCCCAAAATATCCGCCAAGTGAGAGACAAGTGGAGTCAGTTGGGGGGGGGGGGATAATTAATAAAATAAAAATATATTCTCATCACTTGAAATTAGTTACGAAAGATTAATTACAAATAATTATTATCTTCATTAACTCAGTGGCGCACGTGTCACACATAGTGTGTATTGTAAAGTAGAAATGCAATATGTTTTGTGATGAGCAAAGTGGTAAAAACATGAAACCTACCGTTAACGGAGATGATGACGTCACTGAAATAAGGACCAGCAGTGTTGCCATTAGAGCTGATTTCTCCATGCTGAAATTACTCTCGAAAAGTAAAGAGAAAAAAACGTACTGATGTTTAGATGTTTTCCGTTAAATTATAAGAACATGAAATGCTCCGAAATGCTATTCTACGTTAACATTGGTAAGGTTCATTTGTTATCGCACTCAAATATATAATATTGCTTCTAAAAGACTGATTGGTCATACTGTTTATGAAATATTAGTGACCTACACCAAAATTATCTAAAGAGTGGTTTGATCGTAATGTGCAGCACGTGTCTGCCAAATGTGCACAAGTATACTTGATAACATATATATGCAAAATAGACACGTTGGTGTTTCTATGCTATGACAAATCTAACGAAACTGCATTACGTACATACAATGCATACGTATTTCTCTGCTTAAAAGCACAATCATCCGAACATATATAGACAACAATGTTATTATTATATTCTGTTGCTAGATTTCATTCTTGGTAACAACGTAGATCAGAGTGTATCCACAATTTGTCATAAAATAATAATTGCAATGAAAATGTAAAATAACATAATTAAACGTCCCTTTCCTTTTCAGCACACGTAGTCCATTAGACAAAAAGTTGTGTTACCTTAAAAAAGTATTTTTGGCTGAGGGACACACCATTCATACACATTTACTTTTACTTTTGGTCACATGACTAGTGAGCCACATCAAATCATCTCAAAAGTGGACCAGACAGATTATTCCACGAAGATAGAGGAGGAATACAGAGAGGATGTCTCAACTCTTATTTGCGTCACTTCATCCAAGGTTACCACTTCATCCATAGTCGCCATTGCATTCATAATCACCACTTCATCCATAATCACCTCTTCGTCCAAAGACACCACTGCATTCATAGTCACTACTTCATCCATATACACCACTGATTTCATAATCATCACTTTATACATAGTCACCTCTTTGTCCATAGACACCATAACATTCATGGTCATTACGTCATCCCTAGTTACCCATAATTATCAACAATGATGAACGAACTCGTTCATTGTTTTCCTCTATAGTGGTTGTTGAGGGGAGTTTAGATCGTCCATCATTAGTGACACAAGGGGGCGACCGTTCTTGAGTATGGTTATCGATTTGTACACACTGTGATGAGATAAATACAATTTCCTTATTGTGCTGAAATTCTGCAGTGGGTCGTTGCCACTGGCGCGTCTTCAGCCCACCGAAATCGATTCTCTGACCTCTGTTCTTACACAGATTTTCGTACGAAAATCAGAGTGGTCATTTTAACTTCGTCATGGCGACACATGAATTGTCCTGTCAATGTCTTAGTCGAGAATATTTACCACCACATAGAGATTTTTTGCTTGTAATGCGTTCAAAATAAGCAGTGCATTCAACGTAAGAAGCTTTAAAGTAGATCATGGCACATTTTGTAAACTGACGTTCATATTTAGCATATATTAATTACTTTCTCGAATCGTCATTTTTGTATCGTTGTCACTGTTTATGTCTTCACCTCCTCCAGGAAAATATACGAGAAATACGGTTTGTCTTTGTGCATGACATTAAAGAATGTAATGAATGAATGATAATGGAAAAGAAAATGAACTTACAACCTGTGTGCAGTCAACTCGCTTAAAGCAGCTCTTGGTTAAAATGTGTGATGTTTCCTTGTATCGCTATTATATATATGTGTGAACTATGACATTTTGTTTGCTTGAAACATTCACAGCCGACATAAACTTGATCTTACAGTATGACACACTCTATTTTAATTATTTCTTATCTGAACGTTTTCTTTCAAATTCGTACTGTCGTATTATTCGAATGAAATACACAATGAGGCAAATATACATATAGCTATGGAAGTATTTATTGCCTTCAAACATTCAACTAATGTAAACCAATTATTATTTTCATAGGAAACTGGCGATAAATCTTTTTTTCCATCTTTGTTTTTATTGTAATTTTTTTTTCATTTTCACTTGATGACGATCGGTGAACAATAATGAGATACGGTTGACTTCAGATTTACATATGTCAAGAACATAATAAGCAGTATACAAAATAAATGTTTAATCTTTTCGGTCCAAATTTCTGACAATCTAGTGGAAATCATAATACGACAGATGTCTATCAGCACGATTTTGGATATCCATTGCGAAACGTATTCACCCGTTATTTCCGGAATAAAATTGACATATTAAGAAACTTGATCACTTATTCAACGAAAAGTTCAATGCTACTTATATGCACGCACGATACATATACAACAGCTATGCACAAAGACATGACAGACAAACTTAGCAAAAGACATGACAGACAAACTATGCACAAAGACATGACAGACAAACTTAGCAAAAGACATGACAGACAAACTATGCACAAAGACATGACAGACAAACTTAGCAAAAGACATGATAGACAAACTATGCACAAAGACATGACAGACAAACTTAGCAAAAGACATGACAGACAAACTTAGCAAAAGACATGACAGACAAACTATGCACAAAGACATGACAGACAAACTTAGCAAAAGACATGACAGACAAACTTAGCAAAAGACATGACAGACAAACTTAGCAAAAGACATGACAGACAAACTTAGCAAAAGACATGACAGACAAACTTAGCAAAAGACATGACAGACAAACTATGCACAAAGACATGACAGACAAACTTAGCAAAAGACATGACAGACAAACTTAGCAAAAGACATGACAGACAAACTTAGCAAAAGACATGACAGACAAACTTAGCAAAAGACATGACAGACAAACTTAGCAAAAGACATGACAGACAAACTTAGCAAAAGACATGATAGACAAACTATGCACAAAGACATGACAGACAAACTATGCACAAAGACATGACAGACAAACTTAGCAAAAGACATGATAGACAAACTATGCACAAAGACATGACAGACAAACTTAGCAAAAGACATGACAGACAAACTATGCACAAAGACATGACAGACAAACTTAGCAAAAGACATGACAGACAAACTTAGCAAAAGACATGACAGACAAACTTAGCAAAAGACATGACAGACAAACTTAGCAAAAGACATGACAGACAAACTTAGCAAAAGACATGACAGACAAACTTAGCAAAAGACATGATAGACAAACTATGCACAAAGACATGACAGACAAACTATGCACAAAGACATGAGAGACAAACTTAGCAAAAGACATGATAGACAAACTATGCACAAAGACATGACAGACAAACTTAGCAAAAGACATGACAGACAAACTATGCACAAAGACATGACAGACAAACTTAGCAAAAGACATGACAGACAAACTTAGCAAAAGACATGATAGACAAACTATGCACAAAGACATGACAGACAAACTTAGCAAAAGACATGACAGACAAACTTAGCAAAAGACATGATAGACAAACTATGCACAAAGACATGACAGACAAACTTAGCAAAAGACATGACAGACAAACTTAGCAAAAGACATGATAGACAAACTATGCACAAAGACATGACAGACAAACTTAGCAAAAGACATGATAGACAAACTATGCACAAAGACATGACAGACAAACTTAGCAAAAGACATGATAGACAAACTGTGCACAATAACATGATAGACAAACTGTGCACAATAGCATGATAGACAAACTATGCACAATAGCATGATAGACAAACTATGCACAATAGCATGATAGACAAACTATGCACAAACATATGATAGACAAACTATGCACATAGTCATGGCAGTCCAGGTATAAAAATGACTTAGCAGTCAAACTAGGCACAAAGTCATGGTATTCAAACTATGAACAAGGTTATGGTAGTCATACTATGTAAAACGTCATGGCAGTCAAACTATGAACAAAGTCATGAGAGTCACACTATGAACAAAAGAATGGCAGTCACACTATGAACAAAGTACTGGCGGTCAAACTGCACACGAAGTCATGGCAGCCAATCTATATACAAAATCATAAGAGTCCTAATGTGCACAAAGCTACCACTGTCACACAATGCACAAAACCATGGCAGTCATATTATGCACAAGCTCATAAAAGTTATACTATGCATAAAGTCATGACATTCAAACTTTGCACAAAGTCAGGGCAGTCATACACCAAAGAACTCGAGGTGCGTGAATGTCAATGAAAAATGAGCTACTTTGAATAAATTCAAATTGATCAACAAATAATTGCCTAGGCAACAACTCATGCAGACCGTCCAGGAAATATACGCTTAGAAATGACATCATGACTATTCTTGTCATGGAATTAGGGACATGAGAATGCAGTGGTTGATGAGATAGGAACTATATCCATAACTATGGCAACTATATCTGACACGCCTTGGAAGTTTTGTAATGTATATTATTCTTTGATATTAAGTGTTTTTAATATTTTTAATGAACTTGTATAGAAAATATTAATGAATTAATTGGGAATGCTTTGCTGATAATGCGATTTATTTGGAAAATGTATTATTACTTCATTTGGTACTCAAATAGTTATTGCTACCATATTAATGAAATGCATTTTAGGAGTTCATACGCATACCGACTGTATAACAAAGTGAATCATTCTTGTTTAAACTTAATAGTCATGAATTTGGAATTTCACCATTTCATCTATTACGTCACTATGGAAATGAATTCTCTCTATGACTATACGTTTCTCAAGAGTATGAAGTTGCACTTCTATCAAATTGTGATTCTTTGTATAATTGTAAAATACACACAAAGCCTGACAGAAAAGTAAATACCACTTCAAGCACTTTACAATGATTTGTAAACTGTAGAACACCCGTTTCAGGCATATTTGCACAGAATATGTCAGACACCTACTTCAGATATATTTCCATAGAATATCATTCACGTTTTTCACCTGTCATCCACCATCAGATTAATTTATTACAACCCTTTTTCACGTATTTGTAATATGACTGTATTGTATTATTTTATATCTGTAATTGCTTATTTGGAAGACACAAATATTAATGAATTAATGATTTGTTTTGCAATCGCGTATATTTATATATGCTGATAATAAATTTGTTGAGGTTATTTATAAAAAATCATTTTCTTCTAAATTTGCGATCTGTTCCTATTGCCAGCAACTCAGTAGATATGATCTCACTTTAATGGCTATTTTGTTAGAATTTGCATTTTTGCATTGCATATGTCCTAAAGGACTATTTTAAATTTGAACTGTACTCAATTATTTGACAGCACTTCTAACCTGTGAATTTGTCACAGTAATTGTCATACCTTGTCTATATCGGCGTTTACTGTGGAATATTGCAAACGATATATTTCTATATCTCTACTGACCTTGAGAGATTAATGAACTGCTTTCTTCAGCACGTGGTGCTGGAATAGGGAGGAGGGTTGTAAGTTGTTGAAGTGTTTAGCATGGGATACCATAACGGTCACCAAGAGACATATAAACGCCCTTATTCAATCGTTTGCTGTCAGTCAGTGACTAATATGAGCCTAGCCATCGCATGTCTCTGTTATGGATGACGTCATACTTGCCTTCCAAATTAGTCAAGAATTAATCAAAAATGTAGTCTGTCTTCTCAGATGTCGGAAATGCATTACGCTTTATTTTCTTCAAGGTGAGGCTTTGGACGAAGGATTTAAACCCTAACTGGTGGGACCAGCCAGCACTCTGCGTGGTCTGCTTGTTCCAGTCTGCAGTATACGTGTCCTCAGATGATTGCATACTGCAGTTGCAAAAATGAAAAATTCTGGCATCAAGGAGGAATGTACTGATGTGTCATGTGCTTCGATGTGATGTATCGCCAGGTATATGGATTCGCCTTACCCCAACTGGAATCATCATAAGACCATTGTGCTAAAAGACCTGTCCAATTCTAGGAGACTGTTTATTTAATACAATGACCTGTCCCATCCTAGAAGATGGTACATAATTTAATTACTAAAATGACCTGTCCATTAAAGGGGACTACTTCATTTAATTACTACAACGACCTGTTCCATTCTAGAAGACTGTACATAATTTATTTAGTACAATTATATGTCATACTTTTAGGAGACTGTACTTCTTTTATTTAGTACAATGATCTGACCCATTCTAGGAGACTGTTCATCATTTATTTACTATTGTGACTTGTCCCATTCTAGGAGACTGTACATCTTTTATCTTCTACAAGGACGTGTCCCATTCTAAGAGACTGTACTTCATTTATTTATTACAAAGTCTCGTCCCACCCTAGGGGACTACTTCATATATAGATTGGTTTAACAAGCTGACACTGAAAGACAGAAGATTTATTTATATCTTCGTCACAACTGCAGATAGGTATGGTATTATTAAGGGCTTTACATTAATGAGATTTAACAATCTTCATGAACTGGTAACATTGTGGACATTAATTTGAAATGGGACATTATCCCAATTTATGCCAGTTTTTGTGCCTAACCTTATTCTTAAATTTTATTGTGGGATGGACTGTAATTTAGTTTAATTATTCAATGTGTTCATTTTGTTATTGTGCGACAGGTGAATATTAAGTTTTGTCCCTTGGATGAAAGTGGTAGGGTAAACCAAATTAAGTACAAGAAAAACTCGTGAACCAATCTAGAACCTCTCAAAGAGATGAGCCCCTACACCTCTTGACTACCAAATTTCCAATCTTCCATCCAGAACTATGAATAATCAAATCGATTAGTTAATATTTTATGCTTATGTAATATTAATGTATCTATTTCATTCTCTCTCCGTTTTAGTTCTTTCATTTATTTTATTTTATCTTTAAAGAAATATATGATTTAAACAATAAAGAAATACTACAAGTGATATTTAGAAGACTTAATAAGAAATCAAACACATTCAATTTTTATTTTATTATTTTAACCCTTTATATCCCAATGAGTTTTATAATTGTATACAACTTATTTCCATTTACAATTAAGCTAGAAAGTAAACGACCCGAACAGCCGTGTAATATTATCCACTGATAAGTATGGAACAGAGTCATATTTCATACATGAATAGTACTTTATGGCACATTGCAATGTGGGTTAAGTGTCTGAATTCTGCATTGCTATATTATACCATCGCAGAGAAGGGGTTAAATGTTTTCTAAACGACATCAAGGCATTCGTTTCAAAAGATTTTCTTATTTGACTGCAGACTTGCATCGTGTCGAACAATTTTCTTGAATTCATATTTATTTCTGTTCATTGCTAAAATCTTTGTTGATTAGCCTGTAAAATGAAAAGACATCGATATATTTAGACATTCACCATATATATACAAGAGAGAGAGAGAGAGGGAGAGAGAGAGAGGGAGAGAGAGGGAGAGAGAGGGAGGGAGAGGGAGAGGGGGGAGAGAGAGAGGGGGAGAGAGGGGGGAGAGAGAGAGGAAAGAGAGAGGGAGAGAGAGGGAGAGAGAGAGGGAGAGGGAGAGAGAGAGAGCTAACAAATTGTGTACGCACTACCTGATACTATTAGATAACAAAGACAAAGGATGAAATAGAAGAGTTTAGTAATAGGCATTTCCTTTATTATCAAAGCAAGAATTCATTTTCTGTTAAATTTGAACTTTGAACTAGAATTAATAGTGTACTGTGACACCTCTGGTACTCTGCCATCGATTTGATTATTATTTATTAATTATCAACACACATTTAATTACAATTTATTCAGACCCTTAAAATGTCGCGATAATGTGACAAATAAACTTTGCCTCGAACTTCTGCCGAAAAAAAATGGCACTTTAAGCACCAGGACTGTAACATGTCTGTTACGTGTGCCAGCTTTTATTTTAGGACCCTGCTCGAGAATTTTGAATTTCTGTTAAACTTTGCCTCGAACTTCTGCCGAAAAAAAAATGGCACTTTGAGCACCAGGACTATAACATGTCTAATTCACTTTGTTATGTAAAGGTCACGGCCGTCGCCCTCCGTCATGCTCAGAACTGATGTGTTCAATCGGAAAAGTCCGAATAATTTGACAATTGTAATTCTAGTCTAACTGACGAGGACGTTAGCCTGAAATGCATGTAGGCACACACGAAGTATTTGTCTTAGTGATTGTAAGTCTTGTCTAACTGACGAGGACGTTAGCCTAAAATGCATGTAGGCACACACGAACTATTTGTCTTAGTGATTGTAAGTCTTGTCTAACTGACGAGGACGTTAGCCTGAAATGCATGTAGGCACACACGAAGTATTTGTCTTAGTGATTGTAAGTCTTGTCTAACTGACGAGGACGTTAGCCTAAAATGCATGTAGGCACACACGAAGTATTTGTCTTAGTGATTGTAATTCTTGTCTAACTGACGAGGACGTTAGTTTCAAAGATGTTGTGTGCAAGAAAATGTCTCAGTGACTGTAAACTTGAATATATTTGTGCTGCCCATTCCACAATTTTCTAGAAACCTAAATAAATCCTTAAGTCGTTTTGCAGTATTGGTGCTTATTTTTATTGTCAGTATCGTCTATCTATTGTCATGCGTGGAATGGTGGGCGAGTCGAATCAGCAAATATGTTGCTAGTGTTTAACTGTTAATACCTGACTAATATAACAAATGAGTAGTGAGACTTGTGAACAGCCAAGTTAAAGTGTTAATAGATATTTTCATTAGTTTAAATAAGCGCCGGTCCTCTCATGCCAGAACTAGTTTCTTTTAAAGAATGTGTTAACATTAAGATTATGGGGATTATAGTGAACATACAACTATCAACGTATTCACCAATGACCATTATTGATGTATTCACCAATGACCATTATTAATGTATTCACCAATGACCATTATTGATGTATTCACCAATGACCATTATTGATGTATTCACCAATGACCATTATTAATGTATTCACCAATGACCATTATTAATGTATTCACCAATGACCATTATTAATGTATTCACCAATGACCATTATCAATGTATTCACCAATGACCATTATTAACGTATTCACCAATGACCATTATCAATGTATTCACCAATGACCATTATTAACGTATTCACCAATGACCATTATTAACGTATTCACCAATGACCATTATCAATGTATTCACCAATGACCATTATCAATGTATTCACCAATGACCATTATCAATGTATTCACAAATGACCCACAAGGTGGTGCATATGTGTGTTCATAGCTGAAGAAAGTGCACTCACCTAAAAGGAAGGTTTCTCGCAGATTGCAGCAAATCTATTCTCGCAATCGTAATCATTCCAATAACTGCCACCTTCGTACCACAGCCCTCCACAATCTTCTCCCAGAGAGTCGTCTGGTTGTGCGTGGAACCAGTTTGTGTATCTTGGTTCTTGCTGCGTATCAATCCACACGAAGTGCCCTTCTTGCACCAAATCGCTCAAACCAATCCAAACTGTCACTCCTGCACATGTTCATAATTACTGATTTTGAGATAATCAATAACACAATTTTAAAAGAAAAAATAAAACACAAACACGCCTATATATAATTAATATTTCTTTCATTACTACAGCCAGTAAGAATATTTCAATGTTAAGACTACTACTACCGTTGGAATTATTAGTCCAAATATTCATCCTGATGAAGACAGTGATGATGGTATTGACGACGCTGATATAATGAAAATATTATTAAAATATTTTTATACCATTAAATGTTTTGAAATGAGACGAATGGGATTGAAACTTGGTAAAGTAATGTGTTGACTTATAAAAATACTATGTTTACACCTATTTATATCGATTGATTATTTGCAAGTTCTCTGTCATAGTGATCTGTTCGGGGTGGTCGTGCATGTAAACTCCAGAATATATATTCACTCTACTTTTAGTTAAAAATAAACTCTGAATACTGGTTTATATCAATAAGTCAATCCGAACACTGAATACTGGTTTATATCAACAAGTCAATCGGAACACTGAATATTGGTTTATAATAATGAATCAATCCAAACATTGAAAACTGGTTTATACTTATACATCAATCCAAACACTGAATATAAGTTTATAATAATAAGTCAATCCAAAAAATGAAAATTTGTAAATACGTTTTCCAAAATAGAATACATTAGAAAATGTTATTTGGGAATAAGTCTATAATTGATTTAAAGAAACAAATAATTTATGTTGATGTAGGTGGATATGTAGGTTATGAAATTTGACATAATTATGTGGAGTATGTAAGTTGAGATATGTGGAGTAAGTAAGTTGAGATATGTGGAGTAAGTAAATTGACATATGTGGAGTATGTAAGTTGAGATATGTGGAGTATGTAAGTTGAGATATGTGGAGTAAGTAAGTTCGCATATGTGGACTATGCAAGTTAGGAAAGTTATACCATGGTTACGTGCCAGTCTGACAACAAACTGATCCTCGTCTTGTGACCCAATATTTACCAGTGAGCTGTCAATAGTCTTGCAAATGAACTGAAATAAATGGAGTTTATACATGCACTCTCTCTCTCTTCTTCATGTTCAATGCCTGTTCTAAATATCAGACTATACATAGCAAAAGATAACTATTGCACTGTTAAAGTGTATATTAAAATATATAATATGTAATGATATGATTATGGAGATATTCATTACTGGTATTAATTATACAACTGTCACACCAAGGGGGCGGGTGGGAGGTTGAACAAAAGACAGTGAACCGTGGGGAAACGACGTTGTAGCATAACGCTGTCGTGTACAACACGTCTCCGCTGTCACAACTTTATTCAGTCCGTTAGTGGTTTGTCTGAACATGTAGGACCTGTTTGTTGTTTGTCACAGTGTCCAACACACACATTAACCATAGAAGTTGGCTTGGCTCTTTTACTATGCATGCAGGAGTTACGTTTTCTGACCTGTTTGTATGACGTGTTTGTATGGAGTGCTTGTAGGCGTGTTTCTGTGACGTGTTTGTGTACGAGAATGTTTGTGGAGTGTAGAACGTAAATAATACAGGACAGTGCAATGTAAACAACGTACATACCCTTTCAAAACAATAGTCGACAAGTTACTAAGTTTTGATGAATATGCTTAACTTTATTGTTCTACGTCACACCACTGAGAAATAATTATGATCTCTCATTCTCAAGTCTCATACTGTCTTCGAAGTTTGATTAGAAATTAAAACTGCATTTCTTATTCCTGCTTTAGGTCCTTAACCAAATGTTCACTCTTAAAATAATTACAGAAAGCAAAATTTACTAAGCCGAAAGTACTGCCATGCCGCATGACACCTTGCCACACATAAATCTCAAAGTCTCTTTTGCATTTTTTTCTCCCTTTTGGCAAGGAATAATTTTTATTTACTACAATTCCCAGAGTACTCCCCCCCCCCCCGTGGTCTAAAATAAAAACGATATACTATTGGCTAGAAAAACTGTAACTAAGACATATGTTTTCTAATTAATTGTCAAGGTCCCCGCACGTGAAACACAAATTAAACATTGGTACAAACTGTCACCTCAGCGTTTTCATAGCCTCAGCCCTGTCTGGATAACCCAGTGGGCATGACATGTCATCCGTTGTAGGTTGCCACTTAATAGGTTCATGAGATTACTTGCCTTACCCTTCACCTCAGGCACGAAAATGAAAATGCTAATTACCATGAGTGCACATTAAGTTCTTACTACTGCTAAATTCTCAAACAGTACATATATTTACAAGTAATACTTCTAGTAAAGATATTTCATACATTTAACAAAATTGCGTAATAAATAAAGTTACAAATTAGCTTTCAAATTATCAGTAAATAGAAAGGGGTGTATAAAGGGTGTGCTAGTTATATTCTCAAAATAGGCATTTAGAATGAATTCACACATATCCTGAATAGTATGACACTAAAGTGTAATTACACAATTGCTTCCCTTGGTTGCAATTATCAGAACAAAACACGGGGAAAACCATGCTCCAAATCATGTGTCAACAGAATCTAATTATAAAAAAGTAATTCTAGTGAGTCCACAGTCAGAAGTTTGTGATAACAACGCATTGAGAATAGCAAAATAAAAAATAATACAATTAAAACATGTGTCATGTAAATCTTACCTGAGCATCATACCATCTAGTTCTTTCAGTTATTAGCTTGTAGCAGGAATTACCAAACACCACCCACGAATTAGGGCACCGACCAATAGTTCTAGACTAGATAAATGAAATAATGATTTATTTATTGCATCATTTAAACGTGACAATGACTTGTAATAACTCAATATTTGGCAGTTCAAGATATACTGGACTAGATAAATGGAGTAATTTGTTTATTGCATAAATGGAGCACAGCAGTACATTTTAACAATTCACTATACGTCAGTTCAACATAGAGAAATAGAACACGTTTTCTTGTAACAAGATTTAACACTAAATAACGATATGAATATCATAGCTGCAAACATTACAGTTCTCTTTGACTTTGTATTTCTTTACATTTTCTCCTGCATTATAATATTATTATGTGTAACCATTGTTGCTTGTTGGTGCAAAATAAATAAATATTCACTTGGCCAAGTCAGCCGAATATTTGTTCATCATTAAGTTTTCCACAGGAAAAAAAAACACCTTATGCCACCAGTCAGAAGTCCGTGAGGGTATGGTAAGTAATTACTCAGAGGTTGGAAACACCTCCATGCTGAGAGGGAGGGGGTCGTAAACCGGATGATAGATTGCCATAAATGGACAAAGTTGTTCTTTGTATGATATAGACAATCTATCTATCTATCTATCTATCTATCTATCTTTATACATACATGTATGCCTCTGTGTGTGTGTGTGTGTGTGTGTGTGTGTGTGTGTGTGTGTGTGTGTGTGTGTGTGTGTGTGTTTGTTTGTTTGTTTTCTTCTTGAAATATGTACATGTGGCATTAATGAGTAATAATATTAATGAAATTTTGAAGGCTGGTGTAATTTATGAAATCACTCTTTGTAATCCGCCATTTTTCTTATGTAATTATAAAGTCTTTATGAAGATAGAAATTATACTATTTTTTAATTGTAAGTGAAGTGTGAAGAGTAGACGTGAAATTAATTGTTAATTATAATAATAAGCTACCCTTTACTCTCAGAATTATCCTGAGATATTGATGTATTTATCGTCTTTATGTGACAGCAGATGGGATCATAAATTGTGGAGCCACTTAATTGTGATGTTGGCTGACATACTAATATTAATAAATTTTACGCCAATGTACATCGGACGTACATTATTCCTGCATGCTGATTGTGGCGTTGTAAGGAAATGGATTCTGAAATGTCTCTTTTGAAACAGAATGTATATATTGACGTATGAATAAGCTAGACTACAAAGGGGTATTACATTTTGCACATCTGGACTCTGGTTTTGACCTACAGGAGGCACAACAGGGTTAGCTTGTAGTAGAGGAGAGGTTTGGTCGGCGGGGCCGAAATCAAGATCATGTGACTATATGGACAAGTTGTTCACCATATGTGTTAGGACTACACGTTTTGAATGTTAAATTAGCTTTCCAAAACAGTGCTGATTTGACAAATGTGTGTGTGTGTGTGTGTGTGTGTGTGTGTGTGTGTGTGTGTGAGTATTAATAGGTAACAATAATTTTAATGATTGATATTCTAATAAGATCATATTCAAACCCTACACGTAACGCACTGTAAGTTCTGTATTATATATTAATAAAACTTCTGACAAAATGCAAACAGAAATCATTACAAAGTAAAAGGTGGATACCATGATCATTAGCTATCAACGTTGGATACAATTTTCCATTGTCACTTAAATAACATGTTGTCAACTGGTATTGGAGTTTCAAGTATTTCATTGAACAATGTCCATATGAGATATTTTAAATATTAATGTGAAATTTACTGACAACCGTTTCTCAGAATGAAAATATAATTTCAAAACGTCAGGTGGTTTTTGTAGTTCACATATTACAAATAATATCAGTGAAAGAGTGATGGTGTTGGGATGAAGAGGCCCATTGCCCATTTTATAGTTTTTGTCTTTTGCCCTTTCTTAAATTTATCTCTTACTGTTTACATTTCGCATTTTCCATTTTGTATGTTAACATTTAACGTTGATTGAGCGTATCGTGCTTAGAAAGTGACGCTTATAGTGGAGTTTTGTAAACCCTAGAATTTACAGAAACAATTTTTGCGAAAGTGGTAAAAACAGAAATAAAACCTACCGTTAACGGAGATGATGAAGCCACTGAAATAAAGATCAGCAATGTTGTCGATAGAACAGTTTTCGCCATCTTGAAAATACTCACTAACGTTCAAGAGAAGAAAAAGTACTGTTGTGTGCATTTAAATAATAAATATATCTGCCGTACAAAACATAAATGCTGAAATGCTATTTTCATTGTTAAGCTTAATAATGTGCATTCACATTCCAAGAATAAACACTGACGTAAAAAGAATGACTGAACATCTTAAATAGTCAATGCTATAACGATAAATGTATTGCAAAATAGTGTAATGAATTGTTTATCTTAAAAAAAAAATAGTATGTCTGATCTAATTATGCATAACCATATTTAAGAACACAGATCTAAGAAATGAGCGCCTGCTTGTATTCATATACAAGAAGATATAAAAGGTCAATGAAATATCTATAACCGATACTGTCATGTCAACGTCACTTTGTTAATGATTTTATTGATTTCATAATTAATTACAAGTGATGAGTATCCTAATTTACGTTATTAATTATTCTCCAGCATACACCACTCGTCTCTCTCACTTGGCGGATATGTTAGCGTCATAGATGTTCTATCTCTTCCTCAACATTCAAAGACAAACATTTACTGTCACACAATATTCCGTAGGTAAAAAACATCTTACGAAAGGTGAAGACAAATCTGTCTTTAATCTATATTTAGCGAGCCCCCATCCAACCACTTTCTTCTACATATGATAAATACAATCAACTAGTTTACTTGACCTTGATAATTCCATGAAACCACGTTCAAATAATTGGTATGTTTTAATCAGTCTATAACTTAAAAATACTGTTTAGCAATAGAGTAAATACAAATCACAGGACAGTTCTTATCAGACAAATGAAATGGAGTTATTAGAGATAAGTGATAATAGCCTAGTTTAGGTGCGGTCTCTAAAGCCTTTCATGCACTTTTGGTAACTAAGTCACAAATTATAGTTTTCAATTTCTACATGTTTTCCTCATTATGTTGAAAAAAGGATTCACCACTTCTTTTCTCAAAGTCATGCTGGGCTTTTTCTGCCAATCCAGTTCATTCAGGCAGATCAGCAATAGTAGCAATTTCTAGTACTCCCCCATACCAGAAATTTTCTTCAACTAGTTAGCATACCTTGCCACCATACATGAAAGGAGTGTAGTGTATTCCCTTTTACACTTACACAAACCATGATAGATGATTCCCACGTCTCCTGGTCATAGTGGTTACAATTAGGGAATCACTAGATTCATATAGCACGTGAAAGGCATGTGTTGTCTCTGAAAAAACATAATCAGGAGACAAACACTACGTGTTTAGTTTATCAGTTTATAACTCCATTCTGTCTTACATTTCAGTCTCAACTTACAGTTTCCTGCAACAGTATTTATTACCGCATACACTTGTCCAGCATAATAAATACAGCATATCAAAACAATGTCAAGTGTTTAGCACACTAAATACGAGCAGCATACTTCAAACATTTGTAGAAATAATAGTATATTCATATAATATATTTTATTAAAATACAAGCATAACACATGAATAGCAAAAATGCACAACATATTTCTTGGTCCATTCTCTATCAACCAGTCAGTTTACTCACCATCAAGCTAATGGCTGCCATTCATGACCAGACTCTTGCCATTCAAAATTCAATGTGATCAGAGAATATATTTTTCTATAGCAAGTAAACTTTTTTATCTCAGCCCATTGGCTGGTCTCATTCTCGTAAATCATAACCATTGGATAATAAAAACTACACAATAGTTTGCATTACATCAGCAAATCTAGAATATTCTTGCCTCGAGCATTTACTTCAACTGATACACTTTCCAAAACACTATCACAAGGAGTGCCCAAGTTGGGCCACCCTGACAATTTAACAATTTAAATTTTAAAATCGTAATGAGTTCCTCGAATCGTCATCTGTCACTAATGTTAATGAATTCCTTTAATCGTCATCTTGTGTTCATTGTCACCGTTTGTTTTTAAATCCACGAGAAACAGAATACCTGAAAACTGCTTGTCTTTCATGTACAATGCTAACGAATGCACTGAATGAATGATGAACAGAACGAAAGTATATACAAAACCTTGTTGCAGTCAATTCGCTTAAAACATCACCTGGTTTGAATACGTGATGTTTTTGCCTCAAACTTCACACTTCACACAAACTTGCTTTTATGAGCGGTGGCAGAAATTCTTTTATTTCTCTGTTATCTAAACGTTTCCTTTGAAGTTCGTATCGACGTGTCACTCGAATCAAGCAGACAACCACACGCAGTGACAGGGAAGCGTCTATTTGTATTTTGCGTTCTATTTTCTTCACAATGTGCGTCGAAATAAAAGCAGTTATCTGTAAATCGCAGCCAACAAACACGAAAACCAGCGGCACATGTTTCTTTCAATCTCTGTTGCTGTTAAAAGAAAACAGAAACATATATTATTTCCCTTTATGACATCCGGGCTACAATAGTGAGAAAGTGTTGGCTGTGATTTACAGATAACTGCTTGACGCGCATTGTGAAGGGAATACTACGCTGTATACAAATAAATTGTTTGGGCCATTCGCGTCACATTTCGGGCCATTGTGTGTAATTTGCAAATCAGATATCTGTCCATAGTATGTCCGATATTCATTTTGAAAGTGTCCGTGTATTCTGTACAGGGAAAAAAATATTTATATTCGTAAAACCTTAAACCATAGTCAACTTCAAATTATTAAATTCTTTTTAACACAAGTACATTGATGTCAATATTAAAATTGAATGTTTTAGCAATGGTTTCATCCAGACATTTCTAAACATAACATTTTCAGCTTGTTAGCAACATCAACCCACATATTATAATAAATTTGCCTATCCCTATTTCTAGTATTATATATTTGTTAAATTGTCAAAATGCCCTGACCTTTGGGTACTCCTTATGATAGTTTTAAGTTTGAGTAAACAACTCAGTTGGAGAATAAGCTAGAATTTTACTGATGCAATCCAAATAATTTAATTGGATGAAAAGTTTCTTTGACTAATAGTCTCATACTTGTTCATAACAATTTCATTCAGTTGGGATTGACCAAAAGTTTCTTTGTCGAAGAAGTACTCTATTCTACTAACTTTGAGTATGTACATAACTTGAATCCGGTCATAAAGGCATTCGTTAGCTTATGATAAGTTAACTGACTAATAAAGAAAAGAATGAGTTTAGAATATTTCGTACATGTTTGCTTTTTATCTATAATTTGAAGTGGAGAATGCTTTATGTAACTGAACCATTTTTTACTATGTTCACAAGTTTGATTACATTGTACATTACACTTGTAAATTTTGAGGATTTGTAAGTTGAGAATGTTTGTAAGAGAGAAAGAAGTTTCAGAGATTGAATATGCTTTGAATTTAGTGCTATCTCAATTTGACTAATGGAGAGAAGCAGTATTGCTTTCACTTCAGACAACAAACACTACTGTACTCTATCAGACAACAAACACTACTGTACTCTATCAGACAACAAACACTACTGTACTCTATCAGACAACAAACACTACTGTACTCTATCAGACAACAAACACTACTGTACTCTATCAGACAACAAACACTACTGTACTCTATCAGACAACAAACACTACTGTACTCTATCAGACAACAAACACTACTGTACTCTATCAGACAACAAACACTACTGTACTCTATCAGACAAGGTTGGTGGAGAATCTGGCAATATCGTCGAACTAAACAGTAAAGGTTTGTTGTAAGCTGATTTCTGTGAATTCAATTTGAAATCAAATGTGAAAATTAAGGCTTTAGCTTGGTCTTGTTGTGTGCTGAGTAGTCTGGGGAACATTCATCCTGTTTTAGTTGTACACTAAATTGTAACAGTTTTAGTTTAACGATACCATTTACTGTTTGCAGAAAAAAAATCACGTCTTTTTATTGTTGTTTTGCTTTCTGGATTGTTAGGATTTTGTCATTTCATTTCATACGTCGTCAGGGCTTTTCTAATTTAAAATAAATTCAATTATTTGGCAAGACCACCAATCTTTGAATTTGGAGTGCCATTTGTTATTTGTCTTATAGTGGATTGGATGTTATTAATTTGTACCCGTTATGTGCGCTTTTGATGGAAGTTTTTTTTTATATAGTTGTATATGTTTCCTCCAATCCCCATTTGGAACTTTTTGATGAGTATTGTTGGGTGCCAAACTGTGTCAAAGACTTTTGAGATGTCAATGAAGATTGCAGTTCCTTTGTAATCTGTCTATCATTATGTTATCTGTTAGTCTGTTTGTGGCATCTGTGCTGGATCTTTTGGGTCTGAACCCGTGTTGTTTTGGAGGGAGTAGGTTATTTGTTTCTATGTGATGTGTCAGTCTCTAGTTTACTATTGTTTCTAGTATTTTTGCTAGAGTTGGAAGTAGGGAGATTGGTCTGTATGAATTATGTTGTGTGTAGTCTTTGTCTGATTTTGGTATTGGTATTATGTGTTTCCAGTGTGCTGGTATCTCACTGGTTTGCCATATTTTGTTCTATAGTTGTGTTAGTTTTTTTTTTAATATGTTGTCTGGTAGTCTTCTGAGGAACTGAAATGATATGTTGTTTTGTCCTGGCAATGTGCTTTTTTTGGTTTTAATTGTGTTTTACTTCTCCTTCCGTAATGGGTGAGTTTATTTGAGTTTGGTTATTTTTTTATTTTGTTGTTGGTTTTTTCTAGTAATTTTAATTTCTTTATGATTTTCTGAAGGTTTTTATTTTTTTTTAGGGTTTGTGATGTTTGTGTTGGCTTGAAAAGTGTCTGCTAGGGTTTGCCTTTTCCTTTTCTGATGTAGTGTATGTGTTTGTTTGTGAATGGATTGTATGGGCTGAAATCGTGCTTTTCATCTGCCTGTGCCCATTATTTTTTTTATTTTGTCCCATATTTGTTTGTTTCTACTGTTTTTATTTAGTTTCTTGCATGTCTTTTCCCATTAATTTTTCTGTGCATTTTTTATTTTATTTTTGTAATCTGTGTTTATGTTGTGGTAGTGTGTTTTGGTGATTTCATTGTTTGGTTGTTTTCTGTAATGCCTGAGTGTTTGTTTTCGTTCTTGTCATGCCTTGTTGATTCCACCAAAGGGTGGGGGGTGCGGGTGATTGTGCCTGGGTGAGGGGGAAGGCTGTTTACTGCTTTAGCGTGCAATATGTTAATGGCTCATATGCTTTTGTTTTCATGTGTTAGATTTTGTTCTGTTGTTATTTCTAACTTGCGTTTATATTTTCCCAGTTGCCTTGGGAGTACGCCATGCTGGTATTGAGGGTGTGTTTGTGTTGTATTTATGTTTTGTATTTATTTCTATTATGATGGAGTGGTGATCACTGGTGTAGTTGTCGTCGTCTGCTGTGATTGTAGATTCTAGTGTAAGAAAGTGTGGGGTCATTAGTGCTATATCTAGTGTATTTTGAAGTCTGATTTGTTTAAGGGGAGCTAAGTAAGTTAGGTTTTTCCCCCGTTATCCAGTCAAGTAGTAATTCCCCCTTGTTTATTTTTATTTCCGTTGGACCAGCAGGGGTGTTTTGCATTGCGATCTCCTATGATTAAGTGATTTTCATATTTTTTCCAGTTCTTTGTTGTTTATTGTTTGTAAAAGTTGATGAATATATGTGTTTGTGATGTGTAGTTTATGTTTATTGTTTATTAGTGATGTGTAGTTTATGTTTATTGTTTATTAGTGCAATTGTTAGGTGTGCATCTGAGTTTTCTACTCGTGTGAAAATTAGGTTGTATTTTATGAGGCAGGCGAGTCCTCCTCTGTTCCTAATATTCTTTTTTTGTGGCTCCTACTTGGACTGAGGTGTATTGTAGTATATTTATATTTTTATTTTCTGGAGTGTTGGTTTCTTGTAAGCATATTATGTCTGGTTTGTGTTCTTTGATAATGCTGTGGATGTGTGTTGTTTTGTTTCCTATTCCATTGCAGTTCCATGATATTATTTTTAGTTGTTATGTTTGCGTGTTTGGACGAATAGTTTTTTATGTGTTTGTCGCCATTGTGAAGGTAATATTTGGAATTTGTATCTAGGTGGTGTGTATGTGTAGTTGTTTGAGGGTAATGTCTGAAAAATGTATTTTCTTTTGTCATTAATTTCTTTATTTGGCCTGCATCTAGCTAGTGGATAGGGAGGATCGTTCCTCTGTGAGGTGGGGTGTGTAGGGGGAGAAATGAGGGTTCTATTATTTCTTCGACATAATACTTGTGGTCGTCTGTATTGGTGATTAATTAATTTTTAATGTTGTTTGTGTGGTTAGTTGTTACAGCCCGGTCTAGGGAGAGTAGTTGGAGATGTTTATGCATGGTTTTGTTGTCGATGTTAACTTTTGTTAGAAAGTCGTTGTTTGTTGTTCGGGTGGGAAGTGGTGATTTTTGTGTGTTATTTATGTGTGATTGTGTTTTTGACTTTTGAATTTGGTAGATATTACTTTTACATAGTGGGTATAGAAGTATTGGGTGGGTGGGTGGGATGGTTAGAAGGGTTTTACGTGTCCAGTGGGTTGGTGTGGTGTGGTGTTTATTGTTGTAACTGGTAATGGGTGGAAATCGGTTGCTGAGGGGTTGAGAGTGCTGTTTTGGGGGGAATTGACCGGTTTGGGGGTGATTTGTGTGATGTTTGCTTTGTGGGCAATGTGATTGAGATGTCGGGGCTTGTTATTTCTGTTTGGGCGGTGGTGGTGCAGGGTGAAGTATTTTTTGTTTTTTTTGTTTTTCTAGATTTTTTCAGGGAGGTTATTGGACTAAATGCTATAGGAATGATTACTGATATCCCTTCTCGTAATGATTTTGGTTTTGTGTGTAGTAGTAGTAGTAGTAGTAGTAGTAGTAGTAGAATCAAGTCTTTAGGCATTGTTCTTATTACTGGTATGTCTATATGCCATTACTAATTTATCTTTATCCTAGACTCTCCACAATATGATGATTAGGTCATCACTAGTGACTCAGTTAATGTATCCCCCAGGTGACGTAATCACCAGCATTGCAATTAAAATAGAGAACGTTATAGTCACGAAGGACATAACGAGATGTTTGTTAGATCTTTAAAAGGATGTTTATTTGACAAACGAGATTAGAAACGGTTTTGCATGTCACTACACAGATTTAATAAATAAACTTACACCAAGAAGTAAAATTTTAATGCACTATTTCCCGTATAGTACGTACGGCAAGTAAAAAATAACTATACGCTGACTTCGGCCGTAATGCTTTGAATAAATTATATATTAACAATTAAAAGTTACTTTTAGTTCTAAGTTGCACACGGTGCTTTCATTTGATCTGTCTCACGCATTCTTCTTCTCTAACTTCTGAAAGAAATCGCGTTTAGACTGATAGTTCTAACTTCTCAGTATAAAAGACACAAAGATAACTCCTGAACTACCGGAACTTTTTCTTTCAGCGGTTACCTCCCTTTCTACAGTCCTTTCACACTGGCATGTTTTTGCTTCAATCTTTGCAGCCACACTGCAAATTCTCCACACTTTAGTGGTCTTCTGCATCCACTCTGGAATAATTTTTTCTCAGTTTGAATCTGTTGTTGGAATTCTTTAACTCAAATTAATTTAAAGTTAGTTTTATGCAAGGTCATACCAGGTCAGGTGTCATACCGTTTTACAGTCTCTTAATTATCATAGTTCATAGAAAAGTAAGTATAAGTCTTTACACAAGCTTCACCATATCCTGTGTAACACAATTTTACAGTTTGAATCAATACATGCATTTTAATTTCGATTTACTTACAGAAACCAGTAACTATTTTTTAAAAATATAAATATTTTCTAATTGTATTTGATCCTGGTGACATCTTTGCTAAGAACGTTAATTATTCTGCAAAAGGAACTGTGTTCTTCAAAACTGATTATCGAGGTCATACAAACGCAATGTAACATTAAAAATCTACTCATGTCGAAAGGAATCAAACGTGCCTAATTATATAGCGGTTATTTTTATGTGTTCAGTTGAAACCCTCTACAGGCCTCTTGGGATTTTGGAAGTCTTTTATAATGAGCACAAATTAAAATGACCGTGCAAGAACCTATGGTTTGTTCCATGTTAGCAACAGAAACAATGTGTGTCGGTCGTGGAGAAGTGAGTGAATGCTTCTGTGTGTGGATCCGTTGTGACAGTGTTTGAGTTTGTAGAAGTCTGTTGTTTGGTTTAGTTTTGGGTGTACTAAACACTTGCTAACTCATACAACTGGAGAAAATGTACAAATTAAACTGTAATAAAAATTTCTCACAAAAGTCTCATTTAAAATGACACTAACCCGCACTGGTGATAAACCATATCCCTATGTGGTCATTGCAGTAGAGCATTTTAATAGAGCTATAATTTAATAGTACTCTTGCAAACTCACTTTGGCACCAAAAAAAAAATCCATATAAATATGAAATGTGCAACAAAGCATCTTTCCAAAACTTTTTTTGAGAAGACACTTGAAAATTCATATTGGTGGTAAATGTGAACATTGTAACAAATAATTTTTTGATTCCAGATATTTAAAATAATGCTTATTTCTTCATACTATTGACCATACATTAAAGGTGCATTTTGAATTTTGTACAAGTTAAGAAATATCACACAGATGAAATTTGCAACAAATTCTCACAAAACTCTTATTATTTAAGAAAACTCTTGCAAACATAGCGATAAGTGGTTACAAAAGTTAACTGTGCAATACATCATTCACACTAACTCTCTTTTAACACAACACTTACTCTTTGCTTTAGAGTATTCTCAGATCACTCTCATTTAACAGTGACACTTGCAAACTAAAAGATGAAAACCATATTGTGATCACTGCAGTTAAGCATCTCACCCCACCCCCACCCAACCAGCAGAATATTTTCACTATTTAAAAAACATTATCCCTGCCTACTTATACTAGTGAAAATTTGTATTTCAATGCTAAAATGGAGCAAAGCACTTTATCATTTGGGCAATATATATATTGGTGGAATTCAAACAATGCAGCATATAATTCTATCTATCCAGTAGTTTAAAATTACACTTGAATACTCATTACACTGCATCACAATTTTTTTTTTTTTTTTGTAAGTTGTCTAAGACTTTTCAACTGATTTAGTTTTCAAACTCTGGATCTCTGATTAGCTTACGGAGTTGTGGATCATCAAAAATACCAGCTTTCAACCTCTCAATGGTCAACCCTGGAAAAGCATGGCACAAGTAAGTGAAACAGCCACCATCCTTGTCCAGAGCTTTGGTGAACTTAATGTGCAGTGGTGGCAAAAGTATCATGTCTCTGTCCACCAGAGGGTTGTTTATGAGGTTCTTTGCTATGCAAGGTACCATTTCCTCCCATACAGGCCAGTCCTGCTTCGTGTAATGCTGATCTTTGTCCCAACTGTCCCACATGCACAAAAAGCATGGGTACTTGGTGAATCCAGACTGTTGTCCCAACCAAAAGTTAGCCATCTTCAGAACATTTGAGTTATACATGTGAGATGTATTAATGTACAAGTGAAGTAAGATGTTATGGTAGTTTTCATATGTGTAACTTCAAGGTAACATATTATCTTTAAATATATATATATGCATTATTTCATTGTTTGAATTCTTTTTTAGTTTGTACAATATCTTAAGCAAAATGGTTATTTCTTGCAAATAAACATAATTTGTTTACTTATGTTGGTATATTGCTTAATTGACATATTTATGTCTGATGTAAACTGTAATTATTTCTGCAGAATGTTTTGTTTTAATGCATTTAACATAAGCATTTCATCAGTAATATATAAAACAATATTTGTTTTAGAAAGAATATATGTAAGAGAGATTTTCTTGCAGCTAAAACTTCAGATATATTAATTGAAATGAGACCACGCAGAATACACATTAAAAATCCTGAAAATTAAAGAATTGTTAAGAGTTCATTTAAAACATTTTTTTCTGGAATGGGGTTTTCCATTAACACTTTACTGTTTGCTTATTTTATGTGTAAGTGCTTCAAATAATAACACATTACCATGAAACTTATATAAACAGCATTCCTAACATCATATAATTCTGACAAAGAATTTCAAAATTTCTCTCATTCCAAGATATTTTTTCATGTACTCTGAAAACTTTGTTAAATTGTTGTCATGTTTATAGTTTTTTTGGGCATGGTAAATGGTAAATAAATATTAGACATAACCTCTTGCCCCAAAAGTTGTAACATGACATAAGAGATAATTAAACTAACACATTGTAATATAAAGGACAACTTGAAATTGACATGAACAGCATACTTGTACCAAAAGGAAATAGATTAAGCCTCCTGCCACAAGTTTTTATTAGTACAGATCTGTTAATTATGTATAATTTACGTTTGTTTTAATGTTTATTTAACCATATTGATACAATAGTAATTTGGTTATCTAGCTACCTTCATCAACTGTTTATGACAAAAACTTAGCATACAAGCTTACACACTCTTGTATAATTTTACCTTAAAGTTTGTATTATATAATGACATTAATGAACATATATTGTAAGGAGAAAGAAATTTGGAAATATTCATTATATAATGACATATTAAATACATATTGTATATAAAAGTAAGCAAATGTTGTATAATTGCTTAACTGATTATATATATTGTTTAGTGAAAGAAGAATAAAAATATTGATTGTATAATGACATTTTTGAATGTATATTTTGTGAAAATACTTGCATCTGATTATTTGAAATAGCACACATTAATTTTTATTATGTAGTGGATATGCAAGTTGTGCAAATAATTGCATTTGCAGTAATTATACTTTTTTATGGGGATTTTTTTAATGGAATTAATTGTGCTTTTGATTAGGAATTGATTATATTTTTTGTGTGGAATGGATTGCTCTTTTCATGTGGAATTAAATGTACAGTTTAGGAGGAATTGATTGTAATTTTTTATAAGGAATTAAAATAACTATTTATATAGATTTTATTTTACATTTAATGTGGAATTAATTAAATTATTTTATATATAGAAACGATGGAGTATATTACTTCAGAAGTTAATGATGTGAGAAATATATAAATTACAGAATCTCAGGGAAAATCTCAATAACAAAATATAAATTCAAATTTATTGATCTATGGGTTTCCTCTTACAGTTTGGTTAGTCAGCCATCCACAACTCATACCCGTGGGGTAGGGGAAAAGTAAAGAAAGAAAAGAATGATGAATGATGAAATAAAAGAAAAGAAATATAAAACTCAAAATTCTTCATGAAAAACTATTCCTACTAAATAATTTATTTATTATTCTAAGTAAAATAATAGTCATTATTCAAAAGTTCTGGAGCCACTACCCCTAAATCAAATTCAATAGTTTAAAAGAAAACAATGTCATTCGACTTGCAAAACCTTTTCAACATAATCTCATCAATATTTTCAAACTAATTTTAGAATGACTCTCCACTGATCAAACTTAGATTTAAGTTTACAGTGTATCTTTAATTGGAGGTTTAATTCTTAATTAAGATTTTAATGTTTAGTTTTAGGTTTAGAGTTTTAGGTTTTATGTGCTCTGAGATTCTGTTATTTATATATTTCTCACATTATTAACTTCTGATGTAATATACTCCATCGCTTCTATATATAAAATAATTTAAGAATTTCCACATATATAGAAACGATGGAGTATAACCAACCTATGTAAGAGGACGCCCATAGATCAATAAGTTTGAATTTATATTTTGTTATTGAGACTTTTCCTGTCTATGGTTTTGAAAGAGTGGTTGTGGTCGTTGTTACAAGTTGTGTCGTCTGTGCTGTCTGCACTTCACCCTTACCCGTTTGCAATCACACATGCAAACACGTCGGCAATATGTAACCTACATGCAGAATAAAATTTGAGCCAAATAACCATCTTGGAATTCTGTGTGTGGATTTGTAATAACATCTATGCAAGTGCTACGTGGCGACGACTAACCACCATTTACTTTCTTCGGAGAGAAGGGTGGCGGTGACAAATATATTTTTTTTTTATTGGATTCACAATTTAACTATATGTATTTAACTAAATTTAAGTGCATTCCTGAAAAACAATCTCTAACGTTTCTAGTACAATGCTAAATTCTAAAAAGAAGTTTGCACCAGACATTTTGTTTCAGCTTTATTTCGTTTCTTTTATGTGGCTTGTATTCAGTATGATTTTGCACGCCCGTTGACATATATTTATGTGTTTTAAATGATTGTATTAACACTAATTACTATTATAGATAGAATACACTCTGAAACTAATCAATAGGGATTTCATTTAACAGAAAACGGGTTGCTATGTTTTGACGGATTCATTCCTAACGCGACCAGAAGGAAATACAAGCTCCGCGTTGAACACAATCAGCAATCTTTGTTATTACATCTCTAAAAAAAAAATAATATTAAATATATAATACAGTAAACTGATGACTTGAGTACATTGATTGCTGTAAGTGCTATATTTAGATTGCTTAGATAATAGTTTAATATAAAAATGTCGATTCCACATATTGCTTGATTCTATCAGCAGTCAAATCAAACGATCAGAAATTTACATCCATCATATTTTGAAAATAGCAACGCTTCCTCATTATTTCGTAGTATCATCGAAAATAATAAAGAAATTATTAAATGTTTTCCAGGTTCTTGACGCACGTGAGCGCTATATCTTTACTGTATTTGACAATGAGTGTTCACTTCACTCAGTGTGTACAAGTGCACGTAACAAAATGAGTTTTCACTTCACTCAATAAGAGTGCATATAAAAAATTCAGTGTTCACTTCTCTCAGTATGTAAGGATGCATGTAACAGAATGAGTGTTTACTTCACTATGTGTCTAAGAGTGAATGTAACAAAATTAATGTTCATTTCTCTCAGTGTGTAAGAGTGTGTGCAACTAAATTAATTTTCACTTCTCCCAGTGTCAAAGAGTGCCCGTAACAAAATGAGTGTTCACATAACTCCGTGTGCAATGGTTCACGTATCAAAGTGAGTGTTCACTTCATTCACTGTGTTAGGTTCACGTATCAAAATGAGTGTTCTCTCTCACTCTCTATAAGAGTGCATGTAACAAAATGAGTGTTCACTTATCTCAGTGTCTAGGAGTGCATTAACATAATAAGTGTTCATTTCTCTCAGTGTGTAAGGGTGCACGTAAAACTGAGTGTTCAGTTCAGGACCTTTCTTACAGTGGAAGTAAAATTCAAAGATATCAAATTGGAAATATAAATTTTCTTTACAGATTAGAAATAGCATCAAAACACTCCCGGTGTATGGCAAAGACATTATATGACGTATAGAATAAAAAAAGAAATCATAATATTTGACATGTAGTATCAGCAAATCTGATATATGCAGATTAGTATTGATTGAAAGACTTCCAACCAATAGCGGTGGTTTTGGTATATATCATGTAAGTGAGATATAAAATGGCAAAAAGTATAAAAGGAA
This sequence comes from Sinotaia quadrata, assembly GCA_028829895.1. NCBI lineage: Eukaryota > Metazoa > Mollusca > Gastropoda > Architaenioglossa > Viviparidae > Sinotaia > Sinotaia quadrata. The sequence continues at coordinate 9,818,360 of CM054179.1, read as the reverse complement.
AAACTCACTGAACCGAAACCGGACAGCGAGGAACGATCAACATTTGTTAGATAATTGTAAGTGTTTATCTTTAACATACTATACACACATTTGTTAGATAATTGTAAGTGTTTATCTTTAACATACTATACACACATTTGTTAGATAATTGTAAGTGTTTATCTTTAACATACTATACACACATTTGTTAGATAATTGTAAGTGTTTATCTTTAACATACTATACACACATTTGTTAGATAATTGTAAGTGTTTATCTTTAACATACTATACACACATTTGTTAGATAATTGTAAGTGTTTATCTTTACATAATATACACACATTTGTTAGACAATTGTAAGTGTTTATCTTTACATAATATACACACATTTGTTAGACAATTGTAAATGTTTAACTTTACATAACATACACAAAAATGTCAGACAATTGTAAGGGTTTAACTTTACATAATATACGTACATTTGTTAGACAATTGTAAGTGTTTAATTTTACATAACATACACAAAAATGTTAGACAATTGTAAGTGTTTAACTTTACATAACATACACAAAAATGTTAGACAATAGTAAGTGTTTAACTTTACATAATATACACACATTTGTTTGACAATTGTAAGTATATCACTTTTACATAATATACGCACATTTGTTAGACAATTGTATATTTATATGAGATATTAATTGCGTTATTGACAAACACAAATTTTGATATTGGGTGTTAATATGTTTTTGTATGAGATATTAATTGTATTATAGACAGACACATATCTTGCAATATAAAGATTATTAACGGACACACAGACACTGTCTCACTCTCTCTCTCTCTCTCTCTCTCACACACACACACACACACACGCACACACACACACACAAACACACATACACATACACACACAAACACACACACATATACAAACACACACATATACACATAGTCATTGAATGGCTATAAAAGGAGCGCAGAAAGCTACCAGTATTACTCAATGCATTTATTATAGTGTTGTTGTTTAACATGCCAAATATTGTGGACGCATAGTCATTGGGATTGAAGGAGATTTCTACTAACTGCACACAAATGTTTCAGTTTAATTTGGCTGATTAGATATTTGTTTTTCCACAGAATATGCGGTGTTTAAGCGTTCAGTGTTTCTTGAAAAAAATAATGATAACTGCCATAATATACATATATAATATTTAAAATCAAATCCTCCACAGGTCCCACTCTTTGTGACATGCAGTATTAATACACAGCTAAAGATGATGGGTCTGTTTTAAAAAAAATGTGCTCAGTGCATAAAAATATTCATAGTCTCGAGAAAATCTAATTTTATTTTATTTTAAGTGACATTTTAGCAGTTTATGCTAATGACGACATGTAAGGATAGGTCATAACAATTCTAGAAGTACATGTGTGTTACTGAATGTAGCCGGTTGTGCTGTAAATGAAAAAGGAAAACCACCTCTCACATACACGCACTTACAAAACAACAGAAAAGGATATATCAGTTAACAACAAGATATTTATCAGCAAACATTAACAATTAACAAATAAAATGGAGAAATTCATTAACACAAGAGAAGGCAAGGAGACATGCAGAGTAAGGCTTATACATATAGTACTACATAAACTCTTTCACTACCCCCATCCCGGAAAATAATATCAACTCATTCACAGGACAGCTCAAACAAAAGTAATCAGATGAATGCAAACATAGCGATACCCAATAGAAAATAAGTTCAAGATAGAAAAAGAAGAACAAGCATTAATTTAAACATACTGAGCTAAGGCACTAAAATTTAAGTAACTAATAATATGCTAAGGCACTAAACTATATGTTACAAATAATAAGGAAGGCATAAAGAAAGTATCTAAAAATGTTGGCAATGTTCTAAAATCACCTACAGCCTAAAATACATATGTCATCTGAAGAAAATTAGGAATTAAAAAAAAAACAGTCATATACACAAACGACTGTCTCAGTGAACATGTACTCGTTGGTGTGGTGACATAAAGACAACCAGCGTACAAGAGAATGTAGCATGTCACAGTCATGTAGCACTAAAGTGGCAGCAGTCAAGTTTAGCACTGATGTGTAGAAAAGCCATGTAGTACTGACATAAAATAAAGCCATGTAGCACTGACATGTAGTAAAGCCATGTAGCACTGACATGTAATAAAGCCATGTAGCACTGACATGTAGTAAAGCCATGTAGCACTGACATTTAGTAAAGCCATGTAGCACTGACATGTAGTAAAGCCATGTAGCACTGACATGTAGTAAAGCCATGTAGCACTGACATGTAGTAAAGTCATGAATTATTGACGTTGTAGAGCCATATAGCGAAGACGTAACTACACTGGAAAAAACGGTATCACAGTGCTGGTGTGCAGCCCTCTTGGAATAAAGATTGGCTTATTTAGTTTAATTATTTTTTTATACTTTTTTCTTCTGTTTCAGACATTTACAAAAGATGGTTAAACTAATTGCGACAACCATGAGACTGCTGATGCTAATGACATCACTGTTTGTATTAAGGGTACATTTTTATTTCTTTTGCACGTTGACACAATGAAACTCTTTATTAAGACTTTAAATTATTTTTTAAATTTCACATATATAGCCTTCTGGATATCTACAGTTTGAATTAGAAATATTTACAGGGTTACTAGCGATCATCATCTTCGTCATCGTCATTATCATCACATAAACCGCCATAGTCATCATCATTATCATCATCACAGAAACCGCCACAGACATACTCATTATCATCACCATCACCATCATCATCGCTGTCATCATCACCATCGTCGTCGTCGTCATCTTCATAATATCAGTGTTGTTACTTTTATTATTGTTATTAAGGTACACGTAAAGTGATGCACTTCATCGAAAAAGATCAGTTACATTTGACGTTCATGAAAACAATTAATGTACTTTTGTAATTGTGTCACTTGGAATATGGCATTTATTTGTTTTGTTTCTGTCTAGAGGGCTTGTTACTTACCGGTTAGAGGTAAACGTTATTCCTCTCTCTTTTTATTCCTCCTTCTCTCTCTCTCTCTCTCTCTCTCTCTCACACACACATAAACACACATACACATACACAACACTCTTGCTTGATTTAATTTATTTAAGTGTATTAACGCTTCTTGCAAAATATGACAACCATACTTGTGTTAATGTAAACATAACACAAGAAAAATGTCGTTATTTGATATTTCAAGTCAGTTACTAAAATTGTGTTATGAGAAACAAACTGCCGGCATAGGAAGCTGTATTAATTTGTGATTCTGTTCTCTTGAATGTTTTACATACATTTTGTAAGAGACAGTTCATGAGATGTACATACGAACGTTTACACCACTGATTTAGTACATACAAACGTTTACACATCACTATTTTAGTACATACAAACGTTTACATATCATCGTTTTACTACATTCAAAAGTTTACAATCACTATTTTAGTGTACAATTCCTGTGATACTGACAAAAATACACAGAATTCACAAACTACTTAGAGAAGAATAAAAATTGAATAAGTATAAAAACGAATTTTGAGAATTAGGTTTAAATATTCACAGTTCGCACATTTATCAGACAAAAATAGTCAAATACGATTTTAGAAAAGGTTTAAAGAATTATAGTTAAATAAGTTTATAAGACATTCTTAACAGACGAGTTTAATATCCGATTGTTACAGTTTAATTTGACTTTAATTTGTCCAGACAAGTGTTACAGTTTGATTTGATTTAATTTGTCCAGACAAGTGTTACAGTTTGATTTGATTTAATTTGTCCAGACAAGTGTTACAGTTTGATTTGATTTAATTTGTCCAGACAAGTGTTACAGTTTGATTTGATTTATTTTGTCCAGACAAGTGTTACAGTTTGATTTGATTTATTTTGTCCAGACAAGTGTTACAGTTTGATTTGATTTATTTTGTCCAGACAAGTGCTCGTGGGCGCTGTTCGAACACGTGGACAGTTTTTAACAACTCCTGTTACACTTATATTGCAGAAAGGATGACATGGTTCGATGCCCAAGTAAGTTATTTCTTTTCAAGCAAATACACATGTTTCTATCAGAACGCATTCATTTTAAATCAAACGAATTTAAACTGTTTGGATTTTCTTGTTTCAGGTCGCTTGCAAAACTGCTAACAGTCATCTAGTGAGGATTGATTCCAGTTCCGAAGATAGATTTGTTGTTAGTTTGGCACGCACTCACGGTAAAATACACAACAATCTATGTTGTATTGTGCACTCACGGTAAAATACACAACAATCTAATATATGTTGTATTTTGCAATCACATGTACAAATACAAAACAAAATAATATATGTTGTATTTTGCTATCACACATACAAATACAAAATAATCTTTGTTGTATTTTGCAATCACATGTACAATTATTTAATTATAAATATTAATAATTCATAATATAATTTCATAAAATCTATGTCGGAGAGTGCAAAACTTAATTAAAACCCTTTCCAGATTATTGTGACCGACATGGAATTTCAACCATGAGCGGGCTAATATCTAACATGTATACAGCCAGCTAGGAATTAATAGAAGTTGTAAGGCATACATTTATTTTGCAATTTAATGTGCAGTAGATGTGAAGAGTATTTCATAATCGCATAAAAATTATAAGAGGAAATATAAATGGAATAATTAAAATAAAATGTATGATAACTATAATAATAATGTAATACAGTATAATGTATAAATAACAGCCACAATAATAATAAGAACAATAACAATAATTAATCTAATAATAACAACAATAATAATAAATAATATCAATAAGAGCAATAATAATAACAATGCTTCTACTGCTACTACTACTACTACTATAACTTCTAACACAGTCACTTCAAATAAAAATAATGGCCTGTGTTAGAGTTCTTGTTGTCGCAATGGTCAAGTCCTCAATATCTATAAGGGGAGACAAACTTGTTAGTGAAACTCGTACTAAAAATATGTTCACGTACATTTAAAAAATAGTATACATTGAAAGCAAATGACGCATTTTTCTTCAGATATGCAGTTTAACTAACAATGAGCGCTTTGTTCAGGAGCCAATGTGTGGATCGGTCTGAGCGACTTGTTGCACGAGAAACGGTTTGTCTGGGATGACACCCAGCTAGAACCGGTTTACACAAACTGGTGGCCAGGGCAGCCAGACAACCATCGTGGAATTGAAAACTGTGGAATGCTATCTTATGAATTTAATTCTATGTGGAATGACTCACCGTGCACGCTCACACATCCTGCCATTTGCGAGAAAAAAGTCTTGGAGTAGGAGTGCATACACTTTGTTAATAAAATTAACCTGACGCCATACACTTCGTTTATTTTATTTTTTTATCTACTTTAATAATACTTTATATTGAGAAATGGCGAGTTGAAAAGATGCAAAGTTGTGTCTGTATATGATTTTTCTTTTAGAAACGGACTTCATTGTACATGTCTCTATTGTGACGAAAGAACTCTGCCAGTATGCATTACACTGCGCCACACACACAGATTTTGTGTAAGTTGTCTAAGATCTTTTCACTGATTTAGAACAAATTTGCACTGCTGAATTTGAAAATGACATCCGTTCTTTTTAATCAGGTCAGGTTTTTGATCTAATTCGATTAAAAATGTCCGATCTTATAAATAAATCGATTACATTTTTGTAACATTATTAGGCAAGTTTTGTTAATATTTCTCTTCGAAAACAGGATTTTAAATTTAAAAAATAATTTTTATTTTAAATCGTTTTTCAACCCAATTCATTTATTAAATGTTATAATCGTTGATTAGTGTACATTGAATAGTAGACAGGTAGTACATATAAATTAAATATTAGGTCATTATTGTTCAAAATTCAGGGCATGAACTTACGTCTCTTCGAACTTCTAGAATGTTCAGCACTAGGAATATCTCACTTTAGAGTCCATCATGGCTACATCCCAGCGTCCCTGATACCTGGTTTCCATCTCTTTCATATCCTGATGAAATCTCTCCCCTTGCTCGTCGCTCATTGATCTCAGATTTTCAGGAAACCGATCCATATGCGAGAATAAGTAATGCATTTTGATGCTCAAGTTGCATCCAAGGTTTCTGAAAGCAGTCAGCATATCGACAACAAGCTATACATAGTTACTGGCCTTATTGTTGCCAAGAAAGTTTTTCACGACCAGAACAAAAGACTTCCACGCTTCCAGTTCCACTTCGTTGATTGAGTTTTCAAACTTTTTTACTGAGTTTTTTACTGAGTTTTTTACTCGTGTGAAAATTAGGTTGTATTTTAAGAGGCAGGCGAGACCTCCACTGTTCCTGATATTCTTTTTTTGTGGCTCCTACTTGGACTGAGGTGTATTGTAGTATATTTATGTTTATTGTCTGGACTTTTGGTTTCTTGTAAACATATTATGTCTGGTTTGTGATTTTGATAATGTTGTGGATGTGAGTTGTTTTGTTTCCTATTCCATTGCAGTTCCATGATATTATTTTTAGTTGTTTTGTTTGCGTGTTTGGACGAATAGTTTTTAATGTGTTTGTCGCCATTGTGAAGGTAATATTTGGAATTTGTATCTAGGTGAAGTGTGTGTGCAGTAGATTGAAGGTAATGTCTGAAAAATTTTTTTTTTCTCTTTGGTTTCTTCATTTGGTGGTCTGCATCTGATAGCTAGTTGTCTAGGTAGTATCGTTCGTCTGTGAGGTGGGGTGGGTAGGGGGAGAAATGAGGGTTCTATTGTTTCTTCGATATTATAGTTGTGGTCCTCTTTATTGGTGATTGTTTGTTTTTAATTTTTAATATTGTTTGTGTGGTTAGTTGTTACAGCCGGGTCTATGGAGCAGTTGGAGATGTTTATGCATGGTTTTTGTTGTCGATGTTAACTTTTGTTAGAAGGTCGTTGTTTTTTGTTCGGGTGGGAAGTGGTGCTTTTTGTGTGTTATTTATGTGTGATTGTGTTTCTGATTTTTGAATTTGGTAGATATTACTTTTACATAGTGGGTATAGAAGTATTGGGTGGGTGGGTGGGGTGGTTAGAAGGGTTTTACGTATGCAGTGGGTTGGTGTGGTGTGGTGTTTATTGTTGTAACTGGTAATGGGTGGAAATCGGTTGCTAAGGGGTTGAGAGTGCTATTTTGTTTGTTTGTTTTTTATGGGGGGAAATGACCGGTTTTGGGGTGATTTGTGTGATGTTTGTTTTTGTGGGCAATGTGATTGATATGTCAGGGCTTGTGATTTCTGTTTGAGTTGGGTGGTGTTGGGTGAAGTATTTTTTGTTTGTGTGTTTTGGTTGTGTTTTTCTAGATTTTTCAGTGAGATTATTGGGATAAATGGTGTAGGAATGATTACTGATTTCCCTCCCCTCTCTTAATGTTGTTGTTGTTGTTGTTGTTGTTGTTGCTGTGTGTGTAGGTGTGTGTGTGTGTGTATGTGTGTGTATGTGTCTGTATGTGTGTGTGTGTGTGTGTGTGTGTGTGTGTGTGTGTGGTAATAGTAGTAGTAGTAGTAATCAAGTCTTTAGGCAATGTTCTTTTTGCTGCTATGTCTATATTGTATCCAGACTTTCAATAGTTTTCTTATTACTGCTATATCTATATGTCATTACTATTTATCCTTATCCTTGACTCTCCACAATGTGATGAATATGTCATCCTAGTGACTCAGTTACCCTATCCCCAGGTGACGTAATCACCAGCATTGCAATTAAAATAGAGAACGTTATAGTCACGAACGACCTAACGAGATGTTTGTTAGATCTTTAAAAGGATGTTTATTTGACAAACGAGATTAGAAACGGTTTTGCATGTCACTGCACAAACTACAGTAATGAATAAACTTACACCAAGAAGTAAAATGTTAATGCACTATTTCCTGTATAGTACATACGGCAAGTAAAATTTAACTATACGTTGACTTCGGCCGTAATGCCTTGAATAAATTATATATTAACAATTAAAAGTTATTTTTAGTTCTAAGTTGCACACGGTGCTTTCATTTGATCTGTCTCACGCATTCTTCTTCTCTAACTTCTGAAAGAAATCGCATTTAGACTGATAATTCAAACTTCTCAGTACAAAATACACAAAGATAACTCCTGAACTACCGGAACTTTTTTTTTCAGCGGTTACTTCCCTTTCTACAGTCCTTTCACACTGGCATGTTTTTGCTTCAATCTTTGCAGCCACAAGGCAAATTCTCCAGACTTTAGTGATCTTCTGCACCCACTCTGGAATAATTTTTTCTAAATTTGAATTTTTTGTAGGAATTCTTTAACTCAAATTAATTTAAAGTTAGCTTTATGCAAGGTCATACCAGGTCAGGTGTAATACAGTTTTACAGTCTCTTAATTATCAGTTCATAGAAAAGTAAGTATAAGTCTTTACACAAGCTTCACCAAATCCTGTGTAACACAATTTTACAGTTTGTTAAGTGTCATAGTTCATAGAGAAGTATATCTTTACACAAGGCCTCACCAAATCCTGTGTAACAATTTTACAGTTTGTTAAGTATCATAGTTCATAGACAAGTATATCTTTACACAAGGCCTCACCAAATCCTACGTAACACAATTTGTACATAGTTTCTTAAGTATCATAGTTCATTAAAAAAAGTATAAGTTTAATAAAAAGATTTACCAAATATTAAGTAATAAAATTGTATATTTTTTTTTAAAGTGTCATAGTTCATAGACAAATACACTTTTTTTTACACATGGCCTTATTAATTGTTTGTAATACTATTTTACAGTTTCTTAAGTGTTGTAGCTCATATATATTATACTAGATCTCACAAAAACCCTCTGTAATACAATTCCAGACTTTCTTAAGTAATATAGTTCATAAATAAATATGAGATTTAACGAAAACTTTCTAAAAGCCATGTTTCACGATTTAACTAAGTTGGCGCAATAGAAAGAATATTATTATTTGCTTACATACATATTATCGTTATTACACTTCTTTTTTTGTTCTTGAGCAATTAATCATGCGTACATGCTAGGGTTATTCTGTTTCGCACACACACAGAGAAATGAATAATTAGAAATCCTCATGTTTTACTTTCACTTTTCTCAATTCAGTGTTAAAACGCGATTTCGATCTTCTTGGCGTGATTACTAATACTTTATTAAGCTTCATCGATTTAAATTAACTATAGTCACGTGATGTGTTTACATAGCTCCCGTTAGTTAATAGCATAGATTGGTTTATGTCCCTATCAGGTTGTCTATAGGTTTCTGATTGGTTTATGACCCTATCTGGTTATCTGTAGGTTTCTGACTACCTGGTCCTCTAATCACTTTAGGTTCTCTGATCTTCCACACTTAATCATAAAAATCTAAAGTTGATACACGTCCTGAGAATCTGATCAAAATAACTCCCATCCATTTAACGCTTACATTCTATCCTGTATCTTACACTATTGTCTCCCTGTGACGCCATTATACATCAGCAACCCTTGGCTAACTGCTTGATGGGCTGGTGACAGCAGTGCTGTCCCTTAGTCTACGGCTTAATCCTTCATTCTCGCATCATTATTTTCCGAAAGTTTATCTTTTGTTCGAAATATTTATTAAACATAAAACATGATGTCTTAACTTCATACAGTAACAAATCTGACACTTGCTAGCATGATGTGTTCAATTCAGACAATAACATGTCTCACCCTAATATGATGTGTTTACTTCTTACAATAACATGTCATGTACTAAGTAGCTTGATGTGTTCACTTCTTACAATAATATGTCATGCACTAAGTAGCTTGATGTGTTCACTTCTTACAATAACATGTCATGTACTAAGTAGCTTGATGTGTTCACTTCTTACAATAATATGTCATGTACTAAGTAGCTTGACGTGTTCACTTCTTACAATAACATATCATGCACTAAGTAGCTTGATGTGTTCACTTTACACAATAACATGCTATGTACTAAGTAACTTGATGTGTTCACTTTACACAATAACATGCTATGAACTAAGTAACTTGATGTGTTCACTTTACACAATAACATGGTGTGAAAATCCGGCGCTATCTTCAAATCTATCGGTAAACGTTTTCTGTAAGTTGATTCCTGTGCATTCTGTTCAAGAGCCAATATGGTGGAAATTTGTAGCCTGAGTTTGGTCTGTATCCTTCACGAAGATTATTTTGAATATTTCTCATAGTGTGCTTGAGTAGCACACACAAAAATTCCGGAACATTCCTCCTGGTGTGCTTGATAACGCAAGTGACATTCGGGACGATTCTCCAGAAGTGTGCTTTGTGAGTGCATCGAAGATGCTGGAACAGTTGTAAAATGTGCCTAGAAGGGGTGCATTGGTCAGTCATCTAAATAAGAAACTGCGTGATTGTGAACACATGCCGTAGACAGCTGTCATCTTTGAAACTGTCTTATGCTTTGACCTTAATTATTTCTCTTAACTGCACTCCCAGTCTGTGATGATTGTCATCAATGAACTTGTTCATACAGTTATGTTAATGAGTCTGTTTACGTCTATGTTAGGATAAAATGAAAGATTGTCTAGCGTTAATCGAAATTTGTTATGAAGTTATGTAAATGTCAACGCTCTTTTTATTATTTTTATATGTTGTATATTTGATTGTTGGTTTAATCAATTTATTGTTAAATTTATTGACCTTCCTACACCTATTGATGACCATATGTTGGAAAGATAGTGGGTGGACGGGGTTCGCTAAATATAGATGTAGTACTAATTACGTCACCCTGCATCACAACAGTGACATTGTTCCCATCCTTGAGAAATGTTTACACCACTGCTGTCGTTCTTCCCTTGACAGACTGTCCTGTCAGTTATCATAAAGACCACTCTTCAACAACATCCTCTCTGGGTTTCTTCTCACCACTTGTCAGACTGACTTTCCAGTTATCATAAAGACCACTCATCACAAACAGCCTGTATGGTTTTCTTCTCACTACTTGACACACATATGCTAAATTCTCATACACTCTTCATTATCCATTTTATAATAACTCCTTTCCAGCGGTATGTCCTGTGTGATCTATAGATTTTATTCAATCCATAAATGTTGTGGAGTATTTTGCGTTGAATTAATAATTATTAATAATAATTATAATCTTTTCCTCTAGTCTGTTATGTATGATCAATAAATTTTGTTTAATCCATTAATGTTCTGCAGTGTTGTGTGTTGTACTAATAATCCTTCCTAACAGTCTCTAATATGTGTTCTATAAATGTTATTCAAACCAAATGTTTTCTGTGGTATTTTCTTTTATGTTAATAATTGTCATTCATTGTTCATCCATTTTCAGGAATAGGGGTCTTGGTTGTAAGGCAAATAGCTAATCAAATATTAATTATTAAATACCTTACAGCTTGTTGTAACTAAATATAGAATGTGTTGCGAGATATGTGGCCTGTTTCGTTCGAATATTAATGAAAAGCTTTGTTACTGAACCGAACTGGTGTAAATTCACAGCAATGTCCATCCCTTACGAGAAGTAGAATGTCTTAATAGTTTGAGTGCACAGCTTATGTCTTAATAGCCTGTAGTTTGGCAGCACTGTCCAGTTTTAATTCCAGGACTTTTGATTTGCCGAAGTATTCAGCAGTTACAGTAGCAGCAGGAGTCAGCGCAATAATGTACACAAAGATGAGCAATGGCAACAACAGCTCTATGACGTCATCATTATTGATGGGGAATTTTATTGCACATACTATAGCAATGGCAACAACAGCTCTATGACGTCATCATTATTGTTGGGGAATTTTAGTGCACATAGTATTTATTGTAAGGAACAACGGCAATGCAACGTCTTTTGAGTGTTCTCTTATTTAATCTGTCTTGGACCAGAGGATATTCTGTCCATCAGCTCATGACAGCATCCAGGGATTTTATCCCCTGGGTCCTGGTAAAGAAGGGTGGAGTGTAAAGAAAAGACTAGTCAAATTTGATAAAAAGAAAAAAAAGAACAGGCGAAAAGTGCTTTACGGGTATGATGCAAAGAAATAAGAACTGTTATGTTTCCTAAAGTATTTTAAGTTTACATTATCTTAATTTATTTGTAAATTTAAATTTGTGTACAAGGGCCCGTATATAAGATCGTGTGTGGGTTTATTTGTATGCCAAATGAGTATTAATGTGTGTGTTTGTATGTGTGCCCTATCAGTTTGTGTGTGTGTGTATGCGTGTGCTCTGTATGTATGTGTGTTTGCTTGTGCCATATCAGTGTGTGTGTGTGTGTGTGTATGTACGCCGTGTGAGTGTGTGTGTGTGTGTTTGTATGTGTGCCGTATCAGTGTGTGTGTGTGTGTGTGTGTGTACGCCGTATGAGTGTGTGTGTTTACATGCCCTATGAATGTATGTGTGTGCGTTTGTGTGTGTGTGCCGTATCAGTGTGTGTGTGTGTGTGTCTGTGTGTGTGTGCCTGTGCCGTGTATGTATGTGTGTGTTTGTATGTGTGTACCATATCAGTGTATGTGTATGTGTGTGCGTGTGCCGTGTGAGTATGTATGTGTGTACCATATCAGTGTATGTGTGTGCGTGTGCCGTGTGAGTATGTATGTGTGTACCATATCAGTGTATTTGTGTGCCTGTGCCGTGTGAGTATGTATGTGTGTGTGTGTGTATGTGTGTGTGTACCTTGTGAATGTATGTATGTATGCATGTATGTATGTGTGTCTCTCTAGAGAGAAGGGTTCAAACTTTTCTCAGACTAGAGCTATAACAACACGTAATCAGCAAACAACAAAACAAAGGAAATGAACAGACATTAGAACACATATGCATTGTGAACAAACTAACCAGCAAACCAAACAAACAACTAAACAAGCAGAAAGAATAGAAAGAAAGAAAGAAATAACGAGACAATGCAAGCCGGTCGACACAAAAATATAATAAACAATCAACAGACAATATAATGAAGATCTAGAACGACAGCAAGTAAACAAAACTAAACACAAAGTAAGCACAAAAACAACCAACAGAACAAACTTGCAAGAAATGTGAAAGCACAAGTCTTATACAAACAAAATTTTCATAACGCAGTCTTCACATCTAGAAAGAAATTTATTTCTTAAAATTCACATTGAGCATGCCAGAGAACATTCTGTACTACGATGTATTTCGATGTACACTGAAGTAGTTAAGTAAAGTTAAGTTATGTACTGTAAAGTAAGTACATTTACAAGGTTCAACTGTGCCACTCAGTTCAGAGTTTGTACATGTGGAGATTAGTTTATTGCTGTATCTTAGAATCCAGGTTTAAGTGAATTTTAAGGAAAGATAAATAATAGAAACGAAAGGTAACCCTTATAACCAGTGATTAAGAGGATTTTAAAAAAATGATAAATAATATAAATAATAGACTCAAAAGATACCATTACAACTTGTGCTTAGGAGAATTTTAAGAAAAGAGAAATAATAGAATCAAAAGGTAACCCTTACCACTTGTGCATAAGAGGATTTTAAAAAAATGATGAATAATAGATAGAATCAATAGGTAACCCTTACCACCTGTGCTTAAGAGGATTTTAAGAAACGATAAATAATAGACTGAAAAGGTAACCTGTGTATAAGTGGATTTTAAATAAAAAGAAAACTAATAATATAAAAAGTAGCTGTTATAATCACTGTTTAAATGTATTAAATAAAAGAAAAATAATAAAATGAAAGGTAGGTAACTCTTACAATTCACGTTTAAATGAAATGTAAGAAATGAAAAAGTAAAGGCTTAAGTAGATTTAAGAAATGAAAAAGTAAAGCCTTAAGTAGATTTAAGAAATGAAAAAGTAAAGGCTTAAGTAGATTTAAGAAATGAAAATGTAAAGGCTTAAGTAGATTTAAGAAATGAAAAAGTAAAGTCTTAAGTAGATTTAAGAAATGAAAAAGATTAAAATGGAAATGAAACTCTCACAATTCATATTAACTGACATTTTAAAGAAATGAAAAGAGTAAGAATGGAAATGAAATTCTCACAATTCATTTTAACTGACATTTTAAAGAAATGAAAAGAGTAAAATGAAAATGAAACTCTCACAAGTCATATTTAACTGAAATATTAAAGAAATGAAAACAATGAGAATGGAAAGGTAACTCTTACATTTCGTGTTTAATGGGAATTGAAGAAATGACAAAATTACTCAAATGAAATGAGAACTCTTACATTTCATGTTTAAGGAAAATTTTAAGAATGAAAAAACGTAAAATGGAAAGGTAACTCTTACAATTCTTTTTTAAGGGAAATTAAAGAAACGACAACATTAGTCAAATGAAATGGGAACTCTTACATTTCACGTAAAGAAAATTTTAAGAAATGAAAAAACGTAGAATGGAAAGTAACTCTTACAATTCATGTCTAAGGGAAATCGAAGAAATGATAAACAGAGTAAATGGATGGGTAACTCTTACAATTCATGTTTAAGAAATTTTAAGAAATGTAAAAGATTGAAATGGGAAGTAACTCGTACAATACATGTTTTAAGGGACATTGAAGAAATTGCAAAAAGAGCAAAATGGAAAGGTAACTCTTGCAATTCATGTTGAAGTTAAAATTAAAAAATGAAAAAGAGAGAAAAGGAAAGGTAACTCTTGCAATTCATGTCTAAGGGTAATTGAAAAAATGACAAAATAGAGTAAAATGGAAAGGTAACTCTTGCAATTCATATTTAAGGGGAAATGAAGAAATGATAAATAATAAAATGTGAATCTAGCTATTACAATCCATGACAGAGTGATCTGTAAGAAATGGTAAAAGAGGAAAGTAATATCAAATGGAAACATTCTGATCAACAAAACTATATATAGACATATAAGTTACGTTGAGATTTTCTTGAAGGAAGTTCAAGATGAAATAATATTATATTACAATTAAAGCAGAGTCCACGAAAACATTATCCATGAGAATGTGTGTGTTGAGAAAACTGTGTTTCTCATGAAACAATCATATCTTACAATCAATGTAAAATCGCTGGGAACATCACTATATACGATTATATAAGAAATATAAAATATATGATTTTATTTATAATTTTCTCTTTATGTGTGAGATATACGGTTTCTGTATATACAATTTTATCTTACAATAAATGCAATTCACTGGGAAAATTCATCCTTTATAATCTAGTTTATAGGATTAAATATGAAATATAAAAAAAGTATAAATAAATATATTTACATTTCTGGTTTTGTGTTGTATGTTTGTTTGTCTGTGTGTGTGTGTGTATGTGTGTGTGTGTGTGTGTGTGTGTGTGTGTGTGTGTGTGTGTGTGTGTGTGTGTTAGAAAAGATTTACTGTTTTCAATTAAACATTTTTATCTTACAATAAAAGCAAAATCCCTGAGAGCATCATGCATAAAATTATGAAATTAATTCAATTTGAATTTGGAGAATATTTCATTATATTAGTAATTTCATGTTGAATATTTGTATACATGAACTTTTACGGTTTCTAATTAAACAATATGCTCGTACAAGACATGGTAAAATCCCTGAGAATGTCATTTATAAGAATAGAAATTAATTCAACATGAGATTGATAAATATATTATTAAATTTATAATTTTGTGTGTGCTCTGTGTGTGCGTGTTTTAGTGCCCTATGTGTGCGTGTTTTAGTGCCCTATGTGTGCGTGTTTTAGTGCCCTATGTGTGCGTGTTTTAGTGCCCTATGTGTGCGTGTTTTAGTGCCCTATGTGAGCGTGGTTTAGTGCCCTATGTGTGCGTGGTTTAGTGCCCTATGTGTGCGTGTTTTAGTGCCCTATGTGTGCGTGTTTTAGTGCCATATGTGTGCGTGTTTTAGTGCCCTATGTGTGCGTGTTTTAGTGCCCTACGTGTGCGTGTTTTAGTGCCCTACGTGTGCGTGTTTTAGTGCCCTATGTGTGCGTGTTTTAGTGCCCTATGTGTGCGTGTTTTAGTGCCCTATGTGTGCGTGTTTTAGTGCCCTATGTGTGCGTGTTTTAGTGCCCTATGTGTGCGTGTTTTAGTGCCCTATGTGTGCGTGTTTTAGTGCCCTATGTGTGCGTGTTTTAGTGCCCTATGTGTGCGTGTTTTAGTGCCCTATGTGTGCGTGGTTTAGTGCCCTATGTGTGCGTGTTTTAGTGCCCTATGTGTGCGTGGTTTAGTGCATGTACAGAAGGAAACAAAGCAGTCACAGCAAATTAACGAAGGAAACAGTTTTAAAATTCTGTTTTCGAAATTGTTTAATAAACTCTATAAACACTATCCTTATATCTATGCATGGGTCATTATCTTAGTTTTAGATGAAAGTAAGATTTATACTTTTTAAAAATTTGATTTAACAGTAAATTATTTATTTTTTTTGGACAAACTCCACCGTGATAGTAAAATTATAGTTTCAAAATTCCTTACTCCGAAGATGAAAAAAAATACGTTTACTCTTTCCAAAGAAATAAACTTAGATTATGCGTCCCTACATTGAAAATGACCTATTTTAAAAGAACTTTCACTAGAAATGATTCTAGAATCTACCACTGGCTTGAAGACCTACAATTGCTACTCCGCAGGTCACATCCTGTACGTCCGAGCGAGTACCACGTGACAGGAGATTAAAATCCCGTATGCTTATTTTTTTTTTTTTTTTTTTTTTTTAGAGCTCTTTAATGTCGGTCATGTCCTTCCAAGGAAAAATAATAATCATTATTATCTCCTGCCTGTGTATCCGTGATAAAAATGCCAACCGAATATCGACATACTTATTACGGAACTGTGACAGTTATAATAAAACCCGTATGTACCGAACCTTATGATATTAAGAATGTGCGTGAATATAAACCGAAATTAAAATAGAGCTATTTACAATTTAAATACAAAGTGAAAAGTTTGCAGTGAATACAAAGTTCTTTACCACACGTAAATAATATAACCGCCCTATACACTGGCGGCGTCTGAGCAATTCACAGGTGTGTTTCTTTGCGCAGATCATTAAATGACTAGCTTTACTCAAACTAATAGTACTAAATGTGTTTTCACACACATAATACGAATTAGCTATAATTAGTAGTAGTTGTGCTTTTCACACACAAAACACGAATTAGCTATAGGCCTAATTGTTAGTAGCTGTGCTTTCAACACGCAAAACACGAACTAGCTGCAATTGTTAGTAGCTGTGCTTTCCACACACAAAACATGAATTAGCTTTAATTATTAGTAGCTGTGCTTTAAACATACAAAACACGAATTAACTATATTTATTAGTAGTTGTGCCTTAATACACAAAACATAAATTAGCTTTAAGTACTGGTAGCCGTGCATTGACACACAAAATACAAAATAGCACCAATTATTAGGGGAGATGATTCTAACCAAACAAAACCCACGAATTTGCAATAATATACAAAATGAAAAGAAATAGCTATAATGATTATGGCCGCTCGATTCTTAAAATACGAATGAGAAGGAGGTAGCAATATTGATTGTGATTTCTGAGTTTCTAAAATAAAAACTAAGTAGCTGTAATGATTTTTGACAGCTACGTTTTCAAACGACAAAAATATTAATTATACTAACAGCTCTACTTTAAAACTAGAAAAGTATTATTTATACTGATAGTAACAGCTCTACTTTAAAACTACAAATTTAGAATTTATACTGATAGTAATAGCTCTACTTTAAAACTACAAAAATAGTATTTATACTGATAGTAACAGCTCTACTTAAAAAAAAAATATATCATTTATACTGACAGTAACACCCCTCTACTTTAAAACTACAAAAGTATTATTCATACTTATAGTAACAGCTCTACTTTAAAAATACAAAAGAATCAACTCTAATTATTTTGATTGTAGCGATTAAAAAATACAAAATTAGAAACAATAATGGTGGTGATTTTTATGTTTTAAAATACAAAAGATGTGATTATGGCTACTCTGTTTTAAAATACGAAATAAAAAATTAGCAATAATGGTCGTGATTTCAGTGATTTAAGGTATACAATAAATAGCTATAATGATTATGACTGCAATTTTAAAAAAAATAAATGACAAAAATGTAGCACTAAAGGTCGTGATTTCTAAAGCCTACAATAAATAGCTAAAATGATTATGACTGTAGTGTTTTAAAACAGAAATGACAAAAAATGTAACAATAATGGTCGTGATTTCAGTGATTTAAGGCCTACAATAAATAGCTAAAATGATTATGACTGCAGGGTTTTAAAACAGAAATGACAAAAATGTAGAAATAATGGTCGTGATTTCAGTGATTTAAAGCCTACAATAAATAGCTAAGTGATTATGACTGCAATGTTTTTAATGCATAAATGACATAAATGTAGCAATAATGGTCGTGATTTCAGTGATTTAAAGCCTACAATAAATAGCTAAGTGATTATGACTGCAATGTTTTTAATGCATAAATGACATAAATGTAGCAATAATGGTCGTGATTTCAGTGATTTAAATAAAGCCTACAATAAATAGCTAAATGATTATGACTGCAGTGTTTTAAATGCATAAATGACAAAAATGTAGCAATAATGGTCGTGATTTCAGTGATTTAACGTCTACAATAAATAGCTAAAGTGATTATGACTGCAATGTTTTTAATGCATAAATGACATAAATGTAGCAATAATGGTCGTGATTTCAGTGATTTAAGGCCTACAATAAATAGCTATAATGATTATGACTGCAGTGTTTTAAAACAGAAATGACAAAAATGTAGCAATAATGGTCGTGATTTCAGTGATTTAAGGCCTACAATAAATAGCTAAAATGATTATGACTGCAGTGTTTTAAAACAGAAATGACAAAAATGTAGCAATAATGGTCGTGATTTCTAAGGCCTACAATAAATAGCTAAAATGATTATGACTGCAGTGTTTTAAAACAGAAATGACAAAAATGTAGCAATAATGGTCGTGATTTCTAAGGCCTACAATAAATAGCTAAAATGATTATGACTGCAGTGTTTTAAAACAGAAATGACAAAAATGTAGCAATAATGGTCGTGATTTCAGTGATTTAAATAAAGCCTACAATAAATAGCTAAATGATTATGACTGCAGTGTTTTAAATGCATAAATGACAAAAATGTAGCAATAATGGTCGTGATTTCAGTGATTTAACGTCTACAATAAATAGCTAAAGTGATTATGACTGCAATGTTTTTAATGCATAAATGACATAAATGTAGCAATAATGGTCGTGATTTCAGTGATTTAAGGTATACAATAAATAGCTATAATGATTATGACTGCAATTTTAAAAAAAATAAATGACAAAAATGTAGCACTAAAGGTCGTGATTTCTAAAGCCTACAATAAATAGCTAAAATGATTATGACTGTAGTGTTTTAAAACAGAAATGACAAAAAATGTAACAATAATGGTCGTGATTTCAGTGATTTAAGGCCTACAATAAATAGCTAAAATGATTATGACTGCAGGGTTTTAAAACAGAAATGACAAAAATGTAGCAATAATGGTCGTGATTTCAGTGATTTAAAGCCTACAATAAATAGCTAAGTGATTATGACTGCAATGTTTTTAATGCATAAATGACATAAATGTAGCAATAATGGTCGTGATTTCAGTGATTTAAAGCCTACAATAAATAGCTAAGTGATTATGACTGCAATGTTTTTAATGCATAAATGACATAAATGTAGCAATAATGGTCGTGATTTCAGTGATTTAAATAAAGCCTACAATAAATAGCTAAATGATTATGACTGCAGTGTTTTAAATGCATAAATGACAAAAATGTAGCAATAATGGTCGTGATTTCAGTGATTTAACGTCTACAATAAATAGCTAAAGTGATTATGACTGCAATGTTTTTAATGCATAAATGACATAAATGTAGCAATAATGGTCGTGATTTCAGTGATTTAAGGCCTACAATAAATAGCTATAATGATTATGACTGCAGTGTTTTAAAACAGAAATGACAAAAATGTAGCAATAATGGTCGTGATTTCAGTGATTTAAGGCCTACAATAAATAGCTAAAATGATTATGACTGCAGTGTTTTAAAACAGAAATGACAAAAATGTAGCAATAATGGTCGTGATTTCTAAGGCCTACAATAAATAGCTAAAATGATTATGACTGCAGTGTTTTAAAACAGAAATGACAAAAATGTAGCAATAATGGTCGTGATTTCTAAGGC
Organism: Sinotaia quadrata; assembly: GCA_028829895.1. Lineage (NCBI taxonomy): Eukaryota > Metazoa > Mollusca > Gastropoda > Architaenioglossa > Viviparidae > Sinotaia > Sinotaia quadrata. The sequence continues at coordinate 9,798,232 of CM054179.1, read as the reverse complement.
CTACAATAAATAGCTAAAATGATTATGACTGCAGTGTTTTAAAACAGAAATGACAAAAATGTAGCAATAATGGTCGTGATTTCAGTGATTTAAGGCCTACAATAAATAGCTAAAATGATTATGACTGCAGTGTTTTAAAACAGAAATGACAAAAATGTAGCAATAATGGTCGTGATTTCTAAGGCCTACAATAAATAGCTAAAATGATTATGACTGCAGTGTTTTAAAACAGAAATGACAAAAATGTAGCAATAATGGTCGTGATTTCTAAGGCCTACAATAAATAGCTAAAATGATTATGACTGCAGTGTTTTAAAACAGAAATGACAAAAATGTAGCAATAATGGTCGTGATTTCAGTGATTTAAGGCCTACAATAAATAGCTAAAGTGATTATGACTGCAATGTTTTTAATGCATAAATGACATAAATGTAGCAATAATGGTCGTGATTTCAGTGATTTAAAGCCTACAATAAATAGCTAAAATGATTATGACTGCAGTGTTTTAAAACAGAAATGACAAAAATGTAGCAATAATGGTCGTGATTTCTAAGGCCTACAATAAATAGCTAAAATGATTATGACTGCAGTGTTTTAAAACAGAAATGACAAAAATGTAGCAATAATGGTCGTGATTTCAGTGATTTAAGGCCTACAATAAGAAGCTAAAGTGATTATGACTGCAATGTTTTTAATGAATAAATGACATAAATGTAGCAATAATGGTCGTGATTTCAGTGATTTAAAGCCTACAATAAATAGCTAAAATGATTATGACTGCAGTGTTTTAAAACAGAAATGACAAAAATGTAGCAATAATGGTCGTGATTTCAGTGATTTAAAGCCTACAATAAATAGCTAAAATGATTATGACTGCAGTGTTTTAAAACAGAAATGACAAAAATGTAGCAATAATGGTCGTGATTTAACGTCTACAATAAATAGCTTTAATGATTATGACTTCAGTGTTTTTAAAACATAAATGACAAAAAGTGTAGCAATAATGGTCGTGATTTTAATTTTTTTTTAAAATATAAAAGAAGTAGGTTATATGATTATGTCTTCTCTATTATTTTACATACACACGAAAAACCAGTATCTAGAATGATTACGACTTCTCTGCTTTTAAAATTTAAAATAAAAAAATAGCAACAATGGTTGTGACTTGACACTCGACCTGCCTTTGCTCGTATAACACTTTGACACCATAAAAAAAAAAAAAAAAAAAAACGAATAAAACCTTCATTAATCGTCGTGACTGCTCGGTCGTAAATGCAATTGCTCATATAAATCTTTATCTAACATTACATTTTCTGGGTTTACTTGGATTATTTTTCATTTCATGCGGATGTGTGCGAGAGATTTTTAGAGTTTTTTTTTCAAAATTTATTTTACATGAGAAAATAATGCATATGAATCTTTATAACTGTACAATTAATTATTTATAATTTAATGTTTGTTCGCTCTGCAAGCGTTCGTATTAAGGACATAAACTTTTTTTTTTCTGAAGTCATACACACTATGTACACTATATTACAATGTATTACGAAACATTACACAAAGCTACAATGTATTACAAAAAAAATTGCACGCACGCAATGTCAGTACATCATAGACCCTGAACCATATGCATTATAAATGTGTAAAGAGATTTAAAAAAAAGTTCTTTATATTACAAGAGGCGTTACCCCATATTGCATTGATGCATTGCTTTTATTACTGAGGTTTATCTCAGTCCGGTGGGGGGAGGAGGGGAGGGAAATTAGAAAATAGTCTATTTTTAGCTGATGCTTTACCTAAGCGAACAGGCTCTTGAAAACCGCTGATATTAAATGACATGCTTGAGAAGTCATGATGAATTGGTACATTGCTTTTCATTAACCAAAAACTACACGTCGTGAAGACAATTACATGCATTTACAGGTTACACATCACACAGCAAGCGTTTTCAAACTGATTATAAATGAGGTATTACTTAAGTTTGCTGTCGTTTGAAGATTGTTTATATATATAACTGAGATTTTACGTCACAGAAGAGGGAGTATACAAACTGATTTAGTTTTTACTTAGGTTTTCAGCGAAGATAAAATACAGGACTAAGAGAAGCTAACTAAATTATATCTTTTCACTTTGTAAATCTGGCCGTGACACAGTTGTGGGCGAAACCTCAGTCAGGTATCAATTAAAATACGGCAATAATGTTATGTTTGAGATTTTAACCCCAGGTGGGATTAGCAGAGCATGTTTCCATCTATGAATGAGTAGGCATGAGAGAGTGATAGAGCGATGAAAAAAGATATATTTGTCTCAGTACCAAGCCGTTTCTAGGTGAAGGAGATAGTTCGGTCTAAGAAGATCGTAATGCCTTTCTAATTGAATTAAGTGTAAAAAGGAGTTCGAAAAAAAAACGAATTATGTTTGTGAAAATTTCAGCAATCTTCAGTTACAGTTTTACTTTCTCTTTGTTTTAAATGAAATGAAAGGTTATTTTTTAAATTAATTGTGTTGTCCATGAATATTAATTAGTTTATTTTCGGCCAACATGTTGTGAGAGTCATCCGGATATGAACAAATTTTGTAACACTAAGATCAAGGAGATTAGGCAAAATTTATAGTGGGACCTAATATTGCCAGTCACCGTTTAAAACCAAAAATAGGGGAGGTAACTTCGTATCGAAAAAAAATGTTTTAATACAAAAGTTAGTGGGGCCCAAGTAAGAGACAGAACACTTTCTTCTTTTAAAAGTATAGACTAACACTTTTAGACTGTAGTTAGGAAATATTTTGATTGAAATGTTGTTTGTTTGGGGTTTTATTTTTGTTGTTGTTTTTTATTTTGTTTTTTGTGTGTGGATTGTTTCGAAATGTGCATACATGGTTACTATATGGGTGTATGATTTTTATTATTGATGTTCTTATGAGTAGCCAAGTATATTTTTTATGGGTATATATATAATGCATTAAGTATATTTTTGTTGGTATATATAAAGCTTTAAGTATATTTTTTATATAATGTGAGAAGAGTACAGAGTGGTTAGGGCATTCTATAAGGAGATAGAATAAATAACGTGTATACTACTTAAAGAATAGCTTATCATCATTGACATTCAGGGAATTTACATTGAAAAAAAATTGCCCAGTAAAGCGTGGCTTAAGACTGTTTACATATTAACTGATATTTTATGCCAGACAACAATGGTTTACAAACTTAGTATTCATGAGGTTTTAATTAAGTCTTAAATTGTTTATAGATTGCTTGTACATTAACAAAATTTTAATTCAGACAGTAATGGTTTATAAATTGGTTATAACTGAAGTTTTACCTAAGCCAGCAAGCATCTGCATGTCACAGACAATGTAAAGTCACGTCTAGCATCGTCCCAAAATAAACACAGTCACGTCGAATGGACACGCAGTACTCCTCTCACAGTGCGTTGTCTGGTTCTCCCGGGTACAAGTTGGTGAATGTTGGCCACATGTATACTCCGTTCTAAGTCCACTGTCAGGTAAATCTACCAGCGCGTGTGGTCCTCAGACCAATCCAAGCTGTGTCAGCTGCATGGACACAAAATTATTTTATGATAAAAGAAAATTTCTAACAAAATTATCATCATCATCAACATCATCATTTAATAACTCTAGTATGGTATTAAATGATAAAGACAAATACTTTATTTATGTTGATGAACTTTTAAAAATTAAAATAGTTACCTAGGCGAGCTGTCCTTTCAGCAATAAACCTATCTTCATCCACAGTGTCTATCCAGGCCAATCTGGCTCCTTCATTTTGGCAATTGGTCTGCACAAATTGAAAAGCACTCACTAAACCCTCAACGTCCTTTGCTTTCAATCACACTCTTATCAAACATTCTCCTTTTGTTTGATGTTTATCGTCAGCATATGATCAGCATTCATTCATCACTGAACTTAATTGTCTTGACATTCATTCTTTGCAAAAGAAGCGTATCACTAATTCATCTAATAGTCTCCCTTTGTTTGATATTAATTTTAAGCATATAATTACTCATTCCGCAATTACTCCGCTTTAAGTTTTAGCGAAAGGAAAGTATCATTCGTTCAACAAATAACCTCCCTTGTTTGATATTCGTTCTTAATTAAAGAAAGCTTGCATTCGACACATGGTATAATTTCCTGATTTCCTAATTAATTGTTGCAAATGGATAATACCCAATCACCACTTAAATCCCATTGCTTGAAATTCCACTGCAGCTAATTTTACTACTAAAACAACTATTGCTGCTTGTGTTATTACTACTACCAGTACTGCAACTAATTTTACTTCTAAAACAACGATTACTACTAGTGTTACTACTACTACTACTACCAATATTGCTAATAAATTAACTAATACTATTTCTGCTGCTGTTTCTATTACCTATAATATCGTTTAGCATTTTTCTCTTGGCTTGATCTTCATTCTTAATGGAGGGAATTCATTCATTCTCAACTGAGCTTTCATTGACTTACAAAGTGTATACATTCACTAATCACGTAGCTTACATTGAACTCATACAAAGTGTATGCATTCACTAATCACGTAGCTTACATTGAACTCATACAAAGTGTATGCATTCACTAATCACGTAGCTTACATTGAACTCATACAAAGTGTATGCATTCACTAATCACGTAGCTTACATTGAACTCATACAAAGTGTATGTATTCACTAATCACGTAGCTTACATTGAACTCATACAAAGTGTATGCATTCACTAATCACGTAGCTTACATTGAACTCATGCAAAGTGTATGCATTCACTAATCACGTAGCTTACATTGAACTCATACAAAGTTTATACATTCACTAATCACGTTGCTTTCATTTTGATGCTTTTCATTCTTACATGATATACACACGTTTTGCTTCTGTTAACTACTTTGGTTCCGTTTTCTTGAGTTTGGAATAGAAAACAAAACTGAAATTAACAGATGTGGTGCTTACTTGAGCTGAGGACCAGGTCTTCGGTTCTACAATGACTTGGAAGTGGGCTTCGCTAAATTCATCCCAGGGTTCATCGCACTGACGAGAGGCTTTCGACTGGACAAAGGGAAATAAATCATGTCAAGAGCCACTTTGCAAACCAATGCACACAATACAATAATAAGGGTGTCGTTTATGAAATATGACAAGAAGAAAATCCTTTGTTACTGACGATTACGATGATGTATTGATGATGTCGAAGACGACTATACTGCTTATACTGATGATGACGACGATGATGATGGTGACGACGACGACGATGATGATAAAAAAGAAGAAGAAAAGAAGAAAAGAAGAAGAAGAAGAAGAAGAAGAAAAAGATAAAGATGGCCAAGAAAAGCATGCATTTTTATTGAAGCCCTAAGCACTTTATAATATATTTTTTTAAATATTCATTGGACACACAATAATTATTTATACACACATCTTCAGATATATCAAAATTATAAAGATGATTCAATAAAACAGAATGATGGTTCAACGTACAAAAATGCTAATTCAGAATTTTTTTTTTTTTAAAGTAAGGCACATAAATTAAACGAATTTAGAAATGTTCATCTTGAATCAAAATAACATACATGGGAGCGCTATTCGTGCTGGTAAGATTATACAGATGCCACTTCTTGCAGAAAAACATCTTCATACATGCGTCATGTAATTTGAGAAATACTTGATTAGTACGAGAAAAACACTTTGACGTCACAATATTTGTTGAGAAATACCTAATCATACGTGCGTCATGTAATTTGAGAAATACTTGATTAGTACGAGAAAAGCACTTTGACGTCATATTTGTCAAGCGAGAGTGGGACGCTGGCACCAAGTACGTGTTGATTTGAGAGTGACATTGGGGTGGGGGGGAGAGGAAGAGAAGGGGAAGAAGTGTTAGGGGGAGAGAAGTAAGAAATGTTCCTTGAAAAACGTTACAATTTATGCCGAATGATTTTTAACGAATTTTAACGATGATTTTCCTTTTGAAAATTAAAACAGTCTTGGTATAATAGTTGAGTTATCACGTAAATTGTTAAGTTATTAACTACTCATTAAAACAGTCTTGGTATAATAGTTGAGTTATCATGTAAATTGTTAAGTTATTAACTACTCATTAAAACAGTCTTGGTATAATAGTTGAGTTATCACGTAAATTGTTAAGTTATTATCTACTCATTAAAACAGTCTTGGTATTATAGTTGAGTTATCACGTAAATTGTTAAGTTATTAACTACTCATTAAAACAATCTTGGTATTATAGTTGAGTTATCACGTAAATTGTTAAGTTATTAACTACTCATTAAAACAGTCTTGGTATAATAGTAGAGTTATCACGTAAATTGTTAAGTTATTAACTAATCAATAAGTTTTCGAACCATTTTGTTTGTAAAGGAAGGATGCAATGAGGTGCTTGCGGTATCAAAGAAAGTATGATATTGGTGCTATGGAAACGAAGCCATTGTTAACGTGCAGTCCTCTCCGACTTCTATAACACTGCCATGAAATGGAACCATTATTATAGTACAGTCCTCTCCGACTTCTATAGCACTGCCATGAAATGGAACCATTATTATAGTACAGTCCTCTCCGACTTCTATAGCACTGCCATGAAATGGAACCATTATTATGGTACAGTCCTCTCCGACTTCTATAGCACTGCCATGAAATGGAACCATTATTATAGTACAGTCCTCTCCGACTTCTATAGCACTGTCATGAAATGGAACCATTATTATAGTACAGTCCTCTCCAACTTCTATAGCACTGTCATGAAATGGAACCATTATTATAGTACAGTCCTCTCCAACTTCTATAGCACTGTCATGAAATGGAGCCGTTATTAAAGTGCAATCGTCTTCGACTTCTATAACACTACTATGAAATGGAGCCATTATTATAGTACAATCCTCTCCGACTTCTATAGCACTACTTTGAAATGGAGCCATTATTAAAGTGCAGTCCTCCCCGACTTCTATAACACTGTCTTGAATGGGAGCCATTATTAATGTGCAGGCCTCTCCGACTTCTATAGCAGTGCCATGAAATGGAGCGATTGTTAATGTACAGTCCGCTCCGACTTCTATGGCATTGCTATGAAATGGAGCGATTATTAAAGTGCAGTCCTCTTCGACTTCTAATGCACTGCTGTGAAGTGGAGCCATTATTAAAATACAGTCGTCCCCGACTTCTACAACACTACTAGGAAATGGATCCATTATTAAAGTGCAATCCTCTTCGACTTCTAATGCACTGCTGTGAAGTGGAGCCATTATTAAAATGCAGTCCTCCCCGACTTCTACAACACTACTAGGAAGTGGAGCGATTATTAAAGTGCAATCCTCTTCGACTTCTAATGCACTGCTGTGAAGTGGAGCCATTATTAAAATACAGTCCTCCCCGACTTCTACAACACTACTAGGAAGTGGAGCGATTATTAAAGTGCAATCCTCTTCGACTTCTAATGCACTGCTGTGAAGTGGAGCCATTATTAAAATACAGTCCTCCCCGACTTCTACAACACTACAAGGAAATGGAGCCATTATTAAAAGGCAGTCCTCCCCGACTTCTACAACACTACTATGAAACAGAACCATTATTAAAGTAGCAGTCCTCTTCGACTTCTATATCAAAGCTGTGAAATGGAGCCCAGTGTTAATGCGCAGTCCTCTCTGACTTCTATAACTTGCTATGAAAAGGAAGAAATTAAATCATACCTTTACAGCCAGAACGAGAATCATTACCAGTACTGCAGGTGATCCAATCACTCTGTCCATCACTACTCTGGAGCTAGAAAAAAAAATCGAAAACCCTTTCAGTAAGGAACGTTTTCATGTGAACACTTTCCAATAACAATAAACGAGAAGCTAAAATATATTACTGAAACCTTTTAATATCTGAATATTTTAAAATTCTGTTAAGCACATGATGCAAAATCCACGGCTATAACAGTTTGCAGATAATTATAGATTCATAAGTGAAATTAAATTCACAAAATTTTCGATAATCTGAAGAAATGTGGGGGACTTGTGAGTTTAAAATAAAATACAATTCAGCAGGTAATTAGAAGAAAACTGTTTACTATAAACATATAATTTATATTTAATTAAAATATATATCTGCTATGATAGAATGTCTAACATAATTTCAGTAATTCATCATTGTATGACAAGACACAGAAAATAACACTTAGATATATTTCAAAACTCTTGTAAGACACAGAAAATAACACTTAGATATATTTCAAAACTCTTGTAAGACACAGAAAATAACACTTAGATATATTTCAAAACTCTTGTAAGACACAGAAAATAACACTTAGATATATTTCAAAACTCTTGTAAGACACAGAAAATAACACTTAGATATATTTCAAAACTCTTGAAAGAACCCGCACTCACCCACTGAAGCAATGGATATGGAACTTATAACAACACTCCCACGCACCATTACAATAATCAAAAGCAACATGGCAAATACTTTAGTAAACGCTTCCTAAATTCAGCTAGCTTTTCAAGACAAAACATTACATGAGCAAGGACAGCATAGTAAATACTTTAGTAAACGCTACCTAAATTTAGCTAGCTTTTCAAGACAAACCATTACAGAGCGAGAACAAAATGAAATGAACGAATTATATATGAACTAAATTTCACAGATTAATTAACAAAATCATAATTGCGTATGTGTATGTGTGTGTGTGCGAAAGTGGAATTCATTTTGAAGGAAGTTTGTCTTTATGGACTTCCATAAATGTTTGTATCGCTGTAACCCAATAACCTTAGTTAGTATAAAAAAAGGTAAGTGATGCATTTTAAAAACAAAAAAAGCGATGAATTTGACCTCTCCTCAAAAATCAAAACAAAACAAAGAATAAATGAACATATATCTAGTGAATAACATAACAATGTAAACAAAGGAAATGTAAAACAGGAAAAGCTCATTTCTGCTTTTTTTTTCAATAGAAAGGAATGGAACTAAATATAGTCTGAAAAGGGTAAGAACGGAAAGTAAATGCGCCGAAAAGGGGAAGCAATTCTCTCTGGCTAAATAAAATACAAATTTACAAAATGAGCACGGTTGTGACGCTTCAGTGAGTTCATTTATCAAGTAACAACCTTCACCTGGGTAGATGGTGTTGTCACTGACCTGTTAGGAGTGTCGGTGACTGTAGCTGCAGTAAACCGCTGGACCAGAAAGTGTTAAGCTGTCGATTGGGAACCGACAAGTAAATCTTTGCCAAGAAGGGCTGCTGACTGTTTTGAATATGTATGTCCTTGTACTACTAACAATGGTTTACAAGTTTTAGTAATAATTATTTTCAACCATTAGACTGAGCACTTAGTTAACACGCACATAGTCTGAATTATAAAAACTGTACTTCACGTGTTTAAATAAATGTGCTACATACTGTTAATATTATTTTAACCGTTTAAATCATGCTAAACACTAGAATTGTTAGACTGTATATTGACCTTGTGTGTTTTTGTAGTTATCGATTAGATAAATCACGTATATGCTAATTTACCACAGTAAAAGAAGTTTAAAAAAATTAAAATAACTTATTGTATTTACTGTGATTCTGATGCCTTATGCTTCTTTTTAATTGGTCAAACTTAACTTCATCGGCCCACTCCGGGCTACTTTCGTTTATGGGCACTTTATTTACTCGAAGAACTGTGCAAGTAATAAAGTAATTAATGAAAGAAATATCTGAACGTACACACATCTCTTTTAGAACAGAGTCCGTGACAGAATGAGAAAACCAAAAATTATTTGGTATTTCTGTATAAAACAACTAACTCTAAAAACTCACATGGCGAAAACTTAAATGAAATAAGATACCTTACAGCTTCTATGTATTTTATTCATTACTTACCTTGGTCGGTCCTGTCGTCAAGTGTCGTCAGCGTCAGAAGGTCTGATTCGAACTGAAAATATCTTTCGGGTTTTATCCTTTTCTAATCAGTAATTACTGACAGAACGTGTTTATTTTGTACAAACTGGTTTAAACCAGTTATCCATTGACTAGCATCTGACCTGGCCATAATTCTTATCCATCGACAGAGCATGACCCCAAGTCTTCTGAACAATAGCCACAACCTTAAGAAAATAATAACAACCAATCCCCATTGGGTACAACAATGGGGAGCTCCCTCTAAGACCGCAAACATGCCGTCTATCTTTTGACCTTTGACACGTAGGCCTATTTCAGTTCGGTCATTCACCGCCTCTTCAAGAGATTCTTCTTTGAAGAAAATCGTTACAAACTGTTCTTTTTTCCTAAATTACATTTTTAAATATTGATCATTTAATAGGTAAATCTTACGCTTAGCAATACTTCCTTACGATTAACGTTTAGTACACATCTTTTCTAAAACATATAAACAAGCAACAATCAATTACGGAGTATAAATACTGATAAAGGAAAGCAAATAACGCTATAATTAAATTAGTACAAATTGACGTCAAACAAATTATTTCAATAAGCATTCACGCCCGAGGGCAACATTTCTGGAATATATTTAGGGCTGATGACCTGCCTTGCTTACAGTAGACATGAAGAAGTGTCGCGTGGCATACAATAAGTGATTTAACTGGCGAGCCAGAGCAGCAGACAAGTAAAGAAAGATTCACTTTTAGAATGAGATTGAAAATAATGAGTAACAGACAAGTCAAATTTAGAATGAGATTGAAAATAATGAGTAACATACAAGTCAAGAAAAATTCACATTTAGAATGAGATTGAAAATAATCAAGGACAGACAAGTCAAGAAAGTAATCAAGGGCAGACAAGTGCAGGTTGTAAATGAAAGGGCACAAAGCAAGTTTCACTGACACAATGTGGACAGAAGACATGTTACATTGGTACTGCGTTACATTGGTGCTGAGTTACATTCGTACAAAGCTTCGTTAGTACTGAACTGCAATAGTGCTGAGTTTGAACATTTTTGCACACGACCCAGACACTACTATGCCAAAATGTCTCAATATAGCCTAATTACTTTACAATTAGAAATTAAACCTCTTAATTATTAAGTCGGTTTAGCCCAAACTAACAAATAAAGAAGTAAAAGTTAAACTCAACCCCTAGAAATCTGGACTTTAAAGTAACATAGACAAGAGGGATGTAATGTCCGTGAGTGTAAAACATACGTCCATTAGAAATATTCTAAATAAAAAAAATAACTAAGCAAACAATCAAACACATATATTTTCTTAGTGAAATGAATAAACAAGCAAACTAGCAAATATTCTAAAAACCAACCAACCGACCGAACAACTAAATAAAGCTTCAAACAGCGAAGCAGGACAAGAACGTTCGTAAAATACGTGTGAGAAAATGCGATGGAATGTCCAAGGTCTCGATATTTCTTTGGCTGCTGCTATTTATTTGTCGTCGTTAAGAAGGGCGGGATACAATCAATTCAATGTTTTGCTACAGTAAAGCAGGTCCTTTGACCTTTCGTCTTGAATTGTCATGCGTGACCTCTGAAACGGTCTACTATAAGACCTGACGAAAAACTCGTGAACTTTAAATTTATAGTTAAAGGGGGGCAGAGTGTGGGAAGTTGCCTTAATTTTTCAGGGAACGGTTGTATACAATGAATGTCAGAGACGGCACCATAAATGAACAATGAGAACGGCACGTGTGTATGAATTGTATTGCTGACTCCTAAGTGATTGTTATCTATCAAAGATTACTGAAGAGTGTGTCCAAATGGCTGACCCAATTCAATGGTGCTGGAGATTTTGAACTTTTCGAAAAGAAAGACGCGCGAAACAAGTTAGCGCTCGACCAGGTCAAAGTCAGCCTCCTCTGCCGAAACATGCCCTAGTTCATTGACCAAAATCGGTGTTATTTAGTGTTCCGTTATTTACTGAATACTAAATGATGGGAAAATACAAGCTGACCTCGGACAAGTGAAACGCTGGGTTACACATTTGTAACGAGAACAGACGATCTAAGGACATAAGGTCGAAGACTGCTAAGGACACAACAAATAACAAACTAGAAAATACGAGCACAGCAAAGGACACAACAAATAACAAACTAGAAAATACGAGCACAGCAAAAGAAAAACTCAAAAGCGAATACATTAGGAATTAACTAACTATTCGCCTGAACTAAGATGACCCTTCACAATTAATAAAAATAAGCAGATCTGACACAGTTAAGAAAACAAACTTACAAGGTTTGACTGACGATTAAAAAACAAATCAAAGAAAACCTAGCACATAATTTACAAGAATGAAAACATGAAGCACGATTTAGGAAACAAAAACAAAAACAAAAAAAAACAAACAAGGAAAATCTGACACACTATTTTTTGAAAAAGTAAGATAACCTCACATGATTAAAAATACAAAATATTTAAAACATAACGCAAAAAAAAAGAAAGTCTTTCTTTGAAAAAAATTTAACCATCTTTCAAAGTTAAGAATTACTGAAAAACAATTTTAAAAAAAACTATGAAGAAGTGACGCACTGACGATAAACAAACATACAAAAATTGACACAATAATAACACAAATTTGGAATATATGAAACACAGTTTAAATTATTATAATACAAAATAAATAAATAAATAAATAAATAAATGAATAACTAACTAACTAACTAACTAACTAACTAAATAAATAAGAAAAATTTCAGGATCTTAGATTAGAAATCCAGAGAATTTATGCCATAATAAATGGATAAATGAACTAGACAGAAAAACAAGAAAACTACCAACAATACATAAAGCCTTACACCAAAAAACAGATACAGATCTATTCATCTCGGAAAATGGGAGGCCGAGATCTTAAGAAAATCAAAGATGTCACTGAAGGTCTAGTAGACTACATTTGTAATAACAGCAAGACGAGCCGCCGAATACGTTACGTGCTTCTAAATCATAAAATGTAAAAATAGATGATTTATTACTTTATTTATTTTTATTAAATATAATTTTGAAATATGCAAATATATATGTGCGTGCGTGCGTGCGTGCGTGTGTGTGTGTGCGTGCGTGCGTGTGTGTGTGTGCGTGTGCGTGCGTGCGTGCGTGTGTGTGCGTGTGCGTGCGTGTGTGTGTGTGTGTGTGCGTGTGTGTACGTGTGTGTGTGTGTGTGTGTGTGTGTGTGTGCGTGTGTGTGTGTGTGTGTGTGTGTGTGTGTGTGTGTGTGTGTGTGTGTGTGTGTGTGTGTGTGTGTGTGTGCAATTGGTAAATTATTTTTGCAATAATTTTCGATTTGCATACAGTTATATACATAGTCGTAAGACATGGCCGACTGGTTTAATATTTTATCAAGTGATGGAATCAATTTCCAGAGAGATACATGAGCAAACTTCCCACAAATGGATGATGGACGAGATAACTCTTATACAATGTAAAATCTTTTGAGAGTTACATTAGATATAAAATAAAATGAAATGTTTTAGGTTATTACAGAACATTGAGATACATTGAGTGGTGAAAAATAATGTTTGTCCTTATCTGTAAAGCATAAATGTCTTTGGTAAAGATCTTTAGCAAATTCCAATATGGACAAAATTATTTTAAACGTCTTTGGAAATTCCAATAAGGACAAAAATATTTAAACGTCTTTGCAAATTTCAGTATGGACAAAAATAGTTTTGAACGTCAACACAAATAAATGAAGACAAGAGCAGCATCAAAAGCAATCAATAAATATGTATTAAAAAATATTCGTAATTCTTTTCTCTTATTGCGACATAGTTATTGTTTGAAAATTTGAGGGTACCTTTAGGAGTGCACATGGGATAGCTACTATGGGAAAATGTAGAGTAAATGAAGTAGAATATGGGATAGCTACTATGGGAAAATGTAGAGTAAATGAAGTAGAATATGGGATAGCTACTATGGGAAAATGTAGAGTAAATGAAGTAGAATATGGGACAATGAAACTAGACAGTCATCGCAGACCACGATCATTGTTGAAACACTATAATAACTATAACGTGCCTCTATTACTATTATTTTCTAAATTGAATCGTTCACTGTTAATCACTTCTTATGTGTCTTTGTTAGTGTAACATTGTTAAGTGTAAGTGAAGCATCTCTTTAATTGTATCGTCCATTATGATTGTAACGTAGAGTCTCGTGACAAAGTTATCCTCATTTTTGCTTAATTGTTCAAATTATTTTCGTTTTATGTTGCAATTTAAAGTGCTGCAGGCGAACGAGCCTAAAATTAATCGCAAAACATATCAGGCCGTCGCTCCATACCTACTTGGTCGAATATCTGATCGGATCTTGTAAATGGGTTATTGTGTTGGCCTAACAGCATTTAAACAAATCATCACATATATCATATGACAGTGTGTAATATTTATGTGCAATTTAATTTCATTTAATACATTAAGGAATGTTTGAAAGCATGTATGAAAGAATGCAACCACATGTGGGAACTAAAATTTGCAAGCAATTTATTTTACTCATTGTCAGTCAAACTGCAGTGTAGATTCAACATAATTTCTACCAGCTACTGATAATAAAGTATTGCATTAAAGTCTGTGCTTTGGAATGAATTGTGTTCCCTAATTAAAAATGAAGCACAGGATATGACAAACCACACCTAAATAAATAATATTTACCAAACAAGCAAAAGCATCTCCATGGAGAAGTAAGTTAACCAACAATATGTTTCCATTTTAGACTTTTTTAAAATAAAGAAAAGACTGAACAAATCAGTAACTTACATAGAATAAAAACAACGCAGTAAAAGTATTATATCTATTAAATTGTTTATTCATGAAATTGTTTTCAGGAGAAAACATCTTTTCCAAGTCAGTTTGTATAAGACTGAAGTCTACAATGGAAATATTTACAAAGTCAGATAGATGGAAGAAAACAATAGAAGGTTAGTTAAGTGAATCAATGCAAGGAAAAATAAGAAAAATATATTTTTTTTAATGCACTTTTAGAAATTCGAACGTGCCACTGTAGCGACACTAATACAACAGTGACGTGGAGAAAATATTTTTGAAAAGGGCAAATCAGTCTTAACATGTCATGTGTTTCCCCCCTTTATTCCGTCATGGGAATAATACGGACAGTTCACTGAAGACCAAAATCAGTTGGTCTTTAAGGTCAATGATCTCTCAGTATCACCCGTGACCTGATTCATTGCTCTGTCGTTCGTAGTGAAGGCAGAAATAAGAAAATTTCTTGAATCTTCTGGGTTAATCTACGGCTTGCAGAATTTCATATTAAAAATTTGATCAATCCTTTTTCTAACTTTCTTTCCTTGATATTAAGGTAACTAATTGTGTTAAATTCCTTCTAATGTCTTATATTCTAATAATAGTTTTGAAACAATTTGACACAATCTTTTTAGTGTCTTATATTCTACATGTATATAATTTTGTGAGTCACGCGTTAGATAATTGTATTACATTATGCATGGATGTCAAAGTGTATAAACGTGCTGTGTCGGGTGGCGTCATTATAGAGTTCAACAGACTGTACAGTGCTCCTAATAAGCGCACAAATTAAAATTTAAAACTTGTGAAACATGTCCCATGATATTCTTGACGTTTGACAATGATTTATAGGTCAGTGACCTTCATCTACCGAAATGTTTTCTTCAAGTGACCAAATTAAAATTAAAAACTATCACGTGATACTTTCCACGTTTGACAATGATTTATAGGTCAGTGCCCTTCATCTACCGAAATGTTTACTCTTCAAGTGACCACGACTGACTCCTGCAAGACTCGTTCTAGTTCAAGGCCATATTTTACAGTCCAGATCTGTTCTACTTTTCATTTTCTACATTTATGCGTCATCCCAGGCCAAGCGGGCAATCACCTATCCTCAGTCAACAATTCTGCCTGAAAGGCTTCCTCATCTATAGAATCAATTACCAAGACTTAATATTGCGCTGCTTAACACTGATTTCTCTTTCTTTCATTCTACTGTTTCACACAGATATTTTGTGCGTGCGTGCTTTAATCTTTTCTTTTAATAGTGATCATCTTTGTCTTCGACTGCTGTTTTACAGTGATTCCTCTTTGTTGTAAGCCATTGTTTTACAGTGATTCCTCTTTGTTGTAAGCCATTGTTTTACAGTGATTCCTCTTTGTTGTAAGCCATTGTTTTACAGTGATTCCTCTTTGTTGTAAGCCATTGTTTTACAGTGATTCCTCTTTGTTGTAAGCCATTGTTTTACATTGATCATCTTTGTCTTCGACTGCTGTTTTACAGTGATTCCTCTTTGTTGTAAGCCATTGTTTTACAGTGATTCCTCTTTGTTGTAAGCCATTGTTTTACAGTGATCATCTTTGTCTTCGACTGTTGTTTTACAGTGATTCCTCTTTGTTGTAAGCCATTGTTTTACATTGATCATCTTTGTCTTCGACTGCTGTTTTACAGTGATTCCTCTTTGTTGTAAGCCATTGTTTTACAGTGATTCCTCTTTGTTGTAAGCCATTGTTTTACAGTGATCATCTTTGTCTTCGACTGTTGTTTTACAGTGATTCCTCTTTGTTGTAAGCCATTGTTTTACAGCGATTCCTCTTTGTTGTAAGCCATTGTTTTACAGTGATCATCTTTGTCTTCGACTGTTGTTTTACAGTGATTCCTCTTTGTTGTAAGCCATTGTTTTACAGCGATTCCTCTTTGTTGTAAGCCATTGTTTTACAGTGATTCCTCTTTGTTGTACAGTGATTCCTTTTTGTTGTAACCTATTGTTTCATCGTGATTCCTCTTTGTTGTAATCTATTGTTTTACAGAGATGTCTCTTTTGTTTAATATCTTTTATATGAAATCGCCCCTAGACACACCTATTCAAAACTAGATAGGCTTAGACATTTGACAACAATAATTTAAATATGGTAATCCCGCTAATAACATTTAATTTGTAATTAAAGGACATCCATCGATCTGCGTGGTGACCAGCCGATAATGTGAACATTGTGAACGTTAAAGGAGTGAGTTGAATGAGAGTACAAACTTACAATCACATTCACCTCTCTATCGCAGCACAAAGCACTTTCTATCAATTCTGACAAAGTCAGTACCTGTCCAGAAGCAAGAGAATGATTGTATTGTAAAATTAGTAAGGGTTAATTCAACGAAAGATAAATAAGTCAATGTTTATTTTCGTGATTACTCAGTTATTAAATGTATTAGTTAGAAGTGATTTGATTGTAAAATCAGAAAGGGTTAATTCAACTAAAGATAAATAAATCAAAGTCTATTTTCGTGATTGCTCAGGTATGAAATGGATTAGTTATAATTTATTAAATCACAAACAGGACAAACAAGAATTATAATATTTTGCTCTAATATGAGTTGTAATATTTAATTTTTAAATACAGATAGGATATGTAATATTTGCAATCTTTTCTTTGCTCAAATATAAAATGATATACAGTATTATTTATTGTTTTCTACAGGCAGAACATATTATATTTGTAAAGTCTGCTTTGCTCAAATATAAAATACGATATTTATAATGTCTTGATATTAAAAGCAGGATAAGAATTATTAATTCATTCTTATTCAAAGAAGAAATGGACACTTATAAAACTAAACATTTCTACTTGACACTAATATGAAAAAATAGTCCTTAATATTCTTCTTTACGCTAAAATGACATATATTATTTCTAAGTTTTTGTTTACACAAATAGGAAATTAAATACAAACGATATCCTGTTATCTCAGAAAAAAAGTTTTAGTTATTTCTTGTTTACAAAATAGGAAATGCATAATTTATTTGTTACTTACAAAATACAAAAAAAAATATATCTATTTCTTGTTTATAAAATATAGAAAATGTAATATTTATAATTTCTTTAGAGCGAAAAGTAGAAAATGCAAAATGTATAACTTTTGCTGTAAACAAATATGAATGTAATATTTAATGTTAGTTTAAGAGATAGTAGTTAATGGTGTTCATAGAATATTTATTGTCATAGAGTGATTTTTTTTAAAAATTGGTTATTAGAGGGTTTATGTTTTAGAGTCAGATATTTATATTTTATCTTACTCATAGAGTGTTTCCAACTTCAGCTGATAATTCAGAGTTCATAAGTTCGGGGTTCCCAATCTCCGGCGTTAGTTCAAAGTTCACTAAGTTCAGTATTTCCGATCTCTTAAGTTAAGTCAACGTTCATTGCGCCCGTTGTTCCAAATCTCGGATATTAATTAAGTTCTTTGAGTTCAATGTTCTCAATGTCATGCGTTAATACACAGTTCAATGTTCTCAATGTCATGCGTTAATACACATTTCAATGAGTACGTTTTTTTCCCAATCTCGGGTATTCATTTAGAATTCATTGCGTTCAGAGTTTTCAATCTCGGGTGTTAATTCAGAGTTCATTGAGATCAGTTTTCAGTTTCAGATTGATTGTATAAATATGGGCATATGAATATGTATGATAATAAATGAGATTAAGAAATGAATGCTACATTATCATCATCGTCGTCATCGCCATCATCATCTTTGTCGCTATCATCGTCCTTATCTTCATCACCACCAACATCCACCTACTTCTCCTGCTACTCCTAAATGTCAAAATAACAAAGTGATGATATTCACGACGATGACGATGATGTTTGCGACAATGATGAGGATAAAGGGAAGTAATCTTGTTAGATCTCTTAGCCCTGTACAAGGTCAAGAAAGAGTCATGAGTAAATATGAATAAATCAAACTGGACGCTGGACACTGGACACTGGAAACTGGACACTGGACACTGGACACTGGACAAAACATTATTTACAAATAATAATCGCGAAATGATCTAAAACGCACACTCTAAACAAGAGTAACATTGTGGACTGCTGATGAAAGATCAGGTGGGATACAAAGATTTACCACTCTGAAATAATAACATAGAAAAATAATGTCATTGATAATCGATACTTTGGGATCGACCTATCGAATGCATTCCTTGAAATAAAATGGAAATCTAGCTTATGGCTGAGCTTGAGGTGGGATTCTATAATTCCAGGTAGTTGTACAATCGAACAAATATCAACTTTTCAAGCGACATACATTTTACCTTGAGAATAATGAGAGCAGATCAAATACTCGCCTGGTATTTTAGAACGGATCGTGCCATCAGAGAGTTACCAAATATAAAAGAAGTGATCTAGTGTAGCAATGAACAAGTAGTCTAGTGTTACAATGAGCATGTGGTCTAGTGTTACAATGAACAAGTGATCTAGTGTAACAATGAACAAGTGATCAAGTGTTACAATGAACAAGTGGTCTAGTGTTACAATGAACAAGTGATCTAGTGTAACAATGAACAAGTGATATAGTGTTACAATGAACAAGTGGTCTAGTGTTACAATGAACACGTGGTCTAGTGTAACAATGAACAAGTGATCTAGTGTTACAATGAACAAGTGGTCTAGTGTTACAATGAACAAGTTATCTTGTGTTACAATGAACAAGTATCCAGTGGAGGTGGGTGCGAAGTGGTATGGCTACATGAACAACTTTAGGAATCTCTGCCTAACTGAAATGTTTAAAAATTTTGAAGTGTGTGCAAAATATGTTGTTTAAGAAATGAAGTTAATTTTCGTAATCTTTGTCAGATTAGCAAATCAAAAAAAAAACATGCCATTCATAATGTGTGTCAGAGGGGGTGGGGGTTCGTTCGAAAGAGAATGATTAAACACATAAAAAGTTGTAAGGTATCAACTGCCATTTTGCTGACAGCGTCGACGTCATTGAGACCTACTTAAAACTGTTAGTGGTAAACTGCTCAAACAAGTTCTAGATTTCGAATCTCAAGAGTTAGAGCTTTAATAAAGGTCATTTAGAGGTACTATCTCTGCTCGTAATTACTATGACAAAACATAAATCTCAATAGTTAGAGCTTTAATAAAGGTCATTTAGAGGTACTATCTCTGCTCGTAATTACTATGACAAAACATAAATCTCAAGAGTTAGAGCTTTAATAAAGGTCATTTAGAGGTACTATCTCTGCTCGTAATTACTATGACAAAACATAAATCTCAAGAGTTAGAGCTAAAGGTCATTTAGAGGTACTATCTCTGCTCGTAATTACTATGACAAAACATAAATCTCAAGAGTTAGAGCTTTAATAAAGGTCATTTAGAGGTACTATCTCTGCTCGTAATTACTATGACAAAACATAAATCTCAAGAGTTAGAGCTAAAGGTCATTTAGAGGTACTATCTCTGCTCGTAATTACTATGACAAAACATAAATCTCAAGAGTTAGAGCTATAGGTCATTTAGAGGTACTATCTCTGCTCGTAATTACTATGACAAAACATAAATCTCAAGAGTTAGAGCTAAAGGTCATTTAGAGGTACTATCCCTGCTCGTAATTACTAAGTACACGATCATCTTTGACAAAACATAAATCTCAATAGTTAGAGCTATAATAAAGATCATTTATAGGTACTATCTCTGCTCGTAATTACTAAGTACACGATCATCTTTGACAAAACATAAATCTCAATAGTTAGAGCTATAATAAAGATCATTTATAGGTACTATCTCTGCTCGTAATTACTAAGTACACGATCATCTTTGACAAAACATAAATCTCAATAGTTAGAGCTATAATAAAGATCATTTATAGGTACTATCTCTGCTCGTAATTACTAAGTACACGATCATCTTTGACAAAACATAAATCTCAATAGTTAGAGCTATAATAAAGATCATTTATAGGTACTATCTCTGCTCGTAATTACTAAGTACACGATCATCTTTGACAAAACATAAATCTCAATAGTTAGAGCTATAATAAAGATCATTTATAGGTACTATCTCTGCTCGTAATTACTAAGTACACGATCATCTTTGACAAAACATAAATCTCAATAGTTAGAGCTATAATAAAGATCATTTATAGGTACTATCTCTGCTCGTAATGACTAAGTACACGATCATCTTTGACAAAAACATAAATCTCAATAATTAGAGCTATAATAAAGATCATTTATAGGTACTATCTCTGCTCGTAATTACTAAGTACACGATCATCTTTGACAAAACATAAATCTCATAAATGATTTACTGAAAAGTAATTGGTTTGTAAGAAAAAGTAATTGGTTTATAAGTAAAGGTGAATGGTATATTTGCAAACGTAATTGGTTTATAAGAAAAAGGAATTGATTTTTAAGTAAAAAGTAAATTGTTTCTAAGAATTATAAGAGTAAGAAAACTGTATAATGTGCATATTGTGATATCTGCAACAACAGAAATACAAATATAATACAGGGTGGCCCAAAAGTAGGTTTACAGTTATCACGTAGACTATTTATTTGAAAGTAAAAAGTTAGATTTACATAATAAAATAAATTACAATTAGCAAGGAAAAAGCTGTTTATTTAAGTTAGATTTATACTCTGAGGAATGTTTTATATTTGTATTACTAAGCAAGTAACTTCAACCATATAAAAGGTAGTTTAATAACTGTAAACCTACTTTTGGGCCACCCTGTATTTTGTCGGAGACTCGTTCATTTAATTTTAGATTCAAACTAACAAAAGTCTGTCCTCATACTTTTCATATCCTCAGATTAACTACTAAAATATTCAGTACATAACAACAGGAAGGTTAATTCAGATTGACTACTAAAATATTCAGTACATATCAACAGGAAGCTTAATTCCAGAAATAGTAATAAATAATTTGAAATTGTGGTGTTTATGTTGCCTTTTCAGAATGTTTTACTAGCTTGATTTTCTGCCTTAGTTATATATTATCTTGACTTTCTTCCTTAGTTAAAATTATCTTGACTTTTAGCCTTAGTTATATATTATCTTGACTTTCAGCCTTTTTATATAATATCTTGACTTTCTGCTTTAGTTATATATTATCTTGACTTTCAGCCTTAGTTATATATTATCTTGACTTTCAGCCTTTTTATATATTATCTTGACTTTCAGCCTTAGTTATATATTATCTTGACTTTCAGGCTTTTTATATATTATCTTGACTTTCTGCCTTAGTTATATATTATCTTGACTTTCAGCCTTTTTATATATTATCTTGACTTCCTGCCTTTTCATATATTATCTTGACTTTCCGCCTTAGTTATATATTATCTTGATTTTCAGATTTAGTTATATATTATCTTGACATTTTGCCCTAGTTATATATTATCTTGACTTTCTGCCTTTATTATATATTATCTTGACTTTCAGCCTTATTATCTTGCCTTTCAGCCTTTTACATATGATCTTAATTTTCAGCATGTTTATATATTATCTTAACTTTTAGCCTGTTTATATATTATCTTGACTTTCAGCCTTAGTTATATATTATCTTGACTTTCAACCTTAGTTAATTGTTATCTTTACTTTTAGCCTTAATCAAATATCTGATTTTATGCCTTAATTATCTAATATCTGGCTTTCTGCCTTAACAATCTTCTACTTTGAATTTCTAACTTACTTATCTGCTATATTTATTTTCAAGCCTTAGTTATATATTATCTTGACTTTCAGCCTTAGTTATATATTATCTTGACTTTCAGCCTTAGTTATATATTATCTTGACTTTCAGCCTTAGTTATATATTATCTTGACTTTCAGCCTTTTTTATTTATTATCTTGACTTTCAGCCTTTTTATTTATTATCTTGACTTTCAGCCTTAGTTATATATTATCTTGACTTCCATCCCTAGTTACATATTATCTTGATTTCTGCCTTAACAATTACTACCATGAATATGTGAATTATTTATTTACAATCTTGACTTTCTGCACTAGTTATATAAAATCTTGACGTTTTGTCTTAGTTATTTACTATCTTGACCTTCTGCCTTAGTTGTCTGCTATCTGAACTTTCTGATGTAGTTATATATTATCTTGATTTTCTGCCTTAGTTATCTATTATATTGACTTTTTGTCTTAGTTATCTACTATCTTAAATTTCTGTCATAGTTATATATTATCTTGACTTTCTGCCCTAACAATCTACAACTTTTAATTTTTAACTTACGTATCTGCTATCTTGATTTTATATATTTCATATTTTATATTGACTTTTTGCCTTAGTTAAGTCTTATCTTTACTTTTTCCCTTAACGATCTACTGTCTTGACTTTCTGCATTAGCTAGATATTATCTTGACTTTCTGCATTATCTATCTATTGTCTTGACTTTTGGCATTAGCTATACATTCTTGACTTTGTACCTTAACAAGGTATTAACTTGACTTTTTGACTTAGCTAAATATTATCTTGACATTCTGCCTCAGCCTTATACAGTGTTTAATTATTGCCTTTACAATCTACTATCTTGACTTTCTAACTTGCTTATCTACTTTCTTGAATTTCTACCTTAATTATAATTTAACACTTTAACTGTCTGCCCCAAGTAATCTATAATCTTGACTTTCTAACTTGCTTATCTACTTTCTTGAATTTCTACATTAATTATAATTTAACACTTTAACTGTCTGCCCAGAGTAATCTACTATATTGACTTTCTGCTTTAGTTATAATATTCTCGTGACGCATTGCATTTGTCATCTATCTTGACTTTCTGCTTTAGTTATACATTAATTCGACTTTCGGCATAGTTAGGCATATATATTATTTTGACTTTCTTCCGTATATAACTACTACCGTGACCTTAGCTATCTCTTAGCTTGACTTTCTGCCTAGGCAAACTATCATCTTGACTTTCCGACTTGGTTATCTAGTATCTTGAAGTTCTGTCTCAGTTATCTACTACATTGTTTACTTTCTTCTTCTTCTTCTTCTTTCTTCTTCTTTCTTCTTCTTCTTCTTCTTTCTTCTTCTTCTTTCTTCTTCTTCTTCTTTCTTCTTCTTTCTTCTTCTCCTTCTTCTTCTTCTTCTTCCTCCTGCTCCTTCTTCTTCTTCTTCTTCTTCTTTTTCTTCCCCCTGCTCCTTTTCCTTCTTCTTCTTCTTCTTCTCCTTCTTCTTCTTTCTTCTTCTTCTTCTTCTTTCTTCTTTCTTCTTCTTTCTTCTTCTCCTTCTTCTTCTTCTTCTTCTTCTTCTTCTTCTTCTTCTTCCTCCTGCTCCTTCTTCCTTCTTCTTCTTCTCCTTCTTCTTCTTTCTTTTTTTTTCTTCCTTTCTTTCTTTCTTTCTTTCTTTCTTTCTTTCTTTCTTTCTTTCTTTCTTTCTTTCTTTCTTTCTTTCTTTCTTTCTTTCTTTCTTTCTTTCTTTCTTTCTTTCTTTCTTTCTTTCTTTCTTTCTTTCTTTCTTTCTTTCTTTCTTTCTTTCTTTCTTTCTTTCTCTCTTTCTTTCTTTCTTTCTTTTTTTCTTTCTTTCTTCTTCTTCTTCTTCCTCCTCCTCCTTCTTCTTCTTCTTCTTCTTCTTCTTCTTCTTCTTCTTCTTCTTCTTCTTCTTCTTCTTCTTCTTCTTCTTCTTCTTCTTCTTCTTCTTCTTCTTCTTCTTCTTCACATTTTTCTCGCATATTGCAGGTAATTTATTATCGCAATTGTAATCAGTCCACAAATTATCAAATCTACTCCACATTTTTATTTTTTACGGATTTTGGGACCTGAAGGTCAAAAGAAAAAAATATAAAAATATATATCACACACACACACACACATACATACATAAACATGAACACTTACATGAAAGTGTGTGTGTGTGTGTGTGTGTGTGTGTGTGTGTGTGTGTGTGTGTGTGTGTGTGTGTGTGTGTGTGTGTGTGTGTGTGTGTGTGTTGGTTGGTGGCAGCTTGTTTTTGAGATTTATCAATTACAGGACATTATTAGAAATTATGACGCTTACAATAACATTAATACAACATTAATACAAATAATGAACAAATACAAATGATCAAGAAAGCGATGACAACAAAAGAACTATCTTCACTTTTACAACTACGATTACTTTAAAAACTGTTACTGCTGATAATACTACTATTGCTACTACTGTTACGTCTGCTACCACCACTACTGTTGCTTTAATAAGTAATACTGATGATATTGTTGACGAGGGCGGTGAAACTGTTGCCGACTGTAGTGATAATGATGATTAATATAACAAACTATTTTAAAGTATTGTAAGAATATTAATTAACTGTTTTTAAGTTCTTTCTTACACCTATCTTGATGGTGTACTTGATTGACTTATAGAAGTAGTAAGTATGGAGGAGTACATTTGCATGTCCCTATTTCTAAACTTCAGAAATACTATTCTGCCCACTCACATTCCAATAATAAAAATATTGTTATGAAGAGAATGATGGGACATCCTAAGGAGACAAACTTAGCAACTGGATATCTTATGTAGTTAATTTTATCAAGCACTGTCGGTGACTGTAATTGCTATTAATAGAATTGATTGGGCGTCTTATGTAGTCGATGTTATCAAGCATTATCGCTAATGTATAAAAGACTACTGGACATCTTAAGCAGATGTTGTTATCAAGCACTAGCACTAATGTACTGCATTAAATAAAGACAATATCGTATGCAGTCACTCTTAGCAATAATTAGTGATGAATGTATTGGTATTAAATGAATGGATGAACATGTTATGCAGTCAGTGTTCTCAAGCATTAACTCTAAATGTATTGCCAAATATTGTAGGGAATGAGTCGACATACAACATAGCACATCTCCACCAGACATATACAACTATATTTGATAACACAGCAAAACTCCATCAGTCATATACAACTATATTTGATAACACAGCAAATCTCCATCAGTCATATACGACTATATTTGATAACATAGCATATCTCCATCAAAAATATACAACTATATTTGATAACACATAAGAAATATCCACCTGATATAAAGAACTACATTTGCTAACATAATATATCCACCAGTTATTTACAACTACGTTTGATAACACATTATATCCCCAAATGTTAAGTACAACTATATATAATATCACATCATATCTCCATCACTAATGTTCAACTATTATCGCGACACAGCATATATCCACTAGCTCTGTATATATTTGACAACACTGTTGCACTAAATAAATGCATGTTCATGTCCTATATTATGATAACATTTATGTAGTTAAAACATCAATAATTAATACATAAACTATTTCTGTTTATACAAGTACGTATTATCTCAATATATACCGATTACATTGGTCTTATTATGTCTATAATATAGCTTAATTTATAACCAAACTTTATGGTGTGACTGAAGTAAATATTAGGTGCGAGGGTGTGTGAAAAGTGCATGCAGTTTGTTATGAAATAATAATTACAAAGATAAAGCATAAAAACCATCAGTAAACTGTTCTCCCCTTCTGAACGCGCTCAGTCCATTAGTCCACAAAAAGTCCAGAAAAAAAATGTTGATGGAGGACATTGCTATGTATACGCTGTTGCTTTCACGTCTGGTGACTTGTCAACTGGCAGCACGTGAAACCGTCAACGAGCGCAATAAGCAGGCGGTAGGACTACGGTGATGATGCCTCATCACCTATTTCCGCCGCGTCATCCAGAATCACCCATTCTTCCGTAGTCACCCCGTCTTCCGTAGTCACCACTACCTCTATAATCACCAATTCTTCCATATACAGCACTAATTCAAAAATCAGCATTTCATCCATGGTCACCACTTGACCCACGGCCTCCACTTCTCCCATGATCACCAATGCATTTATGGTCAGCACGTCGTCCAAAATCGCCACTTCATCCATGGTCCCCACTTCATTCATGGACAGTGCTGCATCCATGGTCCCCACTTCATTCATGGACAGTGCTGCATCCATGGTCCCCACTTCATTCATGGACAGTGCTGCAACCATGGTCCACACTTCATTCATGGACAGTGCTGCATCCGTGGTCCCCACTTCATTCATGGACAGTGCTGCATCCGTGGTCCCCACTTCATTCACGGACAGTGCTGCAACCATGGTCCCCACTTCATTCACGGACAGTGCTGCATCCGTGGTCCCCACTTCATTCATGGACAGTGCTGCATCCGTGGTCCCCACTTCATTCATGGACAGTGCTGCATCCGTGGTCCCCACTTCATTCATGGAGAGTGCTGCATCCGTGGTCCCCACTTCATTCACGGACAGTGCTGCATCCGTGGTCCCCACTTCATTCACGGACAGTGCTGCATCCACGGTCCCCACTTCATTCATGGACAGTGCTGCATCCATTGTCACCAGATCATCCATGGTCACAAGTCGATTGCTGTCAACGGACTCATCCAGTGCTTTATTTTGTAGTATCTTTTGAAGAGCGTACGGGATGTCCATTACTCGTGGTACTCTGCGCAACCGTGCTGGGGAAGAGTTATCCATTTGTACAAACTCTGCTGTAATAAAAGCACTGCTTCTACTAGTATTCTCTCCTCTGAGATAAAGCGCTGTTTCGATTAGTACACACTCTTCTGAGATAGAGCGCTGTTTCGATTAGTACACACTCTTCTGAGATAGAGCACTGTTTTGATTAGTGCACGCTCTTCTGAGAAAAAAGCAATGTTATTTTGTGCTGAAAATCTGTATTGGTTTCCTGCCCCTAGTCTACAGTAGTCTTCAGTTTACAGAAATTGTATCGTTGCAGGCTGTTTTTCCTAAGTGCAAGCGGGCAGCGTATCGGCTATTTCAACTCGCCTTCGTCGATGTATCAACTGCCGTTAAGAGTGGACCGCACCTCGTATCACTCACGGCTTTTATACGAGAAATGCGTTCAAGATCAGCAGTGCACACAACGTGACCAGTTTTAAAATAGAACATTTCTGAATCGCTCACTTCTGCCCTCATATGTCTTGTATGAAAATTGATTCCTCTAATCATCATTTTCTTTGTCACCATTGGTCGTCACCCCACCACCACCACCACCACCACCCCACCACCACCACCACCACCACCCCACCACCACCACCACCACCACCCCACCACCCCCCCACCACCACCACCACTACCACCACCACCACCAAAACATTTGAGAAAAGGAATATAATTAATAAAATTATATGGAATGCTAACGTGGAGAAAATCGTATACGATCTGTGTGTAGTCAGTTATTTTCAAGCAACCCTTGAGTAAAATTTGTTTTCATATATCGCTGTCATATTTGTGTAGAAACGCACATTTGCTTCTTTACTTTTTGACAACAGTTCTTGTGTTTGTGTCTTGTCTATATATTACTTTCATGTATTGAAGTATTACTCCAAACAAAGCAAGTAGAACTGCATGTATATTTGGAAAGCTTTGATTGCCTTTGTTTTATCTACTCTAGTTTTCGTCAAATAGTTGCAAGAAATCTTTCTTTTCATCTCTATTCTCATTTAAAATGTTTTGCTACTTCACTTGATAATACTCAAGGTACAATGTTGAGACGGGGTAGACTCCTGATCTACAGATAACGGCATTTCTTATGGCGCAAGTTCAGAGGAAAATAATACACAGCATAGAAATGAACGGTTCCCACTGATCCATCCTATTTCGGGTTAATGAGTGGAAATCAAAACACGATAAGATGTCTACCTTGGGCAAATATTTTTTTTAAAAGTGTTTTTAAAACCTGTTTTCTGTGCGTTAACACGACATAACAACTGTTAAATGCTTCTTTAGCACAGGTACATGGAAATCAACATTAAAATTGAATGTTTTACTTTTGGTTCAACCCAGTCATTCTCACCATTATACTCTTAACATGGCAGTAGCAGGAGCAGCAGCACACGCACACATACACACACACACACACACACACACACACACACACACACACACACACACACACACACACACACACACACACACACACAAATATATATAGCGTCCAGACAAGTAACATGTCGGAGAGCAGTCGACCAGGTCTAAACATTTCTGAAAAAGGAACATTTTATAAATGTAAAAGCTGGAATCAGTCACACGTATATTAACAAGGAAAACGTTTGGCGACACATTGGAAAACACTTGTGTAAATCAAAAAACAAAAACACCCCACCCCTCACACACACACGAATAAGGGTGTAGTGAAAGAAATTTGATGTTGGAAATATTTTGAAATCTAGTGATATGTGCATGCCTAGTTAATATGCGGTTGTGTTGATTTTGTTGTCTCATGAATTGCTTATGAAGGGTGGAGTATATTTTGCACTTTTATTTAATATAATGTGCTTTTTATATATACGTACGGGAGAGTCCGGTATATTTTGTTCGGGATAATTCATATAAGCGGAGAGAATTATTAATATGTCTACTAGCTATAGAATGGATTATATTGTCGATGAAATTCAGGGATTTTGCATTCAATCATTGAGCCCAGTAGTTTGTGTTAAAATTAACAGTGTGGTTAGGTTATAGACAGACGTATAAGAATAATTGCTTATTGAAAAGTTGTATTTTAACGTAGTACACTACAACATAATTAGGGCGTGGCTTGGTATCACTACATAATATGTTACACTTGTAAGATAAATTAAGGAATCTATGTATTTGTGTGCGCGAGATTTGATTTGATTTGCATGTTTGGAAGCGTTAGCAATTTGTGAAACAAATATCCACATAACTTTCCGAAAAGGGTTCTTTTAAATAATTATACGAAATACCACGTGCAGTAGAATTTATAAATTTCATTTTTGAAAGAAGGGACGAGGCGACAAAAAAAAAAAAAAAAATCGTTCTCTGAAGATATAGTTAATGAATATGTAGATCATGAAATTAAAGCTTGGTGGGAGAGAAAAAGTGAAGAAAAGTTAGATAAATAAACGTAACATTTGGTATAAAATTGACAAATTAAAATTCGGGGGGGGGGGAGGGGTTATACTACAGTGCATTAATAGCAAAACTCGAGTACAAGGTCAAGTTTTAGACTGATGTTGATTTTCATTCTATAACGTCCTATATCATAAATATACCGTTTTACACAAATCTTAGTTTTGTGACTGTATTCTGTTTCCAAAAGACGGTACCCAAAGTTTTCTTAGCCATGATTTGGATGCAAAACGTATGAACTAGCCGATCTTCAGCCCTGACCTACTTTCTCTGCGTGTTGTTTGTCGCTGTACCCAGCATTGCACGCTCTTTCTGGTCATGTACACACTTTGCTTCTTTCTTTGTCTGTTCTTTTATCGCGCGATTTCCGAGTGAAGGCAATCACGAAAAATTCCATATACAGAGTTGTGACCTGTGAACTCTAGCATGTTTCTCTAGGAACCAATCATTTCACTCGGATGTAGAGCACATAGATTTTCGGAACTTTCCGTGATCTAGCTGCAGTCCCAAACTGCATTGCACGATAACGCTTAGCAGACACGTTTTGTTTACATGTGTTCGTTCTGAGTTGTTTACACAATTTTTTTTTGCCATATTTTTTCCTCAAACTACGTCAGTTATTCCAAAGGAGCTAGTGCTTTCTAAACTAATAATAATTGTAAATGTGTGGGCAGTTTGTTCATTTTAATGCTAGACAATTGACATTTTTTCTTCACTGTGTTGTATGAACACTGCAATATTCAGTTTGAAAATTGTTACCCAATTGTTTTGTGAGAATCCCTAGTGCTTGTATAAAACACTAGAACTCATGAATAATTTGCCCCTTGTCTCATTATATGTTATACTACACATGTAAGTACAGCATCTTTATCTTTGTTGTCGTTTTTCTCAAAATTGGGATTTTACATTGTGTTGTCCAACTAAAAGGGAGTTAACTCCGTATTAAATGTACCTAATGCTGTGAAATTTTGCATGATGTTTGCCTGTATGTATGTCTCCAAAGTTATATTCACAGAGTGGTTCTATGTGATCATGTTTCGATTGTTTATTGACTCATTAGCATAACGAAGGCAAATTTTAAAATTAATTCTATTGATAAAACATATACATTATTGTATAATAAAGTGAAGAAAAGTATCAAATACCTTTATAGATCTCACAATGAGGAATCTGATTTACAATTTAAAAAACGTTTTGAGATAAAGAGGAGATGCGATTTGAAATTAATTGTTTTTCGGTAATTTTTACCTTTTCTATGGCAACCGTGGACAAAATACTGCTTCACTAGATATTTTGTACATTTTTGTGTATAACGAGATAAAAGTTAATAGAAAATACCAATTTGACTTTCACAATCCTGTTTCTCTTTACGCAGTAGTATCAAACACGCACACGCACACGAACACACACACACACACACACACACACACACACACACACACACACACACGTATATACACCGAAGTTTACAATTGACAGGGGTGTAAAACAGAAGGGCCTGGAGACCCACAGATAATGACGGGCGCGTGCTAAATGAAGAAAATGACAGACGCACATTAGAGATTAAAATTAGGAGGGTATGAAGTAAACCGGTTCAGAACGACATCAAATCGGTGCAAGATGCCCAAAATAAATCAAAACAATTGGTGAGGGATGGGTCAAAGATTGTTTGTTACTCAAGAATCGAAGTTAGGGACGGCAATTATCTCTACTCTAAATTCGACCATAATGCTCTGAATCAAGTAAATGTATAAAGTCATTTGTTCAGTCTAAGGTGCACATAGATAAAGCATTTGAATTATCTCCTGATTTGTTCTTTTCTAATTTCTGAGAGAAATCAAATTTAGACTGAGAGTTCAAATTTGGTTTTAGGCTTTTGTGTTCTTAAAGAATTAAATTTAGTCTTTGCTTTGTTTTTCTTTTAATTTTCTTAAACAATTTTACCTTTGGTACTCTGAAAGTGAAACCTGATTTTTCTTTTGGTATTATAGAATTTAAACATTGCTTCTTCTTTCGTGTACTCAAAGTTAAACTTGTTTATCGTCCTTGGTATTCGAAAATTTTAGTTAAGAATGCTACTTCGTCTGGGAACTTCTGAAAGTTAAAAAAGAAATAGTCCACTGTTTATTCTATCGACTTTTCATTTTTCTTCTTCCTTTATTTTTTCAAGCTAAAGAACTCTCATTTCGTAAGACCTGTCTCCTTAATTTTTTGACATCACTAAATTCTCCTTCTGACTCATAGACCTGTCTGCGTCTTAACTCATTATTACATTATATAATCAATGATGACACTGCAATGCAAGACATATGTTATTTGACTATATTATAAAAAGACAATTAATAAGAGAAATATTTGATTAATTTCTTTACGCGATTATAACCTTAGCATGAAGTAAATAGGGATTACAAAGATACTGTTAGCTAGCAGATTCGGGGAATCATCATCGTCGTCGTTATCATCATCATCATCACCACCACCACCACCACATGACCATGATCATCATGATGTTGTTCAAAATTTTTGTAGTTTTCATCATTGTCGTCATATTCATCACTATTGTGTAATATTTTTAGACAACGTTGTCAATGAGGGGCTGTTCTGTCTAGATCTCTGCAAGGAATCCCCCCGTAGCCAGGGTCAAGGACGCTGGTTGATCGATCATGCTATAAATATATCCACACACAAGTGAGTTCGCCTGTTGTCTGTGTATAATTGAGTGTATGTTTGTTTGTTTTCATGTTTGTTTAGCAAGCTGTCCAATTAATCCTGTCTTCGTTTATCGCCGTATTTCTTCTTGGTTTTGTTTTGTTTTCTTATTTAAATCCTTATTGAGTCAAGGTAAAACAAGAACAAAAAAAAACAATTCCATTTTCAGTACGTAAGCGTATGAATGACCTCGTGCAGGCGGGAAGCATTGTGTGGGACATAAATCAGCGAACACCCAACTACTCCCACTGGTTTTCAGGGAAGCCAGACAACTCGAGAATAGAGAAGATTGTGGAATGTTGTAGAGAAAAACATTGCCATTGGTGGAATGATATTGACTGCAGGATTGTCCTCCTGTTCATATGTGAACAGCATGCATCCTCAGATATATAGTTCCTGCATGGTAGTTAGGCTGGAAGTCACATCATAACTAAGATTCGGATAAGCTTATGTGTTGCTCATTCGTGAACATTTAATTAGGCATGAATTAGTCTAGTATCGTGTATTCAGTTGGGTACATTCATACTTAAAATCTAACTTTTAATAAGGCATACATCTTTATTTCATAACTAAATATCAAGTTGGTCTGAATTTACTCCATGATTTACATTTATTTAGGTTTTTATTCACTGCATAGCTAACATGCAATTAGACATGCAATCACTTCATAACTAACAATCATTGAGACAACATTCACTTCATAGCTGATATTCATTAAGACAACATTCACTTCATAGCTGATATTCACTAAGACAACATTCACTTCATAGCTGATATTCAGTTCATAACTAACATTTCCTTCATAATTTAATTATTTAGGCAAATACTTTATAACAAACAAGCACTTATGTATGTAATTTATTGTATAACTGGCATTCAGTATAGTTTGGCAAATATTTATTTCGTAAATAGCATGTAGCTAGACACACATTTATTCCTGGTTGACATGTAGTCGACCCCCACCACCCCACAATAGCTAAGGCATCAATAGGAATATAAAGTATTTGATAGATATATTTACTAAATGTCAATTGCATACTGCAAGTTAAAGAAATAGCTGTTTTCTTTTGTATTGTACTTTATTAATTTAAATGTCTTTTTGATATTATTTTGGAGTATAATTGTGATTTATTTTTGCTATTAAACTGTCACATTGATTTAATTTAGTTATTTAAAATGTGTATGTGTTAAAATTTAAGAAAAATAGTTCCGGGGATTCATAATGCTAAATTTAGCAATGAACAATTCTTGATTCTTTATACCCCAATCCCAGTCGAAAGTGAATTTAGCTTAGTTTAAAATTTTATGAATATATTTGTTTCTTTAGCTTTTTGCCTTTCATTCTGTAGGTTTGTGTGCCTGTGTGCATGCGTGCACACACACGTGTGTTTTGTGTTATGTGCATTAAGTTCATTGAAGCTCTGCACGAACCACCTAATTGTCATGAGTATATCTCCCTAATTGTCATGAAAATATCTCACTAATTGTCATGAGAATACCTCCATAATTGTTATTCGAATACCTACCAATTGCCATGCTAATATCTCACTAATTTTAATGTGAATATCACACCAACTGTCGTGCTATCATCTCCCTAACGTATATAGGAACATATCCTTAATTCTTAAGCAATACCTCCCTAATTGATTTAAGAACACATATTTAATTCACGACGAATACCCCTCTGCAATTGTTATACGAATACACCTCCCAATTGTCATGCTAATACCTCCATAATTTTGCCATGCAAGTACATCCCTAATTGTCATGTGAGTACCCAACCGCCCCAACTATCATTAATACCACCTTAATTGTCATGCTAATACCTCCTTAATTATCATGCTTATACCTCCTTAATTAATTGTCATGCGAATACCCTCTCAATTGCCATGCTAATACCACCTTAATTGTCATGGTAATACCTCACTTATTATCATGCGAATACCTCCCTAATGGATATAGGAACACGTCCCTAATTGTCACGCAATTCCCCCCCACCTACCCACCCACACATACAAATTGCTATAGGAACACTAAACACTAATCCCTATTTGTCATGCGAACACCTCCCTAATAGATATAAAAATAACTCCCTAAAATGTCTCATGGACATTCTCACATGCAGTCTTCTTCATACATGTAATATCAAAATAAATATTTGTGATAATTGGTATTCAGTTAGGCATAGTTTCACTGTATAACTAGACTTCAGTTAGGTATAGTTTCACTGTATAACTAGACTTCAGTTAGGTATAGTTTCACTGTATAACTAGACTTCAGTTAGGTATAGTTTCACTGTATAACTAGACTTCAGTTAGGTACAGTTTCACTGTATAACTAGACTTCAGTTAGGTACAGTTTCACTGTATAACTAGACTTCAGTTAGGTACAGTTTCACTGTATAACTAGACTTCAGTTAGGTACAGTTTCACTGTATAACTAGACTTCAGTTAGGTATAGTTTCACTTTATAACTAGACTTCAGTTAGTATAGTTTCACTGTATAACTAGACTTCAGTTAGGTATAGTTTCACTGTATAACTAGACTTCATGAGGCACGAGCTCACTTCGTGATTAACACGCGATGCAGGCGTATGTTTACTTTAAGTATAGGCTTCAGTTAGGCATAGTTTTCCTTTATGACTAGAATTCTGTTAGGTATAGTTTTCCTTTATGACTAGGCTTTTGTTAAATATAGTTTTTATGACTAGACTTCTGTTATATATATATTTTCCTTTATGACTAAATTTCTGTTAGATATAGTTTTAGTTTAAGACTAGATTTCTGTTTGCACGAATCACTGCGTGAATAATATATGCTGTATTTGTAGTTGTATATGCAATTGCTTCAGAACTAATGTTAAAATAGAAATAAATTTATTCCCAGAATAGCATCCAGGAATGAGTCATTTGAATTCATTATAACAATCTCTAATGCATATATTCACTTCTTGACTAATATTGCTCACTTCATATTGAATACACAAGCCATCATGAATTCACTTTATGATTAAAATATTATTGGGCTTTAATTCTGTTCATAACTATCATTCAAATAGGCA
Organism: Sinotaia quadrata; assembly: GCA_028829895.1. Taxonomy (NCBI): domain Eukaryota; kingdom Metazoa; phylum Mollusca; class Gastropoda; order Architaenioglossa; family Viviparidae; genus Sinotaia; species Sinotaia quadrata. The sequence continues at coordinate 9,762,830 of CM054179.1, read as the reverse complement.
TATATATATATATATATATATTCCTTTCATAACTAGCATTCAAAAGGGTATACAATCCTTTCATAACTAGCGCTCAAATAGGCATACATTCATTTCATAAATAACACTCAGATAGGCACGAAATTCACTCCTTGACTAACAATAAATTAAGAAGGACTCAAAAATAATTTACATACACATAATATATTCAATTAGACATGAATTCATTTATTGCTGAAAATTTAATTTGATTGGAAATCACTTCTAGTACTCTATTTAAATGATAATTACATTCAAGTTACTATTATAGACAAAGTTCTTTCATATTTAACAGTATATTAAGTAAGCTAATAGCACATGATTAATTATCATGGATACAAAAGTAATTCATAATTAAAGTCTTATGTGGTTTATAAACGGCCATGAGTTTCTTACCATTGTATTGGATTTCAATAATATTTACCCACCCATTGTCGCAGTTGTACTAAAATTTGATGACTATTTTCCAATGTATTTGCATTCAAAAGCTTACATTTTCTATCTGTTACAGACTACCAAGATGGCAGCTGATAGCCCACTCCATCATATGCTGTCACAATGGATCAGTGGATTGGCAGCAACAGACAGCCCACTCCAACATATCCTGACAAATCAGAACTGCAGTCAAGCATATACTACACCCGTGGAAGATCATTGTGCCAATTTAATTCAAATTGCTTTAAATTTAATAACTTATGAAAAAAGACAAAATGAGTGTTACAGTTGTTTGTTAATTACTGTTTTATGTGCCAGCTATATTAGTTTGGTTTGTTTACTTTAATTTAAGTACTGATAATAGTATAAAGTTTAGTAAATTATTTAGGTATATTTTTATTGGTCTTGAAGTGGAGTAGTTTGATTATTGCCTTAATTAATTTGTGGGAGTATTATTTTGATATTATACTGGATCAGTTTGTTCATTTTCTTCATTAATTCATGGGAGCACTATTTTGATATTTTAGTGGAGCAGTATGTTCATTGCCTTAATTAATATGTGGGAGCATTATTTTGATAATTTAGTGAAGATGTATGATAATAAGCATATTAGCATATGCTTGTCTGGTTATCGTGACTAGCTATCCTATTCAGTTCACATTACTTTTCCATGGGGCATTTTGATAGTGAATCTAGCTACTGTGGCTAGCAATCTGATTCAGTTTGAACTACTTTTCAGTTGAGTATTTTGAGAGTAAATCTGACTACTGTATCCAGTTATCCAGATTAGTTCTGATTTGCCGTTGGAAATGTTCGTTTGCTGATAGGTCTTGCATGTAATGATATCAACTTTCTATTCTTCCTCACTCCAAATGTTACATTACATCTAATACAATAATGTGCACTAAGGGTTTATCATATTTGGGTGTGAAATAACCATTGGACTTCCACACACTATTATCTCAACTCATTTATGACATTGAACATAGGAATAATAATGTGCACGATGAGTTCATCATATTTGGGTGTGAAATAACCATTGGAGTTCCATGCACTATTATCTCCACTCATTTCTGCACTAAATAAGATTCTGTCTTACCTCACTAAACTTTCTGCAGCCCTAGCCTGATTTTCAACTGATTTCTTTTCCTGCATCTTTATCATTCTATTGTGCATCTGTGTAAAATTCTCCTTAGCTAGGTTATAGTGGCTCTCTCTTTCATCAGTGCTTACTTTAGCTAACCTTTTATCTCTTTCAAATTAAATTTTTCTTGCTCCCTCTTTGGCCTTTTCAGTCTTTTCTGCATCCCAGAAAATTCTTGTTTCCCCATCCAAAAATATAAATTTACCCACCATGTAACCAAAATTCTGTATCATATCACTTCACCATAATTTCTTTCATTCTCTGATTGTAATTTCAAAAGACACTTTTAAAAGCTAATATCATTCTGAAAGAAGATATATTTTTATTTACATTACCAATTGCTTAACATTTTCTCACACAAATATAACAATGTATGTGAAATCACTCACTCACTTCGCAACATATATATGTTTCAATTTATAGTTCTTATTTCTCAATAGCAATATTTTGAACCAAGTCCTTAGATCTGTGATTTTTCCCATTTCTTCCTTTTCACCTATGACTTTTTGCTGTTGGTTTCTTCTAAACAATTTTTCAAATAAAAATATACACACATCTCGTACAATGTTGACCTGAAATTCTATCTTTTACTTAATGTGTTTAGTATCCCGGATGAGCCCCCTTTTGTCATACCTGCTGTCCACACTTCACTATCCCAGTAAAACCACCAATTTTATAATGTAATTTGATGATAATGACAGACGAACAAATGGAAACAAATGGATTATAAACCTCATGACTGTTAGGTAAGCCCAAAGGGTTTACTGACATTTAATAGAACAAAGGCAATACAAACATTTCTAGATGAGCTTGTAGATGAAATTTTAAGAATTTAATGAGATGAATACAAAGTAATAAAGAATGTTTATTAACAAATTAAGTAAGTACATATTTAGTTATAAAATGATAGGATGCAGACCATTGTATACTATATAGAGGGTCTTGTCTCCTATTTTATATAATATTATAATTCTTACCATTTATCAACAGTTTAAGAACCGTGTTAGTAAATATATGTACACTGATCGTAACTCTTCACATTGCTATAACATCTTCTCTTATTAACACAATCACAGTGTAATTTTATAACATTCAATTGTCTTTGATTTAATTATTACTAAATTGCTATAACAATGTCTCTTGGAAACTGGCAACACATTATCATAATAAATACATTACTCAAACCTATTGAATGGATATTTTTAAATCATAAATTAATAAAACTATTTTATATATTAATTATTTCTAAACACAAACACAATTTTTAAAAAGCAAAACTTGGTTGCAATTTCAGTACTAAACAAACACTTGGCTCTAAATAGATCTCAGATCCTAACAATTCTCAGCTTTAAACAGAACCTAGTCTTAGCACTTATGTTCCTTCACTTAGCCTTGTTTGATGCACTGAGATTATACTATTACACCCTGGATTATCTTTTCCCTTTCAGATTCAGACATCTCTTCTTGAGTGATCTCTCTTGGATAGGATGAAATGCAAGTTGAACTTTTAAGTCTAAGAATAGTAAAAAGTCCCTGCATCAATTTTATATGTATTATAAGTAACATATAAAAGATGAAAGAAGTAATCTAGAAACTGGTAGAAAAATATTCATGAATATTTTTAAATAATATATTCACACTCTTAGTAAATGCAGCACACACCTATTCCTAAAGGGCTTGACTCCTATATAACATTGAAGAAAATATAGTAATTTTTTTTCCATCTTTCTTTTATCAAGCAAATTCATTGACTATCTAAAACTAATCCCTATTCAGGTGTGTATAGACCTTGCCCTCCACAGATGGTTCTTCCATTCTAGGTCCTCAGAAATATTTATTAAAATTGTTCAGCTGATTTTCACATATGCTCTCTTGCATAAGACAGTTTAATCTCAAATCCATTAAATCACCAGGGTGCTTCTGATTTACTCACTACACAAATATCATCTTTTCAATCCACTCTATTGGTGGTGGTCTCAGGAATGAGGTATAATCACATGGTTAGTGCTGTCTGAAATATGCAGGTGTGTGAAAGGTATTGTCTGATCAGGGTAACTTTTCACACAAGTATGTATGTGAACCCTAATATCAGTGCCTTTGAACTCGAGTCTTCATATCTCACTGTGATGTGTCTGGAGTTGCAAAAAGCTCAAAGCATAAATTTAGAATTAAAAAAATGTGTGCCTGAATGATACAGAAATGTAAACAGATTGAATATTTAGGTGTCCTAGCCAAGAGTTTGGGTTTTCCTTCAATTGTTTTATTTCTTTATGTGTGTTGATTGTCATCATTCATTTGCACTGCTAAAATCATACTGTTGGTCTAGCTCAGTATGCAAATTTTGACAAATGCTGAGTTGTTATAGGGGAGATAATTATATTTTAAATAGTTTACTCATATTTTTATTTCCCTTTTTAGATAACATTTTCGAAATACTTCACATTTTTATTGATAAGGTATAATTTATAAATCAAAATGTGAGTGTGAAATGTTCACTCATATCTCGAAAGTTTCAGCCACGAAGGCGTTTATTTATAATTATTCAAGTTGACGGAAAGTGTGCATTGTAATAAGAATTGTAAATAAGAATGTATGTCATTACTTAAAACAGATTCACCATACCAAGTACATGAACTGTTAATTATTATATCTGTCAGAGAAAGAGACCTATGTTCATCTTGTTATTGCTATATCTTTATATCTGAAAAGGTGGATATTGAAATATACATAAATAATACATCTCCAAGTAACAAATGCTAGTTTCACTGATAATTATCTTTTCCTTTGATACACAATGCATGCAATTACATTATTTTACTAGTGATTACCTCAGATTAATTTCTAATATTTTTAATTGTTTATGTCACAAACCAGGTATACCCTCGTTTTCAAATCATCTGTCTTGGGCAAGAATCACATTATAATATGCAAGTTCTGTCATTACATTAAACACTTTAAAGTATTTTAGAATATAAATGAGACATTTATTATACATTGAAATGTGGTTTTTAAAGCAACACTGTGTTTTATTTTCAGCGATTACACATTCAAGTTGCATATTATGTAGAGTTTGAAATTATTAAGTTTTCTCATAATTAATTCATTTAGTTGCAATAATTTTTGAACATTAACAATAAAATATGATTTTTGAATGCTTGAAATTACATGTAATAAATTTTCATTTATGTCTTGGAAATGTCTAAACATATTCTAATTTATGTACTTATCCTTTCTACTTATGTTGTAAGTATACATTTACAGAAATATTTGCAGTGACACAATAAACATAAAATGATGCTATTTCTTTTTATTCCTTATTGCCTCTACACAATTGCTATGACAATTTAGATATTAAACAAAGAACACATTTTATTCTTGATGCATTTAATTTGAATGAATATTAGCAATACAAAAGAATGTTGTGACAACCAGCTTTCACATACTACAAATAAAATCGTGGGGACTAATTATACATGCAAGCTATTTTTCTAAGATTCATTCTGGCAGGTTACCTTAATCTAAATATAATCAGCATGTCAATCACTTTTGTCCGGATAGAAAACATGAGAGACACTTTCTGTATCCATTTACATTGTTGATGCAATTGGTTGGTAGTTATCAGCACTGTAGATGCTCGTGTTGTACGAAATTACTGTTATAATTATAGTCTAAACCATGCACGTTTATAGAAATAGAAGAATATTTTTGCAGCGTACATTAAGGACGCATAAAATAGTGTGTAATGTAAGGCTATCCCTTTGCACGTATAGGTACTACATTTCGTTGATATTTATTATCTGAAGTGATAGGCCTGATGATATTTTCCTTTTTTTTTGTTATTTTGTATCGTGCGTTTAATTTAATCATATTTATTGAATTGTAGATTCACAAAACTCATAAATATATCGAAAGAAATCGATACTAAAACGCCTAGTTACCATAGACGCTTCAATGTCACGAGGCTTTCAATATGGCGGACGATTGGTGACAGTATTTTTGCCTTTGTGTCCTACCATATAAAGAGCTCACTACAGCTAATTAATATACTTAACGAAAGCAGAAATGTTTCATTCTAATTTACGAACTCTGAGCAGTCGAAGAGTTGTAATCTGCTCATCCACTCATGGACACTTTGTAATACTTGCTAATTTTAATTATTTTTGTCTAAATGATTATTTGTAAATGGTTTGGATAAATAAGAAGAAAACAAATAGTAAATTGAAGCAAAAAGAGATTATTGTTTGAAACTTCATTTCCATGAAAAAAACTCAACAAAATAAACAGTTTTGCATCATTGTTAAATACTATTGTTTGTATTTTATCAGTATATTTAAAATATACTTTATTCACTGGGTCTATAAAATAATTTTTAATAGTGTTATAAGTGGTACACTATAATGGGATACTAACACTTTATAACATAGTAATAACAGATTGTTTATAGTAAATTGTATTAGAATAATATACTAATTATAATTACCTTTATTAAAACTATTGTTTATGATATAATTAAAGCTGTGTTCAAATAAATTACCATAAGAATTAGTGTATTGACTTTAAAATACTCCTTAACACCAGCATATCTATCCCATTTGAAAACCAACATTTCATTTGGCTCATGTAGAGTTATTCTATTAAGGGTGAGTTCTAAGGTACTTTTCATATTATAATGCTGAAATAGCATAAAGTTATTCAGTGTAATGATGCTGAAACCTAGATGAGATTCACCTCATATTGATCTGAGATCAAGATACTCAATGTAAATTATGCTGAGATTCACAACACATTCAGACATCAGTAAGTGCAGGCAAGAAGCATATTGTTAAAGCTCAACTGAACATATGCTTAAACATACAGATGACAAGATAAATAAATTACATCGCTATATTCTAGACCACCATATTAATGTTCAAACTATTTTGTGAGCATTTTATGTTTGTCAAGAGGCAATGGCTTAGCATTTAACTCTGAGGAATTGTGAGCAAGTCAGAAAACAAATCATGGCCAAGTAAACAAACTGCTTGAAATGTTGGACTTTTTAAATTACAGAACTGACTGAATAGCTAAAGGTAAAATATATGATTCATGAAACAAGAATTGTCTAAAGCATTTTAAATTCAGAAAGCACTGCATTGAAAAAGTTAATATATACTTGAATCACTTTTAGATATAGTGGAAAGAAAATGTATCTCTAAAAATATATTATGCAAAAGCAATGTTATGGTGGTCTTGTGTTACAACACCTAGCAGAAACATTTTAGAATAAAAAAATCAGCATGTTTAACTTCACTTCCAACTTCTTGCATAATATGTACTAGTCAGTGCTGAAGATTTGTACCATTATTCTCATGTGGAATAAGTGTAGATGAAGATTGTAAGGATTTAAAGTTTTGTATATGTCACTCAGTCACTGGAAAGAGGATACACTAAGGAAGAGCCCACTATAGATGGAAGCAAGATGTAAACACACCACTGCTGGACTAGCCATTTGGACAGGCCATATGACAAAAACAATGGATGGGACTGAAAAGGCAATATGCATTTGCCTGCATGAGTGACAAGTAGAGACAACCTGCTATTACCCATTGGCTCAAAGGAATGGAAATTAGCCTCTGTTACATGGTAGCAAGTGAAATTGTAAAATCAAACACAAATTGAATTACCAATCTAGCAAACCTGGACTAAGAAAGTGAGTTTGGAGAAAGCTGACCACCATGAAAATGTATGAATCAGATTGTCAGTCTCCTCATAGATGCATTAAATAAAAATTGAAATATTAAAATATGTAATTTAAAGAATGAGATGGACTATATTAAAAGCTAAAGGACCACATGCATATAATGTTCAGCCACTCAGTTCAAAAGTTAAAAAAAATATAGGCCGGATGTTGTTTCAGTCAAAATGCAGTGTGTGGTGAATGGAAATATTTAAAGTAAACTAACATGTGGATATGATCTTGACCTCAGGTAAAAATTAGCGATGAGAATCAGAAATCTTTGTAGACAACAGCTACTAGTAGTAAGTCAGACCCATGCAGATACTTCTGCCAATGAATGGGTGTGTGCGACAATCAACTTGGCTCAAGGACAGTGAGTGACATAAGTGCCATGTGACAGAAGGTGAAAATGTGAATGTAGAAAGAAATTACATTTTAGTATGGCATGTCTACCAGCATTCTCCCTCTTTCATTAAGATATTAAAACATAAGATTATCTTAATAATAAGTTTTTAAAGAGTCATTATAGTTTTGACTTTGTCATTTTAAATCTTTATAAATACTGTATTGTATCCAACATGATGCACTGACATTTTAATTAGAGTTAGCTTTGAGATGGGTTATGTAATTCCTAATTGAACTTCCCAACTTGATGGTTATGTAATTCCTGGTCAAGCTTGTCATACACTCTGGCTGATATGAGTGTACATAAAATCCTAATCTCTGTGTGAGAGGACCCTGATCCCTGGCCAGTGTATGATCAGGACCAGATGCGGAAATTGACAACCATATTAAATTAAAGTATTGACAACAGCTTTTAGAATATGTAAATTGGTGCGTTAGGGAGATCCAAATTAAGACTGCCTTTCGGAGCTTACATAAGTGTCTCATATAGTGAATTTATTTCCCAAAGTATATTTTTGCAGTCTGAATATGTATGAGTCTATGAACTTGAGGGATTTCCTGGATTTTGTAATTCAGTGATGTATTGTGAAGAGAAGTTAGTAGTATGGTTTCACTAGTCTATTATTATTAAAACTAATCCTTTCATTTCACAGCTTATTTACATGTTAATATATTGCTTGTATTAGTTAATAATAATTAAATATTTGAGCAAAAGTGTGTGATTGAATTTGTTGAGCTTTTTCTCATCTCTCCAAACTGTCTGAATGAGTGCAAGTGATGTTGTTTCGTTGCACAGATATAAGCAACATTCATAAGGACAAACAATATTTTACCTCCTGTCTGGCACTTTGTATTTGTGACAAACTAAGAAAAGGACTGCTCATTTGCTACTAGTACTGTCAATGGGTACCTGGATTCCTGGGTACCAGTTGCCATGCTAATACCAGGTAGTAAAATTGTGAATGGGTACCCGTGATAACACGGCCAATATGTCTATACAGCAGCTATGGCACTGCACAGCTGAGGATGAGGCACAAAAATGGGTAATGCAACAGGGGTGCAAAGAAAAACTGACAGAGGGAGAGCAAGCCAATCATGCTTTAGATGAGAGAACTGACAATGATGGCTCGATACCCTCCCCCCCCCCCTCAGTCACACTTGCATTACACACATAGATTTTGGCCTGCTAAATTGTGTGCTGGCATTGGAAAATAATTCCTGCCCTAAACATTAATTTTAAAATAAAATCTCCGAGAGAAGAAAATGGATTATCTCAGATTAAAATAAAATCACCCAGAGATGTAAAATAAATCCGCCCCAAAATAAATTAACCTAGGGGGAAAAGATTCAGATTTTTTAATCAATTACATTTACGTTATATTTTATTTCAGTTTTACAAGCTGAGCTATTCCATAATTTTCTAGGCTGCTTCCATCATGTTGCTTATAAAAATCTAACAATTTGAGAATTATTTTGAGTGCAGTTAAACTTGTATCCAAGCCTTGCCCCATCAGCAGAGAGCCAGAGCACAGTGCTCAATAGTGGCTATGTCATCTGGTTTCATGAAATCATGCTGCAGAAAGAGAAAGATGAGAAAAATAGAATGTTGGTTAATTATTCCCTTACTGCTTATTGGAAATTAACCCTGTCTCTCAGCCACATGTGTGCACAATTAATAAACAGATGCTTAATGCATAACAGGATGATGAGTCACAAACTTTCCAGTTTTAGGGCAGAGGTGGGCAAACCTTTTAGTACAAGGGCCACATGCACAAAGTTACAACTTGTCGCAGGCCGCATAGTTCATTAAGTAAAATAATTAATGTTTGAAATAGAAAAAAACACAAACAAAAGTTTTTTTCTAAATAACATCATAATTAATTTTCAATTGGGTGTTTATTTGGCATCATGTGATTACATTTCTCTCAAAATTAGAAAGAAATTTAAATGAGAAATTTAAATAGCATGAAAACCCTTGGTGGACTGCAGGCCATAGTTTGCCCACCCCTGTCTTAGGGTAAATATATAATAATATAATTAATAATTTCTGCACTCACACAAAACATTACACCATATTTAATTTGAACTTGCCTTATACTCAGATCATGTGGAATGCCCATCCAACATTTTTCTCAACACTGAATGCACCTGACATGGATGTTTGTGAGGGTTGGGTAGTTTGTGAGGGAACATAGTTTGGTTTAACTTTTGGGGGTTGCCTGGTTGGTCAGTGTATGTGATCTATTTTTTCCAACCTAAGATACATTTTTAATAATTATTTCATGCATCTAGGATGAGTAGATTGACATTAGACTATCAGGCCTTTTCACAAAATTTAACAGCTGCATATGTATTGATTTGGGGTAGTGTTATTGTAAGAGTCATGTATTATGTCACTGTTTCCACATATCACAATAATGATGGCTGCTAAAAGGAAAAATGTTATCTTTGTTCAGCTGGGTCCTTCTATTGTAGTTTTGATATGAAGCTCAGTTTGGTCCACAAATTATTTCATTCATGGCATACAGTCTGTGATCCTAGAAAGAGGTTCATAATCAAAGTAGCAATAATGTATACATAGATTCCAGCAGCACAAGTCACTACTGTTCGTTACTGTAAAGGAAGAGAGTTAAGTACTCAAACCTCGAAGCCACACCCCAATGACAATCTGATTTTAAACTCATTCTTAAACCGATATAGACAGGGGATAATATTACCCTCATGCGTATGAAATTTTAACTTTTGCTTTTATTGTTCCTATTATTACCATTTTGTTATTTTTATCCATTATTTTAATTAATTCTTTTGGAATGACCATTAATTGGGATCAGCTTGGGGAATATCCCATATATGGATAAATGATTATATTAATTAATTAAGAGAGAGAGTGAGATAGCATCACTGATCCTAGAAACAACATCAACTTATTTACTTGTTGATATATTGAATAACTTGCCCAATAAACTTTAAGTGTTAGGATTAAATATAGTGTTTGGAAGAATAAGTTAGGCTAGGGGCTGTTTATCATTATTGAAACTAAATTCACAATTAATTATTTGGATAATTAATGCTGTAACGGTTACAATGACCACACACACATGATAAATAGGAACCAGAAAAATAATAATTACAAGATACAGTAAGTTAGAAAGTGAACATGAGCTATAAATACTGATTCTATTCCCAAACTCAGTTTGCTCAACAAATACTCAACAATTCACAAGAGTTCTGAGAGCCTAGCTGTCATTCCAAGACAGTGGCACCATATGACAATGCAAATGTGTAGAGCCATGCCTCTGGGCTGGATCTTTGGGGGACCTTAGCATCTCCTTGCCAATAGCCATCTCATAAAACTTTAAACTTCCCCACTGGAACACCAATTACTTAGTATGTCTTCTCGTTTGGTTTACTGAATTAAATTACAGGAAGACCATATTTTTCTGAGCTGTAGTTTCCAGACAGACTGTAGATCATTATGTAAACAAATAAATCTTGTACATAGCATTTAATCCATCACTGAAAGATAATAATATAATCAAAATGAAGACAGAAAAATAACCTAACACTTATTTGACATCCTTTGATTAATCTAGGGGTAAAAATATTAATAAGTAGAATAAAAATAATACACTAATTAAAATAAATCTTCACAAAATGAATGCTGGGTTTTAAACAGATCTTTAATTTTGGGTAAACTACCAAAGAACGATGGCGAATCAAATAAACATATTTCAAATGTGTATAATGTCCCAGTTGTGATGAACATTGTGCGCAAATAAGTTATATTATTGTTTACATTATACTACACAACTGACAAAAAATCTTTAATTAATAACTAGTACGGCTCCTGCCACTACCACTACAACATCTGACAAAATGTACAGAACCCTCTGATTAATAACTAAAGTTCTAGTATTGATCCTGCCACTACTACTACAATAACTTATACTTTCACTATTACTACAATTTCCCCCTTTTACTGATGTTGATACTACTACTACTACTACTGCTGCTGCTACAACATCTTCTATGTTACTACTTCTATTAGTGGTTACTGCTGCTACTATTAATGTTCCTACGACTAATACATAATTTATAAAGCCCCGATTATACTTTTAACTGACTGACTACCGAGAACTGACCACAGTTCAAGTTAGTAATGGAAACTTAATAAATACCCAACATCTGATTTTTTTTTCAAATCTGAGTGCAGTGTATATTAGTTGTTATGTGACATATTACGACTAAAAGCTGGTGGGTGTGGTCAGTAATGCCCAAATAATTGATCTCAGCGGTGCCTAAGATTTTTTCCGAATGACTGTTTATCGCTTACTTAAATGTTTGTGACGCCAAGTTCCTTAGACGTTTTGTTGAGAACAGATGTGTGATCAGGTTGAGTTTGGTGTTAGGTCGGTACAGTTTGAAGCAACATTTAAATTGTTATGCAGTTGTCATCTCTAATGTGTTTACTCTGTCAATAATACAATTATTAATCAATCTATAATTTGTTTACTGTCAGTAATACAATTATTAAACAAACTATAATGTGTTTACTCTGTCAGTAATACAATTATTTAACAAACTATAATGTGTTTACTCTGTCAGTAATAAAATTATTAAACAAACTATAATGTATTTACTCTGTCAGTAATACGATTATTAAATAAACTTTAAAGTATTTACTGTTAGTAATAAAATTATTAAACAAATTCTAAATAGTCAGACATTGTCTCTATTACCATTACTTCTCCAAGACATTTGTTTTCTCCATAGCTACACGTATAGTAATCAAGTACCGTTTAATAATCAAAGTACATACTAATGTACACGTGTCATAATTTAGCTTACGCCCACAGGCATAGTCTGGCAAGCTACAACAAATTGATGAAATGTTATGATTAAATATTGAACTTTGGCACTTATAGAGGTCACGGAGTCCAACTAGTGTTCATCTTCCAACTGACATGAACTGTTCGATTAATGTGACTTCATTTTACGAGAGTGAATGACCTCTGGGTCACTGTCCCTTTAACAAATGTGAAGTGTTGATTAATTTGGCGGCCATCAGCATTTTTGACATTGAATCTATCTATATCTATCTGTCTGTCTGTCTGTCTGCCTGTCTACCTACTATCTATCTGTCAGTCTGTCTGTCTGTCTGCCTATCTATCTATCTACCTACCTACCTACCTACCTATCTATCTATCTATCTATCTATCTATCTATCTATCTATCTATCTATCTATCTATCTATCTATCTATCTATCTATCTATCTATCTATCTATCTATCTATCTATCTATGATCGCATTTGTTTTTATTTCATTTGTGTTAATTATTTTCAAAGCTGGCAGCATGAGTTACATAGCAGAAATTCATGTGTACGTTTGTGTGTACAAACTCTCTTGCCGGTCTTCGTTTTTGGACATCACTCACTGAACTAGCGCCATCTACTCGAGAAAGGGAGATCACGTGTAAAGCTAGTGACCACTGTTTTTTAAATTGTCCGATTCGGGTCAATGGGGCTGGACCTATACATACCTGTTTTAAAAATCACAAAAGAAAATCGATGTCTCTTTCAATAGTATCTACCACCAACAGCCCTAAGAACGTTGATAGGTGAGTTCTTTTTTTAGCACACCTGTTGTAGTAAAGAAAGGCTAAATGTGCCTTTTCGAAAAAATAAAATTGGGCACTTCGCCTAAAGTTTTGCACTCCTCCACCCCTGGGTCTTTAAAAATCAACCAAACTCTAGTATTTCGGCTGTTTGTTTGTCTAGTAATTTTGTAATGTCATAACTTTCACTCAATCAGCTGAAAATACATTTTTGTATTTAGAATAAAGCAAGACTTATTTTCTTTACTGTTCTCACGGTCAAAACAAAAGAAAAAAAGATAGGTGTTCTCAGTTTGAACGAGTTTACCCGGCGACCCATTTGTAACCGTGTGCAAGTAGCATGGCGAAAATGTCATTGTTTAAAAAGTGATGAAAATGCGTTTGGTGTATAATTAGAACGTTCTACTCCTGAAAAATATTGATACAATTTATAAGATTAACATTGTTGATTAATTTCAAGACAATTTTGAGATGCTACATTTTATCCTTTGTGTTCTAGCCTGGGTGGTGAGAAGCCTGTCTATTTTTAGCCATAGTGTACGGACCCATTATTTCGTGTGTTGTTTGAGTCCATGCATGTAGAATGCCATTGTGTACACAGGTTTTCAGTCAAAACCCACATACAGCATATTACATCATTACAGAATTTATTTTAGCGAAAAGAAATAATCGATAATGTGAACTGTTATATATATGAGGTTGACGCAAGTCATTTACATATAACTGAGATAACAAAGAATGATGCATTGTGACTGACTGAACTGTATGAACACAGTTATAAATAATTTGTAATTTTACAAAATCTAATGTTACCATTTATATATGGATAACATTGTAGTTGTCATCTGCTGAATACTTATGTAATACCTAATTAGTATGATAAATTATAAAGAATTATTTAATGCCAAATGAACCGCTCCTGTGTGATTTGTAGTTTACCCTTCTAAGGTATTTTACAGATTTGTTTTATTACCTTTAATTGTGCCAAGAATATAACATTTAAACATGTGGAGTGTCTGTGTGAATACCACAAAGGGTAGTAATTTCTAAGGGAAAATAATTGCATGTTTAAGTAAGTAGTAGTGTAGATAAATGATTCTTAAGGCAGTGCATGATTAGTAAAAGCAATTAGTGGTAGTAAGACAATACATTCTTATTCACATTATCCTTGCATGCATTCTTAGTACAAACAATTAAAGTGTAGTGGTAATAAGAGAGTAACTTCTTAGTCACTTTACACATGCAGTGAATTCTTAGTGAAAATAATTAGGCCCCTAGTGGTAGTAAGTAAATTCTTAATCAATGTACACTCTCAGTGAATTCTTAGTGAAAATAATTAATGGTAATAAGACAGTAAATTCTTAGTTAAATTATCTTTGCAGTGAATTCTTAGTGAAAATATTTAATGGTAGTAAGACAGTAATTTCTTAGTCACTTTACATTTGCAGTGAATTCTTATTGAAAATAATTATTAGTAGGAAGACAATAAATTCTTAGTCAATCTAGGCTTGCATAGAATTCTTAGTCTAAATAAGTGAATTCTCACTTTTAGTCAATATTAGTCACATTATCCATGCAGTGACTTCTTCTCCTCTTTTTAGGCAGTTAAAATATTGGCAGAAATTGTGAATTCTTATTTTTAGTCAAATAAACTTTATGAGAAGAATGAAGTCTTACTGAAAATAAGACACTTGTTAAAAAAGAATGAAGTTGAACTTTTAAATTCAAATTGCATATGTGTTCTTCTATCACACTTTACACCCTGAAAACTAACCTAAGTAGTATTAACAATATCAATTTATATCAATTATATTATTGATAATTACATATAATCTTGGTATAGTTGAACTTGAAGTATAATAAATAGTACAAAAGGTATAATATCTACATGACCCTTGCAAAGTATAATTTAATATACATTCTGTTTGCTTTGATATGTGAAATAATTTAGTAGAATATCTAATTTTATATGGCCATCAAAATTCAATTACAGAAAATAGTTTTGTGTGTGCATAATTTATACAAATTGTTTTAGCCTGTAATATTTAGACGTCTTAAACTATGTACTTTGAAAAAAATATTATATGCATGTATATTGCAGAATTTTGAAATGTTTATTTCACTCTAAAATAATTTAACATTAAAGAGTTAATGTG
The DNA here is from genome assembly GCA_028829895.1 of Sinotaia quadrata. Lineage (NCBI taxonomy): Eukaryota > Metazoa > Mollusca > Gastropoda > Architaenioglossa > Viviparidae > Sinotaia > Sinotaia quadrata. The sequence goes on along the minus strand of CM054179.1, from coordinate 9,747,341 downwards.
AGAAAATGTTCATCACAATGATAAACAGTTGTCAATATTTGAGAAAATGCTGAAAGAGACATTAATTCAATAATTGTGAATGCTATTTATCTTTATAAATATAAGCATTTCAATGAAAATGTTTGAACGAACTGTTGTTTGAAAATTATTATTCACTGTGAACTGTTTAGTAATATGAATGATATATTGTGAAATTAAACCTGCCGCTAGGCTAAAATGATGTGGGTGCGATAACACATCACATACATCTATATCTACCCATTTTTAACACATCTACATTTTAAAATAATGCTAACCGGACGAAGTGCATCAACCAGAAAAGCGTAAAATAAAATGTAATTCGCGAAAGGACTTTTCTTTACCGGCAGGTTCAGATTAAAGGGCCTGAGCTATTTATAGAACAACCGAAAACACAAAGTGCTGGTCTGCCTGCAGTAAATTACTGCCGCGCGCATCTGACAGTTGTCCCGGTGAACAGAAGAACTGGAAATTAAAAACAGAGAATGCGTTCATAAACAAAATTTTTAGAGATAAGTGTTTAAATGTTGTGGCCTCAGTGACGATTATCATTAATTTTCTTCTCGGGTATTACTTTTATCCGCAAACGTACACTGATGATGATCTAGGTTGCTTCGCGCTTGTTTACGCGTTTAAAGTGGGGTGCCTTTTTTTACCGTAACACTGTGATTGATTGATTATGAGTTTAGTTGTTAGTGTTGATAATGCGAATATTATGTCAGGCTTGCAAAGATTAAAATGTCACCCGCAAGATTTAGGTCACAGTTTTATTTGATGAAAGGCTTATTTGACGTGTAGTTTTATTACTCCCTGTAATTGCCTCTATTATTATTATTAATTTCTTAAATGTTCTTTTGGGTAAAAAGACATGCCAAATGTGAGAGACCAAGTCGACCAAGTCTAATAACAAATGAAAGACAAATGCACTAGGATGACAAAATAATTATATAAATTTGAGTATATAAAGGAATTATATTAATTTATATTGAATTATTACAACGATAAAGTCAAGCCTCATTTGATTGCAGTTGTCGTGAACGAACCACAACACCATCTTATGACATGGATCAAATAGTCACTATATCAGTATATGTATCAGTTACTTTATTTTTTTAAATAAAAGGATTGTTTAAAAATATTACATTGTATAATGTGAGAAATACATTCATATTGGAATCGGTAGAGAAAAATGGATCTCAGAGATCTAACCCTACTTCATCGACTAAGATAATTACGCTTCGTGTGACACAAATAGGGCCAAAGCTGTAAAGTTGTTTGATATAATTATTAAACAACTTTACCGTATTCATCATGGTAGTGTCACAACCATTTAATAAAAACATGAACATAATAGGTTCAATGTGCACTTTAACAAGTTAAACACATTTTAACTGCTGTGATTTATTGTGGAATCTAATTCTTGGTTGTTTGCGGTAAATAGTGACATTCCCACTCATCCCCTGTATAAAGACAGTATAATGTTTCCTGCTATCAATATGGATAAACCTCGCTACAGTTCCATGCTGTCTTCGGGCATTATCACACTCTTACTCCATTTCAATCTTGGAATGTATAATTTAAGCAGACATGCATACTTAATGATATTTTTTTTACATTTCTTAATATTAAACAAGCCAGTTTAATTGGTAGGACTGTTTATTTCGATTAGAACAAATTGCTTATAATCCTTGACCTATATCATTAGCCTTGACCTTAAAGGTTCGTGACCGAGAATCTCAAAACAAAATTTCCCATACCTGTTAACATTTGTCGGTAAAACATTTTAGAATATCCTAACTTTTTTCGTTTCTCGTTTGTTATAAATTTTACTTTCACACAATTTCGTCACGATTCGTAAGAGGTTATGAGAAACTAAATTGCAAACTCTCATTTTGAACGATCATTTCAAGCGAAGCCAGCTAAAGGGTTTAATTACAGTCTAACGTTCAACTTGCTGCCAGTTTTGACCTGGTTTCTGCTTGTCACTGTTTCCTAACGATCGACTTGTCAGTGTTTTCTAGCATTCAAATGTCAGTGTTCAGCGTTCGACATAATTACATTACTTGTATTTCGAAACACTTGACATATTTGTTAAATGCATTTTAAGAATTTTAGATTTTTTAAAACAAATGAAAATGAATGGTACCCAATTAAAATATTTATTTAGATTTGATAAGTGGATGGCAATTTCTTTCATTTGACGAAAGCTGGGCAATTATAGATGTGTGTTGTATGGCGTGCAATGAATCTTAAAAAGTCGTACATACCTATGTGCATAACCTAAAATGTGTCAGACACAAGTGTGCAGAGTACAAAACATCTCATAATAAATCCATGTAACGAACATATCTAGTCTTTGTCTATCTATCTATCTAGTCTTTGTCTATCTATCTATCTAGTCTTTGTCTATCTATCTATCTAGTCTTTGTCTATCTATCTATCTATCTATCTATCTATCTATCTATCTATCTATCTATCTATCTACGTAGGGGTATTTGTCTTGGATTTTCGTTGTATTTATGCTCGAATGAGTGTTTACAAAGCACACTTTTTAAAATCCTGTAGTAATTATCTACAAATTTGGTATAATAAGTTCCAAGGTACTTCTGAGGGATTTTGAGCTAGCGCCCTCTACTCGTGAAAGGGAGATCACGTGTAAAGCTAGTGACCACTGCTTATTATACAAAGGTCCGATTCGGGTCAACAGGTCGAGACATGTACCCGACTATTTAGATGTAAAATCGTAAAAAAATAATCGCCGGTTAATTGAAAGATATTCATCAATAGCTGCCCTCTAAACATTGAAAGGTGAGCTTTAAGTTATATTGTTTCGAGTACATTTGTTGTCGCCTAGAGACGCAAAATGTGCCTGTTAGAAAAATAAAATTAGGGCATTACCCTAAAGGTGTTGCTCGCTTCCAGTTCCACCCTTAAAATCGCGATTGAACGTGTTCCACATTTTCGATGTATATTGTGTTGCTAGGTGTTGCTGTAATTTCATAATATTCTCTTGATTATCTCACGTGATTTTTCCGACCTAAAATAAAGCAATAAATATGTATTTTCTTTACTGTTCGTGCGGCCACAACAAAAGAACGAAAGATAGAGAGTTCGTGAGTCTACGCAGCGATGCTAGTCTAACCGGCTGTTAGCTCAACATGGCGAAAAATCCTGCTGTTCAAAACGCGACAAAAATGATGTCAGCGTATAATCAGAACACTCGCCATTTTAGTATAAGACCTGCTGAAATTTAACAATAATAAGCAACTTGATAACATTGTATAAATATGTTGATTAATACCTCGACATATTTTCACGATGCCAATTTTCTTCAACTGGGTGTAACGTGGGTGGTGGTGGGAAGCGTGCTATTTTTAGCCCCAAAAGCAGAGATGTAATTATGAGTGTCGTGTAGGCATATAGGTTTATATACCAACATATATTCAAATTATCTGTCAAAATCTACATACCGTCTATTGTTATTATATAATTTCAGATGTTACCATTGCACTAATATTAATGTAATTAAAAGACAAAGACAATATTTTTGGTGGTCATTATGTGAGTTATATATGACATTCTTATTATAGGCCTAACTAAAGTCATCCAAATATGTTTATGCAATATGAGTGAAGTTTATGAACACATAACATGTAATTTAAAACTTATATTTCCATTTATGTATGGATAATATTGCAGTTCATAGCTCATTTGTTGGGCAGTTATATTTATGTTAAATTTGGTACTTGAAATACAAATTCTTCCTGCCAAGAGAATTCTTACTCTTAGATAAGTTATCCTTCTGAGATATTTTAATGTGCTTTTAATACTTTTCTTTATACCATTCCAAATTTAAACATATATTCCTATGTGAATATATCAAAGTATAGTAAATATTTGACTGGTAATAAATCCCAAGTCATCATAATTACATGTGTACTTAAGTAATAAATATATAGTGTAGATACATATAACTCAAGACAGCATTCCTATTCACAATAAATAGTAAAACACATTGTTAGTACAAATACCATGCAGTAAGTCAAAATGTGTGACTTTTGAATTTTAGTTAAAAAATGTAGCCAAGACATGTATCTGTTACTTGTGACATTTAGCCAAAATAGCAAAGACATTTTATGTGATTTGTGATTAATTGTCAAAATAAATTACAAAGACATTTCTTCTGGGTCATGAACCTTTAATGTCAAGGCTAATGATACAGCAAAGATATTTTTCTGTGAATTGTGACATATACTGATATAGTCAAAATAACTAGTATACTTATCTGTGACTTGTGACTTTTACTAAAAGAAGCAACAATACTTTTAATTTGACTTCTGACTTTAAATCAAAACAGCTAAGACATGTTACTGTGACGTTAAAAAGACAAAATAACAAAGATATTTATCTGTGACTTGTGACTTTTAGCCAAAAGAGCATTGACATTTCCTGTGACTTGTGACTTTTACTAGTTTTAGTCTAAATGAGTAGCAAAGACATGTTTCTGTGAACTGTGAATTTTAGTCAAAATAAATAACAAAGACAATTTTATGTGACTTTTGAACATTAATCAAAACAGCAAAGACATTTTTATGTGACTTATGACTTTAATGTTTTAGTAAAAAAAAAATAACAAATATGTTTATTTATGATTTCTAATTTTAGTAAAAAGAGCAAAGACTTTTTTCTGTGACATTTAGTCAAAATAAATAGCCAAGACATTCATCTGTGAATGGTGAATTTTAGTCAAAATGAAAATAGCAAAGACATTGTTCCTGTAACTTGTGAATTTTAGTCAAAACAGCAAAGAAATGTTCTGTGACTTATAAGAAATATATTTATCTATGATTTTTACTATTACTGTATTAGTCTAAAGAGTAAAGACATTTTTCTGTGACTTGTGACATTCAGTCAAAATAACTAAGTTATTTTTCTGAGACTTGTGACTTTTAGTCAAAATAAGTAAGAAAGACATTTATCTGTGAATGGTGAATTTTTGTCAAAATCAAAATACCAAAAACGTTTTCCTGTGACATGTCGAAAGGAGTAGCAAAGATATTTTCTTCTGTGACTTATTACCTTTAGTCAAAATAACAAATATATTTAACTGTGACTAGTGAATTTTAGTCAAAAGAGCGAAGACATTTTTCTGTGTCTTGGGACTTTTAGTTAAAACAGCAAAGACATTTTTCTGTGGCTTATGACTTTTAGTCAAAATAAAAAATACATGTATATTTATCTGTGACTTATGTCTTTTGGTCAAAAGAGCAATGATATTTTAAATTTGACTTCTGACTTTAAATCAAAAAGGCAAAGGCATTTTACTGTGACTTTAAAAAGACAAAATAACAAAGATTTTTTATCTGTGACTTGTGACTTTTAGCCAAAACAGCAAAGACATTTTTTCTGTGACTTGTGACTTTTAGTCTAAATGAGTAGTAAAGACATGTTTCTGTGAACTGTGAATTTTAGTCAAAATAATAATAGCAAAGACATTTTTTCTGTGACTTCTGACTTTTACTGTTTTAGTCAAAATAACAAATATGTTTATCTATGATTTCTACTTTTAGTAAGAAAAGGACATTTTCTGTGGCATTTAGTCAAAATAACAAAGATATTTATCAGTGACTTGTGACTTTTAGTCAAAATAAATAGCCAAGACATTCATCTGTGAATGGTGAATTTTAGTCAAAATGAAAATAGCAAAGACATTGTTCCTGTGACTTGTGAATTTTAGTCAAAACAGCAAAGACATTTTTCTGTGACTTGTGACTTTTAGTCAAAATTAGAAATATATTTATCTATGATTTCTACTATTAGTCTAAAGAGTAAAGACATTTTTTTCTGTGACTTGTGACATTCAGTCAAAATAACTAAGATATTTATTTGAGACTTGTGACTTTTAGTCAAAATAAGTAGCAAAGACATTTTTCTGTGAATGGTTAATTTTCGTCAAAATCAAAATAGCAAAAACGTTTTTCTGTGACTTATTGAAAGGAGTAGCAAAGACATTTTTCTGTGACTTTACTTAAAATAACAAATATATTTATCTGTGACTTGTGAATTTTAGTCAAAAGAGCAGATACATTTTTCTGTGACTTGTGACTTTTAGTTAAAACAGCAAAGACATTTTTCTGTGACTTATGACTTTTAGTCAAAATAACAAAGATATTTATCAGTGACTTATGACTTTTACTACTTTTAGTCAAAAGAGCAAAGATATTTTTGTGATTTGTAAATTAGTCAAAATAAAGATCAAGGACATTTTCTGTGACCTGTGACTTTTACTAGTTTTAGTCAAAATATTAAAGTAATTTATCTTTGACTTGTTATTTAAAGTCAAAATAAATAGCAAATACTTTTTCTCCTTGAGTTGTGAATTTTATGTCAAAACAAAATGACATTTTCTGTGATTTGTAACTTTTAATCAAAACAGCAACGACATTTTTGTTTGTGATTTCTGACATTTAGTCAATATAACAATGATATTTATCTGTGACTTGTGAGTTTTAGTCAAAAGAATTAGCAAGGAAATTTTCCTGTGACTTGTGAATTTTTAGACAAAATAAAAATAGCAATGACATTAATTGCAAAGACAGTTTTCTGTGACTTGTGACTTAGTCAAAATATTTAGCAAAGTCACTTTCTGAAACTTGTGACATTTAGACAAAATAAATAGCAAGGTAATTTTCCTTGACTTGTGACATTTAGACAAAATAATTAGTAAAGACATGATTAATGTCTTGTGACTTTTAGTAAAAATAAATAGAATTAGAAAGGTCACATTTCTGTAACTTGTGACTTACTGTTTTAGTCAAAATAATTAGCAATGACATTTTTCTTTCTATCACTGAGCTCTTTGTCAAAATATACAGTTGCCTAGCCATTTAATTTCAGTTTTTGTCAGAATAAATATTAATGAAGCCAGTTCTTATTCAAAATAAATATTAGTTAAGCCAGTTCTTATTCTAAATGATTATGGTCTAATAGAGTGATTTCTTACATTTAGAGTTATAATGAATCTAGGTTTCATGTGTTCTTAAAGCTACCCCTACACAGTGAAATCAAACTCTAAGATCGATAACATCTACATATATCATTTATGTTATTAATAATTATTTCTGTTAAGAAAAATGCACTTAAAGTGGATTAACGAAATCAATATATATCTAAATGGCATCGGGTGAAAATGGATTAAAATACACTTTGTTTGCTTTTATTATATCTCAGATTTTACTTAAATATCTAATTTGATATGAACAACAAAATCTAGCCAACAATTAATTTCTCTGTACCTCATTAATGAAGAGCATTTTAGCCAATCAACAGTTGTAGGTTTTAACATATTTACATTGCAGAATTTTGAACTGCTTGCTTCAACATGAACTGATTTACTTTTAGAAAGTGAAAAGTGGAAAAATGTCAGTTTATATCATTAGATACAATGGTCAATAACTGTATAATGAATACTTAAAAATTTTAAAGATTAAAAATGTAAAATCAAATATGTAAATTTACCAAAATGACAAATATTTATCATCATTCAAAAGCTATTGAAACTAAGATTATGTCTACTACCTGTCTTTATGAATCTATACATTTCATTGAAACTTTAGAAAACATTATTAACTTTAGTTATTCTGTAATCTAAATGATAAATTATTAAACATTGTAAAATTAAACCTTCTTGGTTTGACTGCAACAAAAGTGCAAACACACTCACTCACTCACTCACACACACACACACACACACACACACACACACACACACACACACACACGTTCACACACTTTTTGTATATCTACATCAAAGAATCTAGTTATAAAACTAATGATAAACAGGCTAAGTATAATATAAAAGCGCAGCACAACATTTAATAAATACACTTTCTTAAAACATGTTTTCTTTATCGGCAGTATCACTTTATAAAAATCAATTCAAAGCATCATGAGCTGGCAGCTTTGCAGTTATTTATAGATCTCGTAAATGAGAGTTGTTCTGAGCAGTAGCTGAACTCGCAATTTCAGTAAACAGAGAGTGCATTAAAAATGTAAGTATTTAGACAATTGTCTACAAATTTTTAAATCAGTGACAATTATACATACTTTCTTTTATTGGTAGATTAGAACGTCGAATATACGAATGTCATTTATTCGAAACGTCACTTATCTGAAACACCACAGTCCACCAACAACCCTACACACACACACACACGCAAGCACATTCACACACTAATTATTAAGTAGTTAGATTCCATTTTTCACACTTCTTGTTAAGACTTCTTAGTTTCCTCTTGCACACTATTATCCAAGACTTCTTCGTTTTCTCTCCCCACACTACTAGTAAAGACCTCTTAAGTTTCCTCTTTCCACTATTTTTTTTTAGCCAAGACTTCTTTGTTCTCTCTTCCCTCACTGTTAGTCAAGACACCATAGTTTCCTCTTTCCACACCTCTAGCCAAGACTGCTTAGTCTCCTTTTTCCAAATAACTAATCTAAGACTCCTTCATGTTTTTGTTATGAAGGCGTAGCTCACACTGTTCTAATCACTGAACTCTACATTTGGGGAGAACACAAGGGCCAAAAATGACGCCAGTCGTCCATCTTAAAAATCCTCTCGTATTGTAGCGTGTATAGTAGCTATGCGTTCGATATATTCCCAATTTTAGGAATTTATAGGCCTAATTCAATAAAAATGATTAAATTCATTATTAATACCAACAACCAGCATGGGAAAAGATCCTCAAGCCTATCAGCTCTGATGATAAATATCAATGAAATTTACACGTGTAAAGCCTTATGCTGTAAAATATTTTACACAGTTTACTTAGGAATTCTATATTTATGAAGGATTTTGAAAACATGTTTCAATTAAATGTACATTGTAATTGCAATACATGTTGGAATTTGGAAAACCTAATCTATCTAACATTTTCTCTAAATTGTATTTCTTGATAAACTGTGCGTTGACTGATATAGAGTTAGCTTTACGAAGGGTTTTTAATGAGTAGGCTATTATTTATTAAACAATCATTACCGTGAGAATTAACTCTACATTAGTGTTGCCAAAATTCGCCATGATCGGAATTAACCAGTTTCATTTACATCAGCATTTTGTCCAGACCTATTGCCTGCATTTAAATGATCTAGCAATTCTGCTAGTTTTGTTTTAACTTTCTGTAATCATGATCAGTGTCAAGTGGGTATTTTAGCATAAAACGTGCACTTTGATTTTGAAAATTACAAGATGCCTTCTTAAATATTCGCAAATTATTTTTTTAAGAGTGAGACTATACATTTTAAATATTTTGATTTATATACACTTTTTAAAAATGAGATGACAGAATAATGTTTACATGAAATATTCACTAAAATAAATGTATACAGTAGGAGTATGTTTACAAATAATTTGAAGAATCCTTAATTTGACAACTTAAAATGTAATTTCCTTATTGTATGCAAGTATTAAAAACAAAATATTTAAAAGAAATATCTCATAGTATCCATTAGACATGTTTATGTAATTTATTACTAGCATTATACACTAAATGTGATTTGTAACATTTTATAAAAAAATTTGCCAATATATGCCAGCAAAGAAATAATTATCGTATCATGTAACTATACCAGTTAAAATAATACTTTAATTGAGCAGTACAGGTTCGACTATAAGAAAATGATATAACAGTTAATATAAGTAGATAAGAAAATTGAAAAGTAATAGTGAATAACCAGATTTTAAATCCTTAGGTTAAAATGTAAACATGTAATAAAACTGTTTAATTAATAAAAAAAAATATTTCAAATTATAATTAAGACTTGTTGTCTCCATTTACTCAAACTATATCAAGTAATAACAATTAACATATGAATATGGTAGCCTAACTCTGCCAAAAACAAATCCCATCATTAAAATGAAATGAGATTGCATCTAGAAACTGCAAAGGTTGATTGTCATGAATTGTTTGCTTTCTTATAAAAAGAAATGTTTTATCTTCTTAACTATGTATTCATGTACACATTTGTGATGTGGTGATTCAAGTATCTAATAGCCATTCAAATGCATCAATACACACTTATTTTCAGTGACAAATATAAAACACTTCTACTCTTACCAATCTAATGCTTTTTACTAATTTGATAGATTTCTATAATTCACTTTTCACAATATTATTATATACAATAGTGAAATATAAAAGTAATTAGCTTTAAGTTTGCAATAATAAAGTTAGAATAGTGTGTTAGGTTTAAAAGAAAAATAACATGAGTGGAAGTGATGTTTAGTATATTTATACTTGAAAATTTGCATATACACACAATCTCTCTCTGTCTCCCTCTCTCTCTCTCTCTCTCTCTCTCTCTCTCTCATATATATTCTTAATATATGCAAATATGTGTGCATTTAAACATTATTTGGTAATAACAAATGCTTTAAAACACAATGTCTGTTGTACTGTTGTTTTCAAATTTCTTTTTGAATTTTTTCCCAAATAAATGGTCTAAAACTTCCATTAGTGACACAGTAGAAACGCTCCCGCCGCCACATATGTTTATATGTATAATAATATATATATATATATATATATAATGACATTGAATTTAAGTTTTTGTCAAAATAAATATTACTTTTATTAGTGAAGACAGTTCTTGTTCAAAATAAATATTATCTAATAGAATGTTTAGCGTTAACATGCTCTAAGTTTTTATTCTTAATGCTCCCCTTACACAAATGTCAGATATGAAATCTAACATTATCAGCAATAACATCAATATATATCATTCATGTCATTAATAATTATTTCTTTCAAAGAAAATGAATAAATAAAATAATGAAATCATCATATTTTTAAATAACATCAGTTGAAAATGAATTAATATATGTATTGTTTGTTTTTATTATATCTATTTTTTACTTTAACTATCTAATTTGATAGGAACCACAAAATAAAGCTAAATGTAATTTTCCCTCTTCCTAATTAATGCAAATTATTTTAGCCAATCAATATTTGTAGGTGTAAACAGATTGACCTTGCAGATTTTTTAATTGTTTGCTTCAACAAGAACTAATTTATTTTAACAGTGAAAAGTGGAAATATATCACTTTATATGATTTTTCTAATTGTTTCAATGAACAAAACTCACACACACACACACACACACACACACACATACACACGTAATTATGTAGTTGTTATATTCCATTTTCCACAGTACTGGCACTAAGACTTCTTAGTTTCCTCTTTCCACTCTATTAGCCAAGACTTTGTTTTCTCTCCCCACACTATTAGTCAAGTCCTCTTAAGTTTCCTCTTTCCACACTATTTTCTTTTTTAGCCAAGACTTCTTCGTTTTCTCTCCCCTCACTGCTAGTAAAGTCTTGTTAGTTTCCCTTTCAGAACATCAATCTAAGACTCCTTGATGTATTTGCTAGTCAGGTGTAGTACACACTCTTCTAATCACTGAGTCTTGCATAATGAGAGAACACAAGGACACAATACTGTCGTCAACCGTCTGGCATTTTGAAAATCCCGTCGTATCATAATGTATGGCAATTACGCGTTTGGTATCGACTGTTTTATATTATACAAACATATAATTCAACAAATAAGATTAAATTTATAATAAATACAAACAAACAAGAAGGGAAATAATCTTCAAGCCTATCAACTCTATATCAACTTTACGAACCTATAATTCAATAAATAAGATTAAATATGTATATAAACAAACAAACAAAAAGGGAAATAATCCTCAAGCCTATCAACTTTATGAACCTATAATTCAATAAATAAGATGAAATATTTATAAACTAACAAGAAGGGAAATAATCCTCAAGCCTTTCAACTCTATATCAACTTTCTGAACCTATAATTCAATAAATAAGATGAAATATATATAATAAATACAAACAAACAAGAAGGGAAATAATCCTCAAGCCAATCAACTCTGATATCAAAATATAACTGAAATGCATTCGAGTAAAACGATAGTCTTACGTATTAAAATATTTTACTAGGTCTTCTTAAGAATTCTATATTTTTGTAAGATTAGGAGAAATTGTCTATGTGCATTGTAATTGCAATACATGTCGGAATTTGCAAAACCACAAGTATCTAACATTTTTTCTCTACATTGTATTGTTCTTAAACTGTGCATTGAAGGATATTGAGTTAAATCCACCTAAGAGGTTTAAAAGAGTATTATTTATTAAACAATGATTAGTGTGAGAACTAACTCTACATTAGTGTTGCCAACATTCGCCATGATCGGAATAAACCAGTTCATTTACATGGATATTTCCTCAGTTCTAGTGTCTAAATATAGATATTTTGCTAGATTTGTATGTTACATTTCTGTAATCATCATGATCAGTGTCTAGTGGGTATTTTATAATAAAGTGTGTATAGTATATGCTATGATTCTAACAAAATACAATATGTCTTCCTAAATATTTGCAAACTATTTTTGGGGAATATTACTAGAAAATTTAAATATTTTATTCATTTGTCTTAAATGAGATGACAGAATAGTGTTGACATGAAATATTATGTAATTGCATACAGTTAATGTAAGTTTACAAATAATTTGAAGAATTGTTAATTTTATAATTTATAATGTAATGTTTTGTATTACTTGCAAATATTAAAAACAAAATATTTATAAGAAATATGAAGGAAATCCATTAGATTTGATTTTGTGAATTATAACTAACATAATAAACTGAGTGTGCTTTGCAATTTGTATAAAAAAAACCCCGACACTATATACAGGGTAGAATTGATTATCATATCGTGCAACTATATCAGTTAAAAGAATATATTGATTGAGTAGTATAGATTCTACTCTCACTGAATTATAAAATAGTTAATATAAGTAGATAGGAAAATTCAAAAGTAATAGGGAATAGCCAGATTGGATATCCAATTTTAAAATGTAAACATATAATAAAACTGTATAATTAATTAAAATGTATTTGGAATTGTAATCAAGAATTGTTTCTTCATCTATTGAAACTATATCAAATAATAACATATAAAGATTAAGGTAGTCTAATTGTGCAAAAATCAAAGCCCATAATTTAAATGAAATTATATTTTATCTACATGATACATCATTCTACAAAAGTTGGTTGTCATGAATTGTTTGTCTTCTTACAAAAAATGTTTTATCTTCTGAATTATATGTTAACAGTTAAGGAAACAACTTTCAGTTACAATAAAGTTCATGTATACATTTGTAATTGGTGACTCAAGTATTAAATAACAATTCAAAACAGAGTTATATTCATTTTCAAATGTAAAACACTTCAACACTGACCACTCTAATACTTTATACTAGTTTGATAGATTTTCTATAATCCAATTTTTCACTCTATGATTATATACAATACTGAAATATGCTAATTTGATAGATTTTCTATAATCCAATTTTCACTATATGATTATATATAATACTGAAATATACTAATTTGATAGATTTTCTATAATCCAATTTTTCACTATATTACTATATACAATAGTGAATTACAAAATGAATTAAGCTATATGTTATGTAAGATTGCACTGACAAAGAAGATGCTTAAAAAAACAGCCTTATGTCGACCAACAGCATTACTCTATGAGGCATACAAATATGTGGTTTGTCTACGTCTTGTACCATTTATTTGTATAAATAAAACCTCATTTTGCCATTTCCCTCTCTTTCTATTATCTGTATTGTAGCTACCTTTGACATATTTCATATTTCAATAGATTTTCCTGTGAATTCAAGTGTGGTTCTGAAGGTTATATATATGCACTGAGGTCCACCTAATGCTGTTTTTTTAAAGCATTGTCTACCTAATGTTGGAAGTAGGGTTTTCCTACTCTCTCTCTCCCTCTCTCTCTCTCATTCTCTCTCTCTCTCTCTCTCTCTCTCTCTCTCTCTCTCTCTCTCTCTCTCTCTCTCTCTCTCTCTCTCTCAAGTATTCTTATCCTTGAGAAAAATATATACTGAATAATATTTATATGAACATATTTGCAAATGTTCTTAATAATAAATGATTTCCAACACACTGTCCAATGTACTGTTGTTTTCAAAGTTATTTTTGATTTTCCCCCAAATTTCCATTAGTGACACAGAAGAAACAACAACCATAGGCTTCACAATGTGTCTATGTAATTGCCTAGACATTGAATTTCAGATTTTTCTAAAATAAATATCTGTGAAGAAAGTTTGTATTCAAAATAAATATGGTCTAAGAGAGTGAATGCTTTATTTTAGTGTTAAAATGACCTAAGTTTCATTTATTCTTAATGCTCCCCTTACACAAATGTCAGACCTGAAAATCTAACACTATCAGCAATAAAAATTTTCACATATCATTTTCTCTATTAAAAAATATTTCTGCTTAAGGTAGATTAAGGAAATGAACATATATCTAAATGACCTCAGTTGAATATGGATTAAAATATCTGTTGGGGATTTTTGCTTTCTTTTATTATATGTAACATATTACTTTAAATATCTAATTTGATAAGACCACACAATTTAGCTAATTAGAATTTTATCTGTTCCAAATTAAAGTAAATTATTTTAGGAAATCAATATTTATAGGAGATAACAGATTTACATTGCAGAATTTTGAATTGTTTGCTTCAACATGAACTAATTTACATTTTACAGATGGAAAAGTGAAAAATGTCAATTTATTTGATTTCACTAATTGTTTCAATGGTCAATAAGAGTATAATGATTAGATTGCAATTTTAAAGATTGCAAATGTACAAACAAATAAGTAAATTTATCACAATTGTAGATATTTATCAACATTCAAAAATCATTGAAACAAAGATTAATTATGTATGCAAGTTGTCTTTAGATATCTCTTCAGTTCACTCATGCGTTTGAAAATTAATATTGACTGTTAGTTAAACAGTAATCTGAATGATGAATTATTAAACACTTGCATTACAAGTACTTCATGGCTTGATTGTCACAAATGTTCAAACACACACAAGCTCGCACGCGCGCACACACACACACACACACACACACACACACACACACACACATACACACACACATTTTGTGTTTTTATATAAACGCATTTAGTTTAAAAAATAACGGTAAACAGTCTAAGTAAAACAGAATAGCAGAACATTTCTTTTAATAATTAAAATTTCTCAAATATGTTTTCTTTATCGTCAGTATCGGTTGAGAAAAGACACGAGATGTTTACAGAATTATAATCAATTCATAGCATCACGAGCTTATCGATTTGCAGTTAAATGTTGCTCTCGTAAATGAGAGTTGTTCTGGACAGTAGCAGAACTCGCAAAGTCAGTAAACAGAGAGTGCATTGAAAAAGTAAGTAGTTAGGTAATTGTCTACAAGTTTTGAACTCAATGACAATTATAAATACTTTCTTCTCTTGGTAGATTAGAACGTCGATTATACGACTGCCATTTAATGATTTATTCAGTATCGTCAATTATCCTAACACCACCACCCACCACCACCCACTTACCCAATACTCTCACCCCACACACAGACTCACACTAATTATTAAATAGTTGTTAGATTCCATTTTCTTTACTACTGGGAAAAACTTCTTAGTTTCTTCTTTCCACAATTCTAGCCAAGACTTTTTAGTCTCCTCTTTCCAAATAACTAATCTAAGACTGCTTGTTGTCTTTGCTATTCAGGCGTAGTACACACTTTCTAATCACTGATCTTTACATATTGAAAGAATGCAATAGGAGAACACTGTACACAATGGAAGACACAATCGTCCGCCATTTTGAATATCCCGTCACATTGTAGCGTGTATGGTAACTACGCGTTTGGTATTGACCGATGTAGAAATATACCCTGTTTTACGAATCTATAATTCAGTAAATATAATGGAAATTTATAATAAATACGAACTACCAACAAGGGAAAAGATCCTCAAGCCTTTTACTTCGGATAATACATTTCAATGAAATATGCACTTATAAATAATAAAGCGACAGCCTTATATTGTAAAATATTTCACTCGGTCTACTTAGGAATTATAATTTCTGTAGTTATGAAATATATAAATTGTAATTGAAATTTTGCTGGAATCGGGAAAACCCAGTCTCTAACCCTTTCCTCTATACTAATACTGTAGGTTTTGTTAAATCGTGCACTGACGGATAGTTATTTTTACCCAAGATGTTTAATGAGTATCATTTATTAAACATTTATTGCTATGAGTTCTAAGTCTATATTATTGTTGCCAAAATCCTCCTTAATTGGAAGAAACCAATTTAGTTTACATGAGAATTTTCTCCAGTTCTAGTGTTTGCATATAGATATTTTGCTAGTTTTGAATGTTAACTTTCTGTAATCATCATGATCAGTGTCACGTGGGTATTTTATCATAAAGATTGTGTAGTATGTGCTTTGATTTTGACAAAATACAAGATGCCTTCTATTAAAAAAATGTAAATAATTCTTTTTAGAATATTACTGGAAAATTTAAATATTTTTAGTTAATTTGTCTTAAATGAGATGACAGAATAGTGTTGACATGAAATATTAGGTAATAGCATACAGTAAGTGTAAGGTGACAAATAATTTGAAAAATTCTTACTTTGATCTCTATTAATGTAATTTTTGTATTACTTGCAACTATTACAATCAACATATTTAAAAGAAATGTCTAACAACATCCATTAGATATGATTCTGTAATTTGTAGGTTGCATAATAAACTAAATGTGCTGTGTATTTTGTGTCAAATACTTGACACTATATACTGGCTAAAAATTGATAATTCTATCATTTCACTATGTTAAAAGAACTATGTTCACCAGTTAAAAGAACATAATTATTGAGTAGTATAGATTCTACTGTCCCATAATGACATACCAGTTAAATGGATACAATAATTAAGTAGTATATGTTCTACTGTCCCATAATGACATACCAGTTAAATGGATACAATTATTAAGTAGTATATGTTCTACTGTCCCATAATGACATACCAGTTAAATGGATACAATTATTAAGTATGTTGTACTATCACATGATGATATACCAGTTAAATGGATACAATAATTAAGTAGTATATGTTCTACTATCACATAATGATATACCAGTTAAAAGAACACAATAATTAAGTAGTATATGTTCTACTATCACATAATGATATACCAGTTAAAAGAACACAATAATTAAGTAGTATATGTTCTACTATCACATAATGATATACCAGTTAAAAGAACACAAAAATTAAGTAGTATAAATTCTACTATCACATAATGATATACCACTTAATATAAGTAGATAGGAAAAGTAATAGAGAACAACACGATCTTATATCCATTGTTTAAATGTTAACTGATACTAAAACTGTTTAATTCATTATTTTTTTAAAAAATTATAATTAAGAATTGTTGTCGTCATCTATTCAAACAAAATGAAATAATTACATAAAATTATTAAGGTAGTCTATGTGTGCCAAAATCAAAGCCCATAATTTAAATGAAATGAGATTGTATCTTGACCATAGAAACGTTGCTTGTGATGAATTGTTTGTTTTCTTTCAAAAAATATTTTATCTTCTGAACTACATGTTAAGAATAAAACAGTCCATCACGATAAAATTCATGTATATATTTGTATTGTGTACCTAAAGTATCTAATAACCAAACGCATCAATACAGATTTATATTTATTTCAAATGTAAACCACTTCCATAATTACCAATCTAATGCTTTATACTAATTTGATAGTTTTTTTTGTAATAAAAATGGTCACAATATTATTAAATACAATAGAGAAATATTATCATATGTTTATATTTTAAACTATGGATCTCAAATCTGATTATTTAATTATCTATTACTTTTGAAAATTCCTATCTATTAGATTATCTACAATATTGAGATACAAAATTAATTAAACTTTAATTTGGATCAACACAATTAGATAAACATAATAGGTTTAAAAGAAATGTAACGAGGGATGCTATATTTAGTAAATTTTCCTACACACACTCTCATATTTATTCTGTACATTGATAAATATGTATATTGTATGATGTGTATAAACATTTTTGCAAAGGTATGTGTGTGTATGCATATTTTGTTAATGTCAAATGATGTCCAGCACATTGTCTGCAATACTGTTGCTTTCAACTTTTTTTTATTGCCCAAATAGTGACTGAACTAAAACTTTCATTAGTGACACAGAGGTACTCCCCCCCAACACACACACACACACACACACACACACACACACACACACACACACACACACACACACACACACACACACACACACACACACGATGTTTTATATGCATATATAAAAATGAAACAGATTATGCAATATGTTGTTTGCAAATAAAATAAGAAAATAATAATAAACCTGTAGTACATACAAATGAAAACAAAATGAGTGATTATTTTTTTTCCTCACAAACAATAGCGTTTACATGTGATGGCTTTCTATTGTTAACATTATTTAGTGAGTGTATTCTGTAAGTGTATTATTATTAATTAGTATTTTCAAGAAAGCTTATTTTAAGCATTTAAAATGTAAAAAAAAACCCCATTGTATCCTTATCGAATATTAAAACCCTTTATTATTTTAATAAATATACTAATTAAATTAATTAAATATGATTATATAATTTACTATGTTTACTAAGACTTAATTTGAAAATAATGAATACTTTACAAAACGGAGCCTTCAGGTTTGTTTTGTTAGGCTGGTATTTTCAAAATGGCCCGGATTTCCGTTAACGACATATGGCAACACTTGCAATGACTAGCTGTTCTCTCCATTGAAGTATTTATCTCAGTAGTTCAGCCTGACGCTGACGTTATTCAATGAAATTTAAAGATACCCTTCCCAAGTTAGTACGTTCGTTTCCGGTTTAGTTGAAACAATGCAGCAGTATAGCTTAGAAATAATTGTCATTACAAGGGATGAAAATAACATTTTGGCTCAGTGATTCAGTTTCCGATTTAGTTGAAACTATAATTAGAATGGCTTCGAAATATTTTAATTTGTCATTACAAGTATTGAAAATATAATTTTGTCTTAGTGATTCAGTTTCCGATCACCTTTTGTTTATCATTGTCTGGTGTGAGCACGAGAGTGTGGTAGGGGGGAGGGATGGGGGTGGATGTTAATATATTTCAAACTACAGGAGTAATAAACTTCCGCACGAGAATTTAACTTTAGAGCTTATTACACTTTGCTTCGATTTAACTGTTTATTCTCGAATGTGTTTGGTTATCCGAACTATTTGGTTAACTAAACTTAGCTGGATACCATTTAGTTCAGATATTCGACGTTCTGAAGTATTTCTGTTATCAGTCACCTACACCAGTAAAGTGGCCTTTGCTGCCACGATTTTGTGTAGTCCTTTAACCCAAACGATCTATTAATAAGGCACCTGGGCAAACCTTGTAAATGAGCTGTGCGTGTCAAAACTTTAATGACTTATTATGGGTTTAATTGCTAGTTTTGTTAATGTAAGTAAAGATTAAAATAGGTCACCGGAAAAATTGTGCTAGCAGATTTATTTGATGGAATGGGGGTGGACGTTTAAAAATAGTTTATATTTAATTAATATACGATCACTCAGAATCTGCGAATATGTTGATTTAAATTATCGTGAACGAACCATAGCTAGCAAAACAAGGGGTCAAAAGTCACAATATGTATCTGTCGCATTTCATTAAGTGTAAAAACTTGAGCAATAAACAAATGTTTTAAAATCTACAGAAAAGTAATATACCAACGACCGAGCTCTAGCATTCTACGCCTAAAACAAATATTGCTTCGCGTGTTTGAAACAAGCAGTAAACAGTGTAAAGTATGTGCAAGTAATTATTAAAGAAATGTACATAATTCATCATGATAATGTCAACAACCATTTATCATGATAATGTCAACAACCATTTAATGCAAACATGAAATAACAAGTTCAACGTATACTTTATCAAGTTGCATACATTTAAACTGTTGTAACTCTAGATTTTTATTATAGAATCTAATGTCTGATCACTTTGTTGTTGTTTGCTATAAATAGTGAAATCCCTCTGCGGAATTTCATTTTGTCGATACGACGAAATTTTGCTACTGTGTAATGACTTCTGCTGTCACCATCGCTACGACTTGAAGACGTGTACCCAAACGCCTTATTTCCTTTGTTCACCTGACATGTTTGGACAGTTCGCTTAGAACACAATCATTGCAATCAGCAGACATGACCTGTATAATCATTAAATCGTCCTTGACCGTTAACGTTCGCGACCAAAGGTATCAACGAAACGTCTCTGACCTGTTAACCTTTATCGGTTAGACACTTTAGGATTGTCCACTCTTGTTTTTCTTGTTTGTTAAAGTCTTATTTACAAGATTGCTAATTTTTACCTATTTTCTGTACATTCTATAAGGCTTTGACAAAGAATTCCATTGCAAACTCTCATTATCAACGACAATTTCGCGACAGCGATTCCTTGCGTTCGACTTGTCGGTGTCTCTTGTTCGACTTCTGTGTTGGAAACTTGTCAGATTTGTATAGAGCTTCATGCAAACTAGGCTTTTTACAAGAAATACATCAGCTTTGTATAACGCTTCTAACAAACTACTAACTAGGCTTTTTACAAGAAATACGTCAGATTTGTATAGCACTTCATACAAACTAGACATTTTACAAGAAACATGACATATTTGTATAGCGTTTCTATAAACTTTCAGGGAAAGAGAAATTTAATGGTAAATTAAAATATTTTAAATTTAATAATTGGTTCACATTTCTTTTCGATAACGTAAGCTGTGCAGAGTGTGTTGCGTGTAAAGGTGTAAAGAAATTTCGAAAGTCGAATAAGGTGTTCATGAATATAATAATCTCTCTCTCTCTCTCTCTCTCTCTCTCTCTCTCTCTCTCTCTCTCTCTCTCTCTCTCTCTCTCTCTCTCTCTCTCTCTCTCTTGATCATGTTCGTAAAGTATATATTTTAAAACATTTAATTTAGTTCCAAGTCTAAAGTAGTCGTTTTCTTAGAACCAGACTGACTTTACTCTGTTTTACATTTCTAACATTTGCATAACACTTTTACTTCTTCACACTTTTCTTTTAAGTGTTTTGACGTGGTTAACTGTTAAAACGTATGCTTACAATGCTTTGTTTATCATCGTAAGTCAAGCTTTCTCTTGCAGTTTGGATACATTTTGTTTTATTAGAGCTTCATATGAAATAAAATCTCTGAGAGTTTCCAATGAAGTGCTGCTAGGCAATCCCTGTGAGGGACAGGGCTGAAAATCTAAAATAAACCACGGGTGGACTTGAACCCCGATTAAACATTTGCGAGGCAGCACCTTGGTTAGGCGATATAATACTCAGAAGAATCGAATGAAAAAAGTTAATGTAATGAAATGAGATATGTTTAATTTGTTAAATTTGTTAAACTCCTTTCCTGTTCCTTTCAAGATTCAGTACACGTTTACTTCCCTTGTCTCCCCGACATGCAGCTTGAATTTGTACCAATTCTCCACTCTCTCACAGTGACACACATGCACGCCCGCCCGCCCGCCCGCCCGCGCGCACACACACACACTCACACACACACACACACGCGCGCACACACACATACACACACACACGCACACGTATTTTTATGTATCTCGTGTCATTTGGCTGTGTTTCTTTAGAATCACACATTTTAAAATTTATATATGGATTTTAATACATTTTAAATCTCATAGATTTAGTAAACATATTGCATGCTATTCAACAATCATTTACAACTTGGGAATACATGCTGTTTATGTTAAGGAATTAATCAATTATTTCATTAGATGAATATTTCTACTATTTATGGTAGACTATTATATTCTTGTTACATTAAATCATTATTTTAGTGTCAAAGAGAATTAAGTACTTTTCCAGCTGTTAAATATGGCCTTTGGCTTGTCAATAAACCAAAATGATTGAGTACTGCTTGCTTGAAGTAAGCTATTTAGAAATTTTAACAAAGAAAGTGTATATTTCTTACATAACCTAGCATTACAATATGCAAAACATACTTGCCCTTTTGTACTTTTGAGACTTCTAAATATGATACAGTGAATTCTAAACCAAACACTTCAGTATATTGACAGATTTGTCTTACTTTATAGTGAGAATTGTGAGAAATTGTGAGATATCAATATATCTATGAGCAAGATGTGCGTTTCTATTGCTCTACAAATACAAATGCACAGTTTCCAAATAGGGATAACAATATTAAAATGTGTATTAAATTTAAATTATTTTCCATCATGGTAGTTTTTGGTGTGATATATATATATATATATAGATTGATATTCTGCCAACATTATTACATTATCTACAAAATTAATCCTACTTATTTCATACTGAAAATTTGAATTGATTTATATAAAATCTATGAGAAAGTAGTGCATTTATATTGTAAATGTTACAAAAGTTAAATCTACTTATTTCATACTGAAAGTGTGAATTTACTGATATAGAATATTTGAGTAAGTAATGCATTTATTTTGTAAATGTTACATTATCAACAAAGTTAAACCTATTTATTTTAAATTGAAAGTATGAATTGGTTTATATAAAATTTATGGGAAATTAGTGCATTTATATTGTAAGTGTTACATTATTTACAAGGTCAAGCCTACATATTTCATACTGAAAGTGTGAATTGATTTATGTAGAATGTATGAGTAAGTAGTGCATTTATATTGTAAATGATGTAAAGGAAAAGAATGTGTGTAGCTTGTAGTGCGTTTACATTTTCTCTTCAATTAACCATTTGTTTTGTTAATATTATATAAACGTACCAGGAATATTTGATACACTATATGTGAAACAGTATTTTATTAGTCAAAAAAATTCTTAATGATATAAATTCTCAACGTTGATACGATTTTCGTCTGAAAGTAATAGTGAGTAAAATATAATTTGTTCTCCCAAGCATTTCATTTAATATTACTGTAATGCAAACAAACAACATTGTCAGTAATTTTAATGGGTGCCACACTAAGCCATACCAATAACATGTTATATTTGAATACATTGTCAACTTTCGATTTCAACCAAATAAATGTATTGTGCAATGTGTGTTTTGCTTGTATTCCCTCAAAGGCACCTGTAAATTAGGAGATGTAAAAGAAAATCATTAAATGTATGACACATATTGTCTCAGTATATACTTGTAAATTTATTACAACTGCGGTTCCAGTCTGAAAATGATACATTATTAATGTGATAATTATGCTGATAAAATTTAATGTCAAATGTCAATTGCATTGACATACAATTTGTTAGAAGAAGTCAATGAGTTGTTCTTGCAAATTAAAACAACAACAACAACAATAACCTGGTTTGTTTTTGAATCAAAGTTACAATTTTTGTTGTATTTATTTTTAATATTATTTCAACTATTTGTTCATATTTATTTTTCAAATAAGTCTGACGTCTAATTGTTATGGGTTTATTAATACATGGAAGCATTGTGTAATCTTTCGTACAATGCAAATGCATTCAATTTTATGAAAAATATTATCTTAACAACTTATTACAAGAGATAACTCAAAGCAAATGCTGTTGGAGTAAGCTCCCCTGGACCGTTAGTAATCTGACTTCTAAAATGCTTAGGCCTATTGATCCTGATCCTGATAGTAAACGAACAAGAATTAACTTATTTAGAAATAAGGAATTACTGTTCAAAAGACAAAATTATCTGACAATAATATAATATTTAACGATCATCTTATTTGGAAAATGAGCTTATGACGTGTTTATGACGTGTTTAAATAGAATTTACGATTACACTAGTTTTAGATGTAGAGTCTACTATAAATATGCATATACTGATTGTTATTACTGTTCTGTAATTATATCGCGGCTGACACTCATTGTTACTTGCATTGGATCAATACATACACACAATTGAATGCAATTACACATTCATTATTATATTTACTGTGGTCTTGCATAACTTCATATGATATTATCGTTTGTAAACATACTCTCATTTTTATACTTACTGCTCGTGCACAAAACACTTACTTTGCCCGGTACGTACCGTTTACTCGTAATTACTGATCGACATTACCATTCTTCTTTACACAATTTCTCTCTTACACGTGCAACACCAACAACATTATGATTTCGTCTGGGAATAAGTAAAATGGTCATCCCATTATGATTGATGATGTCACTCCAAGCTTGATTCAATTAATAATGTTCCATTTTGCAAACAATATTGACTAGTACTTACCAATTATTATCTCACAGTAAAAGCTGTCCATACTTAGCAGATATGTTAAATTCATTATATACTTGTACACACAGAGATATTGAAATAACACTTATACATATAATATGCATTAATTGAGATTATCAAGGATTACTACTTAATAATTATTAATAGTACTGGTATGAAAACATACTGAAATGGCGAATTAGCATCTTTATATACTTTGTTTCTAAATACACATCATTTGTATATCTGATAATTTGAAACATTTTGTCATTCATTTCAAAATTGTATGTATGGCCTTCTTAATATGTATTGCAAACAATGTACTTTTATGAAACATATTAAAATTCCCAACACCCACACTGGAATGTACTTTCAGTTACATCGTATTACACACGTGTGTAACTGTACAAGTTACAAGTATCTTTGTTTCACCAGAATTGTAAAATGTAATTAAATGTATGTAGCTTCTGCTGGCAGATTTGAACTAAAGGGCTGTTTGAGATATAACACTTCATTTCTTTCTTTTTTTTTTGTTTTTTGTTTTGCATTGAACTGAAGAGATAATTTCCAAATACATGTAAATACATTCTTGTCAAATGAAACTGTTACATGTTACTATTGTCTGTCTTGCATGTAAACAGCCAAGTTTCTTGCAAAACTTTTTAAATGGTAATTGTTGTGTAAGACTTGGAGTGGTTGAAAATCAGCACACCTGAAGTGTGCAGTAAGTGCTGCTAAACAAACCACTTACTTTGAGTCAGCATACATAAATAAATAAACAAAATGAATAAATAACATAAAATAAAACAAATAAATAAAATAAAATCAAGCAAATAAATAAATAAAATAAAATAAATAAAATAAAGCAAGCAAACACAATACAATAATTTTATCAGCTCGTTTTATTTACTGGTCTGTACATTCAAATTACTGCAGTTACACTCCATTATTTCTCTTTTTTATAAAGTTAAACAATAATAATTTATTCTTTATTTTACTTTTTGTGTATGGAAATGAGAGTTTCTTCTGTTCAAGTGAATCAAAATACATTATTGTGGGTATGTTTATACTGCAAGTATAGCATATTGATGGTACTTTCGTATTGCAAATCTAGTCACTTTATTCAGGTGAATTGTATATTGCAGGCTAAATTGTAGAAATACAGAGAGTGATTTATAGTGAAGATCTTTCTTTAATGTGTGAAGTCAATGTTCTCAGAAAGCAATCAAATGCAATATACAATATTTTTTCATTTTTCTTCTGAGACACATTTACTTGTTTTATCCAGTTATCTCCCTTGGTAGCTTCTCTGTGCAGGATACTTTTCTAATATGTTTATGCTATGCACCACTTTCATTCTCTCTCAGGTGGTCACTTTCTGCAAACTCGTGTAATTCATCTAATATCATCAAAATAAAATATAGTTTGCTAAAAATTTTAAAAGAGAAAATGGATAGACTCAAAGTTCAAGACTAGACTATAAACAACATAAACAACATAAACAACATAAACAACATAAACAACATAAACAACATAAACAACACAAACAACACAAGCATGCTTCCTGGAAATATATATTATTAATCGTTTTATTGTATTTCCTTTACTTGTTTAATTTTAGATTCCCCGTTAGGTTCTACGCTAAATACATTTTTTAACAGTCTCTCTCCACATTTACTAATTTCAACACTCTGAAAATTAGCTCAAAATGTTTGAACACATTTGTGCTGATCCAAGATAGAACCTACCCACTTTACCTGACACATCACCACCTTAGTTATTGGTTTTAATTATTTTGAATAATAATCATCCATAAAAATTACTAGTGTTGAGAAACTTAATATATGTTACTAATAATTCTGCCTATACACCACTCACACTTATCAGATATGTGGGCGCTGTAAACGTTTTCTTTTTTCCATAACATTAAAGACAAACATTTAATGTCAAACTATTTCTGTATGTGGGAAATGTCTTAGCAAAACCGGAAGATAAACTCATTGTCACAGTCTGATAAAATTGTCCGACTTCGTGACCCACTTGCCTTGTTTACTTCAAATTCGAATATTTGAAACCCTTGGCCCTTTGTTCAAAGCTTCCTTTTTCTAGGTGCTTCTAGAACAGGTCAAGATGTTATGTAACTTTAGGACCATTGTCCAGTTCTCGAACCAACCACATGCTTTGCGAACAGTCACGTGATACGCAATATACCTTTCTATATATGTACCCACACGCTTCCGCTCCCTCACTTCGAGCACATTTTAGCTAATTCCATCAGCTTACTCGGGTCGTGAGAGGCAGCCGGCGCCATAGAGAATCAAGGTACCCTTCGACTTCTCTCAAAGGTATCATTTTATTTAATAGTATTTGCCTATGTATTGTTTAAGTATGTATTTGTGCTATGTATTATATGATTTCCATATACACTTGAGCATGGTTCAGAGAAATAGCTGAAAACCTATATGTTACGGAATATAAATTTATTGTAACCATTTTTCCATTTCTGTACTTTAATTTATATTGTTTTAATTCACTAAGAGCCAGAATGCTGCGCTCGATATGAATTCTTCATGTAATTCAATTATTGCGTGTAATTTAAATTGTAAATTGTGAAGCGCTCTGTCGGCTTGAATTACCCCTTGTATGAACATTAATTTAACGTTGTATCTATTTTATTGCTTCATACGTCATGACTGTTAAATGGAACACATGCGAGACGATTATATTTTTTCTAAAATCTAATTGTAAGCGACGCGAGGTCGAAACTCTTTGTTCAGCGCATTTAATTGAGCCATGCCTAAGTAGGACCTGTTAGGTTGAGAATTATATCCAAACACGTTGCATCCACAGGTCGGCTCATGGTTCATGTTCACCCATGCCTCACCTGCATTAGCTTATTGGTGTAAGCGTGTCGAAATCCACTCTGAGGGCCATGCTGCAAAAATTCCAGTTCCTAGCCACTAACAAAGGGACATCATTCCTTATGCACCACGTGTGTCGTTAAAGGGGGACTGAGGGAACGAACCGGCATGACTGAGTGTTGAGACCAAGGATACAAGAATAGAGCTAAGTGCAAGATCAAGTGTACAGATCTCAAAGGAACACTTTTCTGGCAATTTAGATTGACAAAAATCAGGCATAGGCGCGTAAAGACAGAGTGAAGACTATTCGCGTTGCATTCGATTTATTGTTAATTTGTTAAACTTTATTAAATCTTATTTTCTTTGTTAATACCTCTTAGTAGTTGATTTCTATGCACAATAGACCAATTAGATTAATTCTTAGATTTGAATGGGGGCGGATGAGCAGAAAGATTGATGACGAGTGCATATTAATTTAGAGGGACTTAACTGTTTTCAAATCTAGCTAAAAGTTCGCAGTTTATTAGTCTGTAAATTTGTCGTCTGAACTACAAGACGCACTTTTAATTAGTCAGATAATAAATTGAGCAACCAGTCTGCGTAGAATATGAGAGGAAGAATTAATTATATTTAAAGTCTTTTAATTATTCTAAGCAGGGTCTTTAAATAAATACTGGAAACGTAACAAGTGTGGGTCGTCGCGGGATTGATATGTATTAAATTGTAAATTGTAACATTTTTATACATAGGGCGCATCATAACCTAGAAACGAACGAACGAACAGAATTGCCAATTGTTCTTTTGATTTTTGTATCACTGATTTTCTTTGCTTTTGTTGTGACATGTGCATGTATTCTTTTGCAGAGTAGCGTGCATGTTAGTTAATGTTGATATATTTAAGCGTAGTTAAATATGTCATGTTAGCTATTGAATGATTTATTTAGTATTGTGTTACTGAGTACTTCATTGTGAGGAGTCGAAGGTTATACCGCCAGCTAGGAGAGTTATCGGTAGTAACAGACTTCGGACTATTATATTTAGGGTGCTAGATATAATGTGTAATGTTGTATGGTAGGAGCCGTGACATTACGGAAGTCTTGGAACAGCGGACACTGTGACAAGCAGGTGAAACGTGTAAAGAGTTAACGCGTAATTTATTTCGGAAGGTGTTCTGAGTAAATTAAATAATTTTTGTAAGGTTGTAGCCTAAAAGTTATTTTCGGGATAAGCGGAGTTATCGCCGACGGTTAAAACACACAATTCACGAGATACATTGTTATTGTAGCCAGCGCGCTAAGACAGTAAAATGGATCGCAAACAGGTTATCGAAGACCTGAAAGAAGCCGGTATCATGATAGGATATCAGGGTGACGAACTGACGAACTACGTCAAAACTGAGCTAGAGAAAGCGGAAAAGGAGAAAGAAAGAGAAAAGGAGAGAGTAGAAAAAGCGGACAAAGAAAGGCAAGAGATAGAAAGGGAAGAACGGTTAGCTGCCCGCGAAGCTAAGAAGTTAGAGGCTGAAAGACTAGCTGAAACCGAGGCTAAACGCATCGCAGCGGACACAGAAGCAAAACGCATCGCAGCGGATACAGAAGCCAAACGCATCGCCGCAGACGCGGAAATAAAACGGTTAGAATGGGAAGTAAAGAAACTAGAAGTTACCAATCCAAACCGTGACCGCAGAAGCAGTGGTGATTCGCATTCTAGCGAAGGAAATAATCACAGTAGAATCGAAAACATCATTCCAAAGATAAATATGGTCCCATTTGATGAGAACAAAGATCAAATAGACGCGTATTTAAAAACGTTTGAAAAGTTAGCCAGAGCAACAAGCATTCCAGCGGAACATTGGGCGATAAATTTATCGGGATTATTGCAGGGCAGTGCGAAAAACGAGTTCAATAAGCTTAGCGATTCTGAGTCAGATAATTACGACACAGTCAAGGCCGCATTATTGAAACGTTACAAACTCACAGCCGACACATACCGACGTAAGTTTAAACAGGCCACTAAAGCCAGTTCAGAGACGCACGCACAGTACATACGACGCGTAGCTGACTTGTTCCAAAGATGGATAGATCTAGCCGAAACTCCACAGACGTACGCAGGTCTTAGGGATGAAATGGTAAAAGACCACATTCTCGGGTCGTACAAATCAGATCTACTGATTCACTTAGCAATAAGGGAAAAATCTACGCTAGAGGAGATAGGCAACGCCGCCGATCGCTTTGATGACGCACATTCTCAATTCTCGAACGCACACGCGAACAACAAGTCTCGACCGAACGAACCGCAGACTCGAAAGGATAAGAAAAATGACGGGAAGGCACCTAATGAGCGTGATGATAAAACATCTAAACCCGACACTAAAAACAAGTCCGACAAACAGAAAGATAAAAAGAATCTTG
The DNA here is from genome assembly GCA_028829895.1 of Sinotaia quadrata. Taxonomy (NCBI): domain Eukaryota; kingdom Metazoa; phylum Mollusca; class Gastropoda; order Architaenioglossa; family Viviparidae; genus Sinotaia; species Sinotaia quadrata. The sequence goes on along the minus strand of CM054179.1, from coordinate 9,717,800 downwards.
CATGTTACACTTGTGGTGATAGTGGCCATTTTTCACGAACATGTCCTGAAAAGAAAACAGCTAAAGTTTACGCAGTAGAAAGTCATACACCTAAAACAGAAAAGTCGAATCGAACACCAGTACAGGCAAACGGTCACGATACAATCGCTTTGCTTGATACAGGGTGTGAGCTAGACGCTATTGTAAATGCATCATTAGTTAACCGTACCGACTACACAGGGGAGACAATCTCTGTCACCTTTGCAAACGGCGAACAAGACATTTTACCAGTAGCTGAAGTCTCGATTGTTTCAGACTTTGTAGAAGGAACAGTCAAAGCGGCAGTTATGGAAAACTCACCGCATGACGTGATCCTTGGTTGCAAGTATGTTTTGCCGTGCAAAAAACAAACTTCAACTGAACCACCACTGGTTAACGCTGTAACCAGAGCAGCGAGTAGTAAAGACAAATCTGTAACTGCACCGATGTCTGCCGCACCAGCCGTAGATAAAGCAACAGTTAGCGAGATTAAAATATTACAAGCTGAGGACGAAACACTAGACAAGTTACGCAGACAAGCTGTACTTGTTAGTGACGTCAACACTGACGATTCGAATAAGAAAGCGTGCATTATTCTGAAAAAGGGTTTATTGTACCGCTATTCGAAAGTGGGAGACGAATTTCGGAAACAATTAGTCGTTCCACAAACCAAACGAAAGGACGTATTACGATTAGGTCATGAGAGTCTTTTTGGTGCACACATGGGTGTACAAAAAACAACTAGTCGTATTACAAGTGAGTTTTATTGGCCGGACATCACTGCCGATATCCGTAGATTCGTGTTAAGTTGCGACACATGCCAGAGAACACAGTCTAAAAATTCAATCAGACCCGCACCGTTAGGAGAGCCTGAACTGATCAGTGAACCCTACAAGCGCGTAGCATTGGATTTGATTGGGCCTATAATACCCACATCAACGAGAGGTAATCGATACGTGCTGACCACTATTGATTACGCAACAAGATTCGCCGACGCAGTACCATTGAAAAATATTGATACTGAAACTGTCGCCGAAGCCCTTTTCGGTCTTTGGAGTCGTGTTGGAATTCCTACTGAAATTTTGACGGATCAGGGGAGTCAATTCATAGGCAACGTAATGAAGGAAGTAAATCGTTTACTTTCCATCAAACATCTTACTTGCACACCATACCACCCCCAGGCAAATGGTCTGATTGAAAAATACAATGGGACATTAAAAACAGCACTTAAAAAGCTCGCCACTGATAAACCGAAAGACTGGGACAGATACATCCCTGCCCTACTATTTGCATATAGGGAGGTGCCGCAAACTTCCACAGGTTTTTCACCATTTGAGCTACTTTACGGACGTACTGTACGCGGACCGATGATGATTTTGAAGGCACTTTGGACTGATGAAAAGACAGATGACGAAGTTAAGACAACTTATACATACGTCACTGACTTAAGAAACCGTCTTGAAACTATAGGCAAGATAGCACGGGAAAACTTGACGATAGCTCAGTCTAGACAGGCAGAATATTACAATAAGCACACCAAACCTAGAGAATTTGAAGTTAATGACAAAGTGTTACTGTTGCTTCCTGAAGCACATAACAAACTTCAGATGAAATGGAAGGGGCCCTTTGTAGTTACCGCCAAGCTAGGGGGACTGAACTATAAGGTGCAGACAGGAAAGAGAGAGAAAATCTTTCATGTTAACCTACTCAAAAAGTACATAAGCCGTGAGGATCAAACCACTCAAGCTGATTTTGTCGTAGCGACGATAGTTACAGAAGACGAGGGGGATACTGATTGCGTCACTGGTACTTTACCAAACTGTCCTCTACAGACGGACGAAACTGTCAAAGACGTTAGGGTAAATGAAGCCTTGACAGAAAGACAGAAAGAAGAAGTGAATAAATTGCTCAATGAGTTCTCATCTACTCTGACAGACAAACCAGGGTTGACAGACTTAATAGAATTTTCACTGAAGCTGACTGACAACAAACCGATACGTTTGAAGCCGTATCCGTTGCCACACGCTAAGATAGATGACGTTAGACGTGAGATTAAGACTATGCTAGATCTAGGGGTCATAGAGAAGACTGACAGTGCCTACGGATCACCCATCGTGTTGATTAAAAAACGTGATAACTCGTTCCGTTTTTGCGTAGACTACCGCAAACTCAATCAAGTGACAGAGTTTTGTGCCGAACCTCTTCCTGATCCGGATCTCATCTTCACTAAGCTAGCTAACGCTCATTACTATACCAAAATAGATTTGTCACGCGGTTTTTGGCAAATCAAGGTCAAGGACACTGATCGACACATACTAGCTTTCACTACACCAGTAGGAAACTACACATGGAAAGTTATGCCTTTCGGAGTTTCAAACGCTCCAAGCATTTTTTCTAAAATGATGCGGTCATTGTTAGAACCACTGTACGGACGTGGAGTTGAGAACTTCATGGATGATTTAATTCTAGGCACCCAGACATGGGAGGAGCACTTAACACTCTTACGAGATGTACTAGCCAGATTAAAACAAGCCAACCTCACTGCCCGCCCTACGAAGTGTGAAATAGCACAATTCTCCTTAGACTTCTTGGGACACAAGTTGAGTCATGGAACTATGTCGCCAAGTGAAGCTAAGATAGCACAACTTAAGGACACTTCACAACCGCTAACAAAAACACAAGTTAGAAGTTTTCTTGGTCTTGCTAATTACTACAGAAAATTCGTACCAGATTTTAGTGCCATTGCATGTCCTCTGACTGACTTGACACGTAAGAATATGCCTACAAAGGTAGTGTGGACTGATGCATGCCAAAACGCTTTTGACACACTGAAATCTAGACTGACTTCAGATTTAGTTGTTAAACTGCCAGATCTGACAAAACCATTCTTGTTAAGGACTGATGCTAGCAACACAGGATTAGGAGCAGTGTTATTACAAGAACACAATGACACCAAACACCCAGTTGCATATGCAAGCCGTAAACTCACAACTACTGAACAGAAATATTCCACCAGTGAAAAGGAATGTCTTGCAATAGTTTGGGCCATAAAAAAGTTCGAAAACTATTTGTACGGAAAAACCTTTGTCATTGAGTGCGATCACCAGCCGTTGGCCTTTCTCGGACAGGCGCAATTTACGAACAGCCGTTTAATGCGTTGGTCTTTGTTTCTGACACAGTATGACGCAAATATTCATTACATCAAAGGGTCTTTGAATGTTGGCGCAGATTACATGAGTCGTGCTTGATGCCATCAAGTGCCGGTACTGATAGAATGTTGTTTAATCAATTAACTGAACCCTACGGATTCCTTCCTGTAAATATGAAATATAGTTGCACACTTTATTTCTAGGAATGTCGAAATTTTTTTTGTGTAAATTTTTCTTCATTGTGGACTTCTACATTTTATCATACATAATTTGTAGGAGGCATTTTATCTTTGGCAAGATAAACGCCTCAAAAGCAAGGGGGTGTCACAGTCTGATAAAATTGTCCGACTTCGTGACCCACTTGCCTTGTTTACTTCAAATTCGAATATTTGAAACCCTTGGCCCTTTGTTCAAAGCTTCCTTTTTCTAGGTGCTTCTAGAACAGGTCAAGATGTTATGTAACTTTAGGACCATTGTCCAGTTCTCGAACCAACCACATGCTTTGCGAACAGTCACGTGATACGCAATATACCTTTCTATATATGTACCCACACGCTTCCGCTCCCTCACTTCGAGCACATTTTAGCTAATTCCATCAGCTTACTCGGGTCGTGAGAGGCAGCCGGCGCCATAGAGAATCAAGGTACCCTTCGACTTCTCTCAAAGGTATCATTTTATTTAATAGTATTTGCCTATGTATTGTTTAAGTATGTATTTGTGCTATGTATTATATGATTTCCATATACACTTGAGCATGGTTCAGAGAAATAGCTGAAAACCTATATGTTACGGAATATAAATTTATTGTAACCATTTTTCCATTTCTGTACTTTAATTTATATTGTTTTAATTCACTAAGAGCCAGAATGCTGCGCTCGATATGAATTCTTCATGTAATTCAATTATTGCGTGTAATTTAAATTGTAAATTGTGAAGCGCTCTGTCGGCTTGAATTACCCCTTGTATGAACATTAATTTAACGTTGTATCTATTTTATTGCTTCATACGTCATGACTGTTAAATGGAACACATGCGAGACGATTATATTTTTTCTAAAATCTAATTGTAAGCGACGCGAGGTCGAAACTCTTTGTTCAGCGCATTTAATTGAGCCATGCCTAAGTAGGACCTGTTAGGTTGAGAATTATATCCAAACACGTTGCATCCACAGGTCGGCTCATGGTTCATGTTCACCCATGCCTCACCTGCATTAGCTTATTGGTGTAAGCGTGTCGAAATCCACTCTGAGGGCCATGCTGCAAAAATTCCAGTTCCTAGCCACTAACAAAGGGACATCATTCCTTATGCACCACGTGTGTCGTTAAAGGGGGACTGAGGGAACGAACCGGCATGACTGAGTGTTGAGACCAAGGATACAAGAATAGAGCTAAGTGCAAGATCAAGTGTACAGATCTCAAAGGAACACTTTTCTGGCAATTTAGATTGACAAAAATCAGGCATAGGCGCGTAAAGACAGAGTGAAGACTATTCGCGTTGCATTCGATTTATTGTTAATTTGTTAAACTTTATTAAATCTTATTTTCTTTGTTAATACCTCTTAGTAGTTGATTTCTATGCACAATAGACCAATTAGATTAATTCTTAGATTTGAATGGGGGCGGATGAGCAGAAAGATTGATGACGAGTGCATATTAATTTAGAGGGACTTAACTGTTTTCAAATCTAGCTAAAAGTTCGCAGTTTATTAGTCTGTAAATTTGTCGTCTGAACTACAAGACGCACTTTTAATTAGTCAGATAATAAATTGAGCAACCAGTCTGCGTAGAATATGAGAGGAAGAATTAATTATATTTAAAGTCTTTTAATTATTCTAAGCAGGGTCTTTAAATAAATACTGGAAACGTAACACTCATCTTTAATCTATATTAGCGAACCCCCTTCCACCCATCTGTCCAACATATGGGTATCAGCATGTGCTGGATGGTCAATAAATGTAACAATACATTTCTTAAATCAGCAATGAAATATGCATATATCAAATTCAATGAAAAGATTATTTGAAATCAATATTTAAATGAACCATTCAAATAATTTCAATGCTATAAGTGACACATGATCTTGTTCTTATAACCATGACAACAAACTATATTTATGCAGTATGACTGAAATTTATGAATACTTTCCTAAACAATTACTGTACAAAACATTTGAAAAAATCTTATGTCACAATATATATCCATATATTGTTTCAGTTAGATTGTTGGATAGTTACATATTTGTATGGTTGGATAGTTACATATTTTATGGTCTATGACATTGTAAGAACTCATTTTTCATGCCAAATGAAATATTACCATTTCTTGAAGTAACATATTACCATTCTATTATATATTTACGGACTATTTTCAGTGCCTATCTTTTTTTTTTATTAATATAGATTGTACTGAGTAAGTTATGTACCCATAGTTCTTAGACAGAGATGACCTTCAAGTAAGGAAAAAAATAGGAATGACATAATTAATAGACAAATACTATAAACACGATAAAATAAACAGTTTGAATATTTTTTCTGTCTTAAATCAAATACCACAGTATATTGATATGTAATTTGTAACAAGCAACAATATCAGTGCTTGAATAGTTGAATCTTAGTTTGCTTTTGAAGCTAAAGTGTCAAGACGTGTCAGTAGACATCACAGTATTTAATTCTTGTAATACATTTGTAATACTTTGGTTTGATATCATTAACAGTATTTCGAATGCTAATTAGAAATGAATGTATTTAATTAATATGTGATGCTTTTTGTATTTATTGTGTGCGTGCGTAGTTTGTGTGCATGTTCATGCAATGTGCGTATTTCCTCCACAGCCAGTAAAGTATGTGAAAGACAACTCAAAACAAAGGCAGCTGTAGTAAGCTCCCCTTGACTGTTTGTAAACTGGCGTTTCAAATGCTTGTAACCCAGTAGGTAAATGGACAATGAATTAACTTGTGTATAATATGTAATTAGTGTAACTGTTTAAAAATATTTAACCCTCGTGATCAAGAGTGCGAGAATAATACGCGTCCAATTAAAAATCAAAATCACATTATTTGTTAATGCACTGTTATTTTGCATACACTAAACAGTAGCCTTTCTGTAATTGTTCAGACTTTTGTTGCTGCACTGTAATTACGTGTACACGAATCATTAGCCATTCTGAAATTACTCATGCACATACGTTCATTATTACCTGTACTGTTACTACAAACACGCGTACAACACACGTTATGATATGCATTATAGTGATGGCTACACTAACTTGTTATTACTTGATCTGTAAATACACGTGCACCCATTATTAAAAGCATTGCGGTTTAGTCGAGGAATACATAAAATAATCTCCCCTTGTTGATTCCTGCATTCAGCTTTCATGACGACATTTCAAAAATTATTTAATTATGAACAATTTCAATATTGGTAAAGATGTACGCTAATACGTCACCCTGCTTACGGCCTGAGTGGTAAATATCTGTACATTAGCGTATAAGACTGATCCAAAATGACGGAATAATCTCCTAGTCTTACCAATATAAGGAAAAGACACACTTCAAGTTACATTATGATTAACAAGATATGAGATAGGATTGTTTCTTATTATGCTTAACAAGAGATGAGATAGGATTGTTTCTTATTATGCTTAACAAGAGATGAGATAGGATTGTTTCTTATTATGCTTAACAAGAGATGAGATAGGATTGTTTCTTATTATGCTTAACAAGAGATGAGATAGGATTGTTTCTTATTATGCTTAACAAGAGATGAGATAGGATTGTTTCTTAATACTTATCAATAACATTGTTACATTATGCTTAACAAGAGATGAAATAGGACTGTTTCTTATTATGCTTAAAAAGAGATGACATAGGATTGTTTCTTAATACATATTACTAAAATTGTTACCATAGCAGGAACAAAGTGTGTACACTGAGACCAAAACAATGTTCTATATTTTATTTCTGGTACATTATTTTAATACTAAGAAAACGGTATTCATAAAGTGGGATTGCATGCAATACTTGCATTCGTTGTGTGTTCAATCTCAATATCTGTATGCGTTATCTATTTAATTTCTTTTGTAAACAATGCGCTATATCAAATGTAATCAATTTTTTGTTTAACCATTGGTATATACTGCCAATTAAATGTATTACAAAGTCTGATGTCGCCACATCCATTGTTGTTTCACAATTACTGAAAATAGCATTAAGAAGATGTAATTGCAGCTCTCTCATATATCAGAGTTGTTTTTATTCTTAATTTTCTGGATCGATATAAAAAAAAATCAGATCAAATAATGGCATTTTTATCGCTTCCATGGAAAAATCAAGTTCATTCTTTCATTTCTCTTGAAATTGCGATTGAAGTGAAAGGCTTGGAATGGTTGAAAAGTTACCACTACTGAATGCAGTAGATGGTGAAAAAATAATCATTAGTATTTCTCTTGTCTTGGCACAGATACAGGTTTAACAAAACAAAACCAAGTTACAGTATATTTGCACTCACTTTTAATTACATTATGAGTATAGAAACAGTTTGAATTAAAACAAAACCAGACCAAAACTACAAATTTCAGTTGCAATGTATCTGCAATCAATTTTATTTATTATCTGAGCATAGAAATAGTTTTAATATTTTAAAAAATAAGTACAAAGTACATTTATACATTATCTGCGATAATTTTATTTACTGGGGTCCATAGAGGTATTCTACTGCAGTTTAATTATTTTACCTTATTTTAAATAAATCCAATTATAATTATTTTTTTATATTCATATATGTTATAAAGAAGGGTAATGTACATTTTCCTTTCTAACTTAAGCTGAAGAATAACTCCCCCCCCCCCGGGTACTTTTACTCTGCAAGTCTAATCACTAAATTAAGGGCGGATTTATATTGCAAGACACCTGTTAGTATTCCTTAATACGTATGCGATGATATTATATAGGTGAATTCAATTTTCAGTAACGAACTCTGGAATTTATTTATGGTTGCCCCCAATCTTAAAAAGATGAATCGTTTAAAATCTGTTTTTCTTTGGCAGACGACTACCCTGCGTAAAATGTAAAAGAAATGTAAATATTAATTGTATATCACCTTAAGAGAAACTGAACAATCATAATTCATTTCTTTATTAGATATTTGTTTGTTTCTATTTTCTAACTACTAAACATTAAACTGTTAACAATGTTTGGTTGTGCGATGGCCTTGCAGCCATTATTAATCTGTTGGTGACCCTGAGAACGGGTTTGTCGTAGGGCGGTGACCTCTTCAGGTACGGCCTTGTGTTTACCTCCACGCGTGTAACTTAGCAGGTGGTAGCAATTTGCATATAGCGCATTGACCGGCCAGGTCAAGGACGATTCGCTTGGTTTACTGTTCTGTATTGTTACTAGCACGTGTACGGTGTGTGCTAGAGTACATGACCTTATGTTAATAGGCAAATGGCGTTTGCTTAGAAGATATAATTCTTGTGACCTTAATTTATTCGAAAAGATAGAAACGAATTAGATTCTATTTTGTATTATGCTTGATATTGTTATAGATATTATTGCCATAGCGTATTTGATTATTTGTATGTGACAATACCTTTTTTACAGCTCGAGAATAGTGTGTGACAATTCCTTTTCTATAACTCGAGAATAGTGTGTGACAATTCCTTTTCTATATCTCGAGAATAGTGTGTGACAATTCCTTTTCTATATCTCGAGAATAGTGTGTGACAATTCCTTTTCTATATCTCGAGAATAGTGTGTGACAATTCCTTTTCTATATCTCGAGAATAGTGTGTGACAATTCCTTTTCTATAGCTCGAGAATAGTGTGTGACAATTCCTTTTCTATAGCTCGAGAATAGTGTGTGACAATTCCTTTTCTATAGCTCGAGAATAGTGTTTGACAATTCCTTTTCAATATCTCGAGAATAGTGTGTGACAATTCCTTTTCTGTATCTCGAGAATAGTGTGTGACAATTCCTTTTCTATAGCTCGAGAATAGTGTGTGACAATTCCTTTTCTATAGCTCGAGAATAGTGTGTGACAATTCCTTTTCAATATCTCGAGAATAGTGTGTGACAATTCCTTTTCAGTATCTCGAGAATAGTGTGTGACAATTCCTTTTCTATATCTCGAGAATAGTGTGTGACAATTCATTTTCCATATTTCGAGAATAGTGTGTGACAATTCCTTTTATATAGCTCGAGAATAGTGTGTGACAATTCCTTTTCTATATCTCGAGAATAGTGTGTGACAATTCCTTTTCTATAGCTCGCCAGTATTGTTTTGCAAATGCGTTTTTCTAAATTTTGATAATATGGTTAATTTATTTAGTACCTCTTCCATTTAAATATAGGTTTGCAAATAATTATGAACATTTATTACTTATAATATATATATATATATAAATTATTTAAAGCTTAATTAACGTTTAAAAGTCATCATTAGTGCAGAAGGACCATCCTGACATCATATGTAGAGAAATGTGGACTTGGTCAGTCACTTCCTTCAAGATATCGTGAAAATCGTAAAGAAAATAATTTATGTTTTATTGCATTTTGTTCTCTCCAGATTCCATTTTGAATGATATTATTTAGTCAAGTACACATTAGTCAAGTACACATTCTGACGTACCAATCCTGCAGCTGTAGTCTAAGTTCAGGAAAAACCATTTAATTTCTTTTGATTTTGATGTGAACTATCAGTTTTTATATAACCGAATGTAAGTTCAAACATATACAAACTTGAACAGAAAATAATTTTATGAAAAATTCTAATAACGCTGCCGTAAATTGCAAGTCAAGTACTAAAAACAAGAGCAGTTATTGAAATATAGCCATCATCATTATGAACGATAAGTCTTAAATGTTTTAATTGTATCAGAGTTATTTAAATTAAATATGAGTATGGAATTTCGAATTAACACATCATTTATGAAAATAACTTGGGGGAATTTCGTATGAACGCATTAAATATAAAAGTAACATGGTAATTTTGAATGAAAACAGTCTTGTAGAATTTTGAATGAAGTCAGTAATCATACAAATAACTAGAGGGATTCTGATTAAACACATTCGGCTTTCAAACAAGACCAACCCACTCATCATATGTCGCTTAACCTGGTCTTTGTCGGTTCACTTAAGGTATCCCACTAATTGTATAGTAAAATAAATTAAACCAGGATAAAATTTTATTTTCTGTCATAGTTTGTTATCTTCATATTTCATTATGAATGACATTTTTTACTAATACACTTTATATCATATTGATCATACAGTTATAAGTTCAGACAAATAACTTTAATTTTATTTGATTCTGGAGTGAACTATTAGGTTTTATTTAATCGAATCAAAGAGAAAATAATTTTATGTAGATTTAAGTTAAGTCATGAAGTCATCCCACTCAGTACTCTTAGAGTCATCAATCACTAAGGACATGAAGTCATCCTACTTAGTACTCTTAGAGTCATCAATCCCTAAATACTTGAAGTCATCCTACTCAGTACTCTTAGCGTCACCAGTCCCCAAGGACCTTAAGTCATCCCACCCAGTACTCATGGAGTCACCAGTCCCTAAGGATCTTAAGTCATCCCACTCATTACTCTTAGAGTCTCCAGTCCCTAAGGACATGAAGCATTGCCACATAATACTCTAAGAGTCATCAGTCCCCAAGGACCTTAAGTTATCCCACATAATACTCGTAAGAGTCACCAGTCCCTAAGGACTAAGATAAATGACAAACTTTCTATCTAGCAAAGGTTAATGACTGAGATATGTTTAACATTTCACTTTTCAGTACATATGTTATTGACTGAGTTATGATAATAAATTTACTTTTCATCTTGCAAATTTCACTGTCTGAGCTTTGTTTACCTTTAATCTCAAACATATTATTATCTCATCATGTGGCTTACATTATGATGTCCTCCAGACTCATGGAAAAAAACATACCACTCTCACACATATAGTCTCTTGTGTTTCTTGTTATAATGACAAAGTATTATACTTTCTAAACTAATACATTTACTTTGATTATTAACTTTTTGATAATCTTCTTTTTAAAAAAAGGTTACCTTCTTGAATGATAATGTTGAGACTTGATTTTGTATGAAGTATTTATTTAAACCTTATGTAGATATTAACTGCATAAATAGATGGGTATTAACCCTTCCTAAATGTACTTTTATTGACAAGCTTATATATCTTGCTGGTTCGAATTAAAGGTAGTTATTTTAATAAAAAAATAAGTTTGATTTGATTTTAAAATATGAAATACCTCACTACATACTTAAACAGACGTCGTACAATCAGTCTCAATGTTTAATAATATTTTATTTTGTGTCATTTAGGAGAGAAAGCAAAGTACACTAAAAAGGTTTCATCTATGGCCAAAGTCACGTGTCAAACTTCAGTCTCTTACTGGGATATGCTGCCTTCCGGTCTTCAAGGAAAAATGAATTATGCTGGTTGGTGAGTATTGCCAGATAAATAAAGCATTAAACTGTATTCTTACAGGTTGTTTTTCGGCGATTCCATGAAGGATTCATTCCATTACCAATATGTGCATCTTTTTCCTTTAACACAATTACAAAACCTCTCAGCTGTTCGGTGCATATTTATTCTAAATAAACATCCCCAACCACCATCAACCCCCCGCGAGTCAAGCAAGCAGATTCGACAAGAAAACATACGTAAATGTTTGAAAAGTTCTTACAATAGAATCACCTAACAAAGGATATTGTTTGTAAGATATTAAAACGAGAAATCAGCAATACACACATAAAGTAGTTTATTCCAAAACTTTCTAAGACTTTTTCTCTTGTTCCTTGAAATCAATTGACTATTTAAATATAACCTAAATAATGTTGAGACTAATAAATCACTAGAACAATATAAAATATATAGCAAACAGAATTATTGCTAAAAATCAACAGAAAACGGGGTTTAAAACTGAAATTCGATTGGATAGATAGCGATATTGTCATGAAGTCTTCTATTAAAGAGTTACTTCCCCTCGTCTGAATCTCGTATGCCTGAATTAATTTAAGTCAAACGGATAGTAAGATAGATAGAAAGGCAGACAGACAGATATATATAGATGGATAGAAAGGCAGACAGATATATATAGATAGATAGAAAGGCAGACAGGCAGATATATATATTTATAGATAGATAGATAGATAGAAAGGCAGACAGACAGATATATAGATAGATAGAAAGGCAGACAGACAGATATATATATAGATAGATAGAAAGGCAGACAGACATATATATATAGATAGAAAGATGATAGATAGTCTGCAATGAATCTGCGACAATCTACTTATTCAATGTACTGTATATTATTGGAATAAAGGTTCTAATCATGCTCAAAGAAACCAGTTTCTGAATTAAATTTCTAAACTATTTTTATCAGTATGTTTTTAATCTTAATATCACAGATATGCATGATGTCTAGTTTCATAATTAATTACTGATAAAATATTCTTGATCAACTGGAAATCATATTACAACCAGTATGCATGTTGTCTAGTTTCATAATTAATTACTGATAAAATATTCTTGATCAACTGGAAATCATATTACAACAAGTATGCATGTTGTCTAGTTTCATAATTAATTACTGATAAAATATTCTTGATCAACTGGAAATCATATTACAACAAGTATGCATGTTGTCTAGTTTCATAATTAATTACTGATAAAATATTCTTGATCAACTGGAAATCATATTACAACCAGTATGCATGTTGTCTAGTTTTCTAATTAATTACTGATAAAATATTCTTGATCAACTGGAAATCATATTGTAACTGGTAATCATGGCGACCAATTTCTAAATTAAACTTCTGATTAAAAAAAAATATTGAACCATTCTTTTTAAATATTATTGCCATTGACATGCTTGGTGCATAAATTCTAAATTAAATTTTGATTAAGACATTTGCCCTAAATTTTATTGCTATTTGCTGATATGCTCTTGATATTTTGTGTGAAAAATATGATAATGCTGATTGAAGGAATTTTGTTATCATGATGTTAAGGGTAACTTTATTATAAATAATATATGTATTATTCATCAGATTGCTCTTTTGCCTGTTTGTGAAGGGACATTATGGTGAACTAATTATCACCGATTTTGGCATCTAATAATTTGCCGGAATTACACTGTTAAGCGTGGGTTATGTATGAAATAAAATTGTGATGAACTAAAGGGAAATGATTGTATTCCCAATTATTTTAATCAGATAAATTAAGCGCCATCCATTGAAGGCTATATTTACATGATTATTTATTTAAAGAATCAATATTTATGACTCATTACATGATATTTGGTTGTAAAAATATGTTTATTTAGTGTGTGTGTGTGTGTGTGTGAGTGTGTGTGTGTGTGCGTGTGTGCCTCAAATCACATCACTATATAATTGTCTGTGACACTACACAACAATAGAGTTAAAGATACTACTACTACTACTACTACTACATTACCAATTACTATATAAGTAGTGATGAGAATCTTAATCTTGGTTTTTAATAAATCTCCAGAAGACACCACTCATCTCTCTTATTTGGCGGAATGCATCAGCAAATTTAGTCCATGTTGTGCCTGTATTGTTTACTCCAAAAATATCATTAATAGTAGTGCCGAACGTCGGATCACGTTAACATTTATAACAAATATATTAATTATTATTATAAAGTTCAGAAACAGAGATAGGAATATTTACTCTCCCTCTTAGTCATTACTTCATATTCTATACTATTATCTCAAATTTCATTAATTATATCCATTTTAAATTCCCTCCATACATGTGACCTCAAAATATTTAAAATCAATTTATAATAGATAGTGATACACCATCCTCCCCTCCCCCCAAATCATTGTTATTGATCATCTCCTGAGATTCTTTCATTACTGCACCCACTTTATTACCTCCCCTTTTGATGTACTCAATGGTTGCACTCGCAACATTATTCTGTGTTATACTTTTATCAAAGCATTCAATTGATTTTTGATTATCTTTCATTATTATCAATCGCTCTTTTATTATTTACTTAAACCGAACCTGAATTTTATTAAAATCTTATAAATCTTATTTTAGAGATGATTTTCTATCATGAAATTATTTACTTCTGTCGATAAAGTAAATTGCATTAAGTGTATTGAAAATGAGAGCATAAAAATTATTTTAAAAGGAATACATTTATCATAAACTCAAAAGTTGAATTTGCAAAATAAAAATATAAATTGTGAAGTAGGGTTTTATTGATATTTTATTTGATAGTGTACTGAAAATGTCCTCACAAATACGAGTGTGATTGTTTATTTGTTTTCCTCGTCAGTGACGCGAACAGCATTGACTGATTGTAAAATAAATTTATTTCACTTAATTGCATTCACACATTCAACACCTCGAACACGTTAACAAGTAAAACACAAATCCATCTGAGACATTCCATTCCATTTATTGATTAGCGATTTCCTGGTGTTTAAATGATCATAATGGAGATTATACAAATCGGTTAAAAAGAGGTAATGATTTTTAGATCAGAGGAATTCGCAAAGTTGTCATTAATTTAACAACTCGGTAACCTTATGAAATCACCGGACGGGATTTGCAAATAAACGGAAGTTTTTTCTCACAATTGGCATCAACCCATCTATAGTTTGCTTTTTTCCACATGGCTGCACAGTTTTCGTTGTTTCCTTTGTTATTCGGCTCGCCGTCTGACCACTTTACGAAATTGATTCCAGTAACAGGATTCGACCATTCCCACTTTCCTTCCGATTTCTGGTCATTATATCCTATCCATGTGGACTCTCCTGCAAATATATTCAGTACTTTATATATATATCAAATGTAATATTTCTCTGCGAAATGTAGACGTTTCTGTTTTAAATGTAATTGTAAATAAAGGTAATAATTATCTGCAAATGTGTAGGTTATCTATTTTAAATATAATGGAAATAATTTTCTCTATATGTATCACGAACTACTTTAAGAGTAAATTAAAATGTTATAATTTTCTGCAAATGTACACTTATGATAGTCTAAACTAAATTAAAGTCTAAATTAAAGGTAATAAGTTTAATGTTTAAAAATGCGTGTACATCATATATACATAGAATGAGAAAAAGACGGTAGGATAACATTTCAGAGTGGACAGGAGTGACGTTGAGCGATACGGTAAGATTAGCAGAGAACACAGTGGAATGGAGGAAGATGGTTGTCAGGTCATCAGTGGTGTCTTAACTTTCGACAAGACTAAAGATAGATAGAAGGTTGGCTGATGGATGGATGAATGAATGGATTATACGGATGTTGGATGGATGGGTGAATGGATGGATGGATGAATGGATGGACATATAGCGTTGCTTTGATTTTCTCTGCTCTATAACAAACAAGTAGTGATAATTATAACCGTGCAGACATTTCTAAAAGCACTTCTATGGATATCCCCAAATGTAAATCATAAAAATGCACATAATAACGTTTCTGATCAGACTGAACACGAAAAACTATATAAATATTTTTAGGTGTCGATATAATTGACTTAGTGTATTTTGCAAAAGCATATTATATTTCTTTTTTTACAGTGTAAAAGCTGAGGGATATCCTTAATACAATGATGACAATAAATTATATCATTTATAATTGTTTGCATATATAAACTATTAACTTGCAAAATGTATTCTTTTTTGCTATCTACAATTCCTATAGTACTTAATTAATATATGTAAATATTATTTTGATGTTTCTTTGAAATAATATCCCTTTGTTGGATTGTTAAGAATCCATTCATGGTGAATTCATTGAAAACATGTGTTTAGAATATTAATACTGCTTTGTATGTTTATGGTGATATAAAGAAGAAGTGAAAATTTATAGAAGAAATGAAGGTTCATACCTAGTCGACGTTTTATATTCTCCACTAGATACCTGTGTTCCGCCGCCGATTCCACCCAAACCAAGGATGCTTCACTTTTTCTACACTTTGCCTAAATGAAGAAGATAATATACATTAGTAGGTGTCTCTTTACACTTTGCCTAAATGAAGAAGATAATATACATTAGTAGGTGTCTCTTTACACTTTGCCTAAATCAAATGATACAGAGAATATACATTAGTAGGTGTCTCTTTACACATTGCCTAAATGATACAGAGAATATACATTAGTGGTGTCTCTTTACACATTGCCTAAATGATACAGATAATATACATTAGTGGTGTCTCTTTACACATTGCCTGAATGTAGCAGAGAATATGCAATATGTGAGTACATCTTTCTTTACACTTTGCCTGAATGAAGCAGAGACTATACATTAGGTAAGAATGTCTTTTTTACGCTTTGCCAGAATGAAGCAGAGAATACACATTAGATGACAACTTATATTTTCTTTCATACTGCTGTAAACCAGTAAAGAAATATTTTCAGTCTGCAAGATATATGCCTTAATATGCATAATACAGAGAAGATAGTTGGTAAATTTCACTTAAATGAAGATACACTTGTTTGTATGTAATGTCATTATTATTATTTTATCACATATTAGACCTGTACAAACTATCATTTTTACAACTTTCGCTCTAATCGTATTTAAGAGACACATCATTAAAAACACAATAAAGGAATAAATGAGAGATTGGTGCTAGACAAAAGTGTAAAAACACAATAAAGGAATAAAAGAGAGATTGGTGCTAGACAAAGGTGTAAAAACACAATAAAGGAATAAATGAGAGATTGGTGCTAGACAAAGGTGTAAAAACACAATAAAGGAATAAATGAGAGATTGGTGCTAGACAAAAGTGTAAAAACACAATAAAGGAATAAAAGAGAGATTGGTGCTAGACAAAGGTGTAAAAACACAATAAAGGAATAAATGAGAGATTGGTGCTAGACAAAAGTGTAAAAACACAATAAAGGAATAAATGAGAGATTGGTGCTAGACAAAAGTGTAAAAACACAATAAAGGAATAAATGAGAGATTGGTGCTAGACAAAAGTGTAAAAACACAATAAAGGAATAAATGAGAGATTGGTGCTAGACAAAAGTGTAAAAACACAATAAAGGAATAAATGAGAGATTGGTGCTAGACAAAAGTGTAAAAACACAATAAAGGAATAAATGAGAGATTGGTGCTAGACAAAAGTATCAACCAGTACTTACATTTGCACGGGACCAAGTCATAGGACTTGTGTTGAATTGATAACAGTATTTGTCAGTATTCTGCCAAAGTGGTGGGCAGCCATCATCAGGATCCTATGACACAATGGGAATGCCATGAGTTGTTGGCATAGTGATAAGTCACTGTCGTGTATTGTCGTATTCATCTGCTCTGTCAAGACTATGGTGCATTGCTGAGATTTGCATGATATATTAACACATTCGTTATGCACAGTCATAACCTATAACAATCTAGTATCACCATTTTAATCAGACCTGAGATGCATTGAAATACCATTTTCACTGTTTTCGAAGCACATTGTCTCAGCCAATCCCAAGATAATCATTCATACTATATTTGTTATAATTAGTGTTCTACCGTGTGCAAGAGAAGTACATGAAGAGCTGACAAGTCTATTGTGAACAATAAAATTGTGACTTTGTCATGAAAGTGCACAAATGCTAAATACTATTGTGACACTATCTTGACAAGAATTTGTACAACTATTATTACTATAATCATTTCGGTTCTCATATATGAAATTAACCTGTGATTTATATTGATACTTTCTATTGAATTCTGTATTAAGATATGACTGGACACATAAACTGAAAATATTGAAGTCAAATAATCTCTTCATTGTATTTGTTATACGTATATTGGATTGTTGATAATATTTATTGTTACAATTATTGACTTTCTTAATTAAATTGATCACCTTATGTTGGAGAGATAGGGGGTGGATGGGCGCCCGCTAAATGTAGTTTAAGACAAAATTATCTTCTCCTTTGGTAAGACATTTTACACGTAAGGAAATATTGTGTGACAGTGAATGTTTGTATAGTTGTGGAAGAATCATATCCGCTAGGTAAGAGAAGCGAGTGGTGTCTTCTGAATAATTATTAATTACATAAATTAAGATTCTAATTACTTATAATCATAACCATTAAATAGAGTAGCGTTGTGTCACACAGGCGTATTTGTTATAGCCCTTAATCTTCGCTTTACAAGTCAAACAATGACGTGTCCTTTAATCATTGTCATACTGTCAAACATTAATGTGCCCATTAATTATTGACATACGAGTCAATAAATGACGTGTCCTTCAATCATTGCCATACGAGTCAAGCAATGATGTGTACATTAATCATTGACATACTAGTCAAGAAATGACGTGTCCTTTAAACATTGACGTACGAGTCAAGCAATGATGTATACATTAATCATTGTCATACGAGTCTTACATTGCTTAAAACCAGCCTTATGTCGACCAACAGCAAAAGGTACGCCAATACAGTGAGTGAGTGTGTGAGTGAGTGTGTGTGTGTGTGTGTGTGTGTGTGTGTGTGTGTGTGATCAATTTATCTTTAAAATTAATATTTCAAATATATTACTATACGAATGCTCTTTTGCCCGCTGGCAATTGAAGTCACCACAAGCACAATTGCTGCTGTTGCAATTATTATATTCATCTTCGTCAGTGATAGTAATCTGAAAGTAAACAATCATTACAAGTTTGTGCACATTTGAAAATTAAAGAAATATGAATGCCATATCGAGCATTTAAATTATATGCTAAACAAC
This sequence comes from Sinotaia quadrata, assembly GCA_028829895.1. NCBI lineage: Eukaryota > Metazoa > Mollusca > Gastropoda > Architaenioglossa > Viviparidae > Sinotaia > Sinotaia quadrata. The sequence goes on along the minus strand of CM054179.1, from coordinate 9,698,885 downwards.
AATCGCTATTTGATGTATCCTGGAGCAACAATAGCTGTGATATGTTCATGAAAAGTGAAAAATATTTCAACAGTAAGAGAAAAATAATTAAGAATATTTCTGTTTTACACTGCGTAACCACCTACAGTAGATAATTACTGCTTACAGTACAATTTCCAGCTTGTTTTTAACACACACACACACACACACACACACACACACACACACACACACACACACACACACATACACAAACACAAACACACACCACACACACACACACACACACACGCACACACATACACAAACACACACTTGTACATACACACACACGCACGCACACACATACACAAACACACACTTATACATACACACACACACGCGAGCGCACGCACGCACTCACACACACACACACACACACACTATGACACACATATCCATACAAACATACAAATACAATTATGAATTACAATAATAGTTGGAATTATAGACGATCTTTGGAATTATAGAGATAAACCTAATGCTGTTTTTATGCACATTCTGCCTAACACACACACACACACACACACACACAAACACAATCACACACATATGCATACATTCATACAAACAAAATTATGAATTAAAATAAATGCTTGAATTATAACGATTTTCATGTAATGAAGTTTCAACAAAAAATAAATATGAGATTTTATAAGAATCAAAATCTATTATGGATGATATTTTGTAAGAATAAAAGAAATATATTCGAGATTTTGTAAGAATAGAAAAAACAATATGTAGGTGATTTTGTAAGAATAAAAAAATAATATATATTAGATTTTGTTGGAATCAAAAACAAATATGTATGAGAGTTAGTAGGAATCAAAAACAAATATGTATGAGATTTTGTAAGAAATAAAAACTAATATATATGAGATTTTGTAAGAATGAAAACCCAATATGTATGAAATTTTGTAAGAATCAAAAACAAAGAATAAATCATTAAAAGATGACCGAGTAAGTACAGAAATGAAAGTAAATTTATTATCATTACGTAAACATTTCAACAGTTTAAAATTATTTTACACTAAAATCTTTCTGGGATCTCGACAAATAAATTTATATCTTTCACAAATGTGAAAGGGTTACAGTTTATGGGATTTTTTTCAGAAACTTGAAAACAATATGATCTATATAACAAAAAAACAACTATGAAAAGTGATAAATTAAAAATGATGACAAAGTAAATATATATTATAAAAAGCAATAATTTTATTAAATATCTATACAACAAAACATTTGGAATTCAGTGATATAACACAAGAGTAAAATAACTGAAGTTGATATTTTTAAAACCTAAGGCAAATATTTAATTAAGTTTCTGCATACTAACCTCTACGAATCAAGGAGAAAGATGTCTCACCCGTCAAGAAGTCAGGTAGATGAGTTGTAACCTTACTGTTGAAAAGATCGGTTTATATTCATTTTCTAGATTCTAATTCCTATTGTTTAAAATTGCTGATAAAATCTGACTCAGCCTATTCGTCCTTGACCTGATAGCATGAAGCTAGTATTATGTAATGTATTCCATTGAATGTACCTTATTGTTAAATAATAGACGTAGTCAATTTGTTTAGACAGTTGTTGTGTTCTCTCGAGATTGGTCAAGAAATTAACCCCACGTTGACCCACATGACCTACAAGACCCACCTATACATTTTGATGACTAATGTGTAATTTGAAACAAAGTGAGCCGATCTTTGTTGGGTGAATTTTCAGTTTGCTTTCATGACGTCATTTTTTCATCTAGAAAAGATAATATTCGTGTCAATCCGTGAATTTTCATCTAGAATAGATAACATTTGTCATTGAATGAAACCGATAGACCATCATGCTTTAAACGTACTTGTATAGCTGTCAATCGATTTAGCAAAAAAATAGGTTTTAATATTTCTTTTTTTATTTTTTAAATCCAAAATTTCGAATGTGATGTTCATTCCGATGTAACACATGTTACGCAATTATTACAAATCGTCGATCGTGCGTGGAAAACCAGTATAAAATTTGAATTGCAATCATTGATTACCTACAGGTGTGTACTAAGCATTGTTAGTAAATACGTTTACTTATCTTGCGTTAAATTACTTTTAAACTGATTTCATTTTTCAGGAAATATTTCACCTGTTTTTTATAGTGTGTGTGTGTGTGTGTGTGTGTGTGTGTGTGTGTGTGTGTGTGTGTGTGTGTCTGTGTGTGTGTGTTTGTGTGTGTTGGTGTGTGTGTGTGAATGAGTGAGAAGTGTGAGTGTGTTTGTGTGTGTGTGTGTGTGTGTGTGTGTGTGTGTGTGTTGGTGTGTGTGTGTGAAAAACAAGCTAGAAATGGTAATGTAAGCGATAATTATCTACATGATGTGGTTCTGATTTCTATTGTTTGTAATAAAATCTGTCTAATCCCATTCGTCCTTGACCTGACAGCATTAAGCCATTATGTAATGCATTAAATATTATATTGAATTTACCTTATTGTTAAACAATGGACGTATGGAATGTTGTCCAGACAGGTGATGTGTTATCATGAGACTGGTCAAGAAATTAACCCCACCTGACCCACCTGACCCACCTATACATTTTGCATACAGAGTTACTCCTCGTATTTTCGATTCCCTTCCCCACCCGCGACATTTATTATATTTATTTGAGAAGAATATTTACAATTTACAATTCTGATAAATAATAATAGTAGTTGGCTATTCAACAGCAACAGCAATTATATTAAAACGAGAGAATCAATGATAACGATGGTGATGACAACGATGACTTTAAAGAACGTTTATTCGATGAGAAATAATTGCTCTTCATTGCCAGCTGAGAATGGAACAACAGATGTTTGAATACAAGATAACATACAGCACGCCATGTTGTGTTGCAAATTACCGTGATAGAAATATGAATTGAAAGGGAAATAGAAAGAAGACTCTTTTTAAAATTGTAGTACAAAAATTGTTTTATACTTATTTCTAAGTTTGAATAATTAACTCCAATCAAAGAAAAAAGAGAAATTTGAACCTTTAAGTTATTTTACGTCTTTTTTGACTCGAGTTTACGAAAATAAGTCTTGAGCCAAATTCCCAATGAAAAATAGCTTGCATTGAGCAAAATGTGTAATGATAAATGTCGACTTCAACTAAATCGTTATGAATAATGTTATGTCTTGATTTAAATTTATAACGGAAAATATCGTCTTGAGTTAATTTTCTAATAAAAAAATCCATTTTCTTGAGTTATTTGTAATGAAAAATGTTTTGAGTTCTATTTATAATGAAAAATGTTTTGAGTTCTATTTGTAATGAAAACTATCTTGAGTTCTATTTGTAATGAAAACTATCTTGAGTTCTATTTGTAATGAAAACTATCTTGAGTTCTATTTGTAATGAAAACTATCTTTTCTATTTGTATTGAAAACTATCTTGTTCTATTTGTAATGAAAACTATCTTGAGTTCTATTTGTAATGAAAACTATCTTGAGTTCTATTTGTAATAAAAGCTATCTTGAGTTCTATTTGTATTGAAAATTATCTTGAGTTCTATTTGTATTGAAAACTCTCTTGAGTTCTATTTGTAATGAAAACTATCTTGAGTTCTATTTGTAATGAAAACTATCTTGAGTTCTATTTGTAATGAAAACTATCTTGAGTTCTATTTGTATTGAAAACTATCTTGAGTTCTATTTGTAATGAAAACTATCTTGAGTTCTATTTGTAATGAAAACTATCTTGAGTTCTATTTGTAATGAAAACTATCTTGAGTTCTATTTGTAATAAAAACTCTCTTGAGTTCTATTTGTATTGAAAACTATCTTGAGTTCTATTTGTATTGAAAACTATCTTGAGTTCTATTTGTAATGAAAACTATCTTGAGTTCTGCTTGTAATTATGAAAAATGTCTGTTGCTTTTTGTGCAATGTGTTTGCTTTGTCGAAGAGTGAAAACCATTTAGAAAATGGCGATACCAGCCTGCAGATTCAAGTTTGAAAGTTTCGCCAATTTTTTTCTTTTGAATTGAATGACGCTAATTCCATTGTTCCCTGACTAATGATCTAGCTATTGTCACCGGGTTGAAACTCGTACGTTAATTCCATTGTTCCCTGACTAATGATCTAGCTATTGTCACCGGGTTGAAACTCGTACGTTAATTCCATTGTTCCCTGACTAATGATCTAGCTATTGTCACCGAGTTGAAACTCGTACGTTAATTCCAGTGCATGAGCCGGAAACGACGAAGTTCATTTAATTTTCTCTTGATTTCAAACAAGCCAATCGGTGATTCTAAACTCTCGCATCTATTGGAATTACATTGCCTTTCTGCAAATTATATCGCTGTCAGTTTAACGCCTGCCTCTAGAGATGTACAATATAATTTCAAACTATTTTTCAATAATAATTTCGGGACAACATTGAGGGTATTGAGATTGTGAGCATTAAGCATTTGATTTTAAAATGAATACATTTCTCATAAACTCTAAAGGTGAATTTGAAAGTCATACATTGACGTGTCCTTTAATCATTGCCCTACTGTCAAACATTGATGTGCCCATTAATCATTGACGTACGAGTCAAACAATGACGTGTACATTAATCATTGCCATGCGAGTCTTACACTGCTTAATACCAGCCTTATGTCGACCATCAGCAAAAGTCATACCAATCTGTGGTCTACCTCAGTGTTGTATTATTTTTTCCGATAAGTAAACCTTCAGTTTGCCATTTTCTCTCTTTAATTTTAATAGTTTCTCTGTGAGTTTTCATCGAAATTCGAGTGCTGTTTTGAAAGTTTAAGACCGCTGAGACAAACCTAATGCTGTTTTTTTTAGCATTGTCTGCATAACAGACACACACACACACACACACACACACACACACACACACAGACACACACACACAAACACACATATACACACACACATGCGCACACATACAAACATAGAAACAAAATTTTGAATTAATATAATCGCTGGAATTATAACGATCTTCAAGTAATGAGGTTTCAACAAAACAAATATGTATGAGATTTTGTAAGAATCAAAAACAAATATGTATGAGATTTTGTAAGAACCAAAAACAAATATGTATGAGATTTTGTAAGAATCTAAAACAAATATGTATGAGATTTTGTAAGAATCAAAAACAAATATATATGAGATTTTGTAAGAATAAAAAAAATCATCAAAAGAAGGCCGAGTATGTACAGGAAGAAAAGTTAAAATATTATCATTACGTACACATTTCAGCAGTTTCAAATTATTTACAGTAAATTTCTTCAGGGAACTCTAGAAACAAATTGACATATTTCACAAATTTGAAATATAATCACATAAATACTCTACGTACTTCACCCCCCCCCAAAAAAAAAAAAAAAATAAAAAATAAAATTATTATATATATTTTAAATGAATATCTATAATTATTAATTTTGATTAATAATGGTTGTTGGCTATTCTACAGCAAAAACAATAACATTAAAAAGAGATAAACAATAATAACCATGGTGATGACAACGATGACTTGAAAGAATGCTTATTCGATCGGAAATAAGTGCTGTATATTGCCAGCAGAGAATAGAACAACAGACGTTTGATTACAAGATAGCATACTTCACGCCATGTTGTATTACAAATTCTTTGAGAGAAATACGAAGTGAAATGATAATAGAAAATAGACGCATTTTAAAATTGTATTTTATACTTTTTCAAAGTCTGAATAACTAATTGCAATTTAAAAAAAATATATTGAACATCCTTAACGTATATTACTGATTTGAAAATGGCCTGAGCTAATCTATAACAAATGTCCTGCCTGGAACTAAATTGTTAATAAAAATGTAGTCTTCATCTGCAGTTGTTTTGTATAATGTAGTGAGTAAATTTGCAATGGAACAGGTCGTGATGAGCTTAACTGACAATGAAGAGTGTCCTGTCTTAGAGCTTAATTTGTAACGAAAAATGTATTTTCTTCAGGTAAATTTGCAATGGAACAGGTCGTGATGAGCTTAACTGGCAATGAAAAGTGTCTTGTCTTAGAGCTTAATTTGTAACGAAAAATGTATTTTCTTCAGGTAAATTTGCAATGGAACAGGTCGTGATGAGCTTAACTGGCAATGAAAAGTGTCTTGTCTTAGAGCTTAATTTGTAACGAAAAATGTATTTTCTTCAGGTAAATTTGCAATGGAACAGGTCGTGATGAGCTTAACTGGCAATGAAAAATGTCTTGTCTTAGAGTTTAATTTGTAACGAAAAATGTATTTTCTTCAGGTAAATTTGCAATGAAAAATGTCGCAAGAGGTAAGTCTAAATTTAAAAGTGTCTGGTTTTGAACTAAATGTGTAATAATACCTGACGTCTCGATGACGTTAGGCACTCTCTTCACGAATCATTTCGTTACAAATAAAGATGTCTGGATGACGTTAGGCAATATCTTCACGAATCATTTCGTTACAAATAACACTTATAATTCAGAATTATTTATAGACTATAAGTAATAAGTAACCTAGCGATCCCTATCTGATATTGAATTACATACAGAATACAAATGCATTTGTGTCGTTGGTACTTGATACAAATTAAAGATAAAGACACTGTCCCCCAACGGGTCAGTGTATTAAATTATTTCTTAAAATAGTCAGAGCTTGTTTCTCTTCACCAGAACGATTTAAACAAATATTAAAGCAGGTAGAGAGTTTCATGCCTCTTATCCCAACTAGTAACAACCTTAATTTCATTCAGTCACATCTTTCTGAGTATTTCAGAACTAGACCTCGTCTATCCATCTACAATTTGCGAAATCAGTCTTTACCCAAACTGGTCACAACCGTAACTTCATTAAGTTACCCCCCCACCCCTTTTATGAGTGTTGCAGAGCTGGAATCTATTCCATCCCCAATTTGTAATTCTGTCCGTCCTTAAATCGCATTTTTAAGTAAACTTCTAGAAGGTTGAAGATCTGACCTCAGTCCAAATCCAAATTATTGACACTTAACAGAGTACGTCAAGTTTTCTATTTTTTTAAACCTCATTTCTATAGTTTCCAATAAATTCTTTTCGTATACCCATATTCTGTTTCAAATCAATTCAGAAATAGAAATGGAGAAGGCTTTTGTGGAAATAATGATATAGCATTAATTATTTTACTTCATTTTTTACAGTTTGCTTTTTTGTTAAAATTAAAAATACATTTACCCTAAATTTAAACTTCACTGGGAACTTGACTAATTTCTTGTAAATTACGTTTTTAAGGCACTTCTCCTACTATAACGTGATTTAATGATGGCCATTATTTACAGAGAAAAATATTTATGCTTATTTGATGTCAGCTGGTTGCAAAGAACATTATTGTTTTCAAACGTGTACACTTGTGTGCGTGTGTGTGTGTGTTTGAACTTTCAAGTACAGCATTATAATGACAGTCATTAAGTCATACTTAATTTCATTACTCATAATTCATTTTAATCACTTTTATCAACTTCATGAGAATTATTTAATACTCTTTACCTTAATTCTCATCCCTACTTTCTAAAAGTTGATTACCTCCATTATAACGCACCAATTGGTAGAGTCGCGAGTTTAACTAGTGATTTCCTTCAGCAAAACAAATATGATATTTATGATTATTTTTTCTTTCGCTCTTTCAGCTCTTTAAGGTTTAAATAAAACCTTAATATAATTTATAAGTAGCATTTTAGAGACCTTATTTGATTATTATACTATTTTCATTTCGCCATATATAAAGTAAATTGTTTTTATGATAGTCAAAATATGGGCATTAAATATTTTGATTAAAGAGGAAGAAAACTAAAAATCTCGAAAGAGCATTGTGAGTGAAAACTGTATATATTGAATTATTATTTTATTGTTATTTTTATTGTTTACTGGAAAAATCATCATGGTATGCGTTTAGAGGTATATTAATTTTACATACTTGTGACGCTAACTGCGTTTTAATGACCGTTAAACCAACTCATTTCACACAGTTGCATTCTCATGTATATCGTCACGCAAACATTCGACACGAGTAACACAAATCCCTGTGAGAAATTCCTTTACATTTATTGAATACTAATTGTAAGGTATTAAAATGACAAAGTGATAATTACACACAGTATTTGCAAAGAGATACAAAATAGGTTGAGAAATTCCTTTACATTTATTGAATGCTAATTGTAAGGTGTTAAAATGATAAAGTGATAATCGCACACAGATTTTTGCAAAGAGCTACAAAATAGGTTTGAGAAATTTGAGAAGTTGGCATGCATTTCCATTTACTGTAGATTTTTTTCGCAAATAGACGGAAGTTTTCTCGCACAGTCGGTGTCAAACCATTTAAAGTTTTCCTTTTTCCACATCGCCGCACAGTCCTCGTTATTTCCATGGTTATTCGGTTCACCTGCTGCCCACTTTACGAAAGGTATCTCCCTTGTTCTGTCTGACCATGTCCAGTTTCCTTCCAAGGATTGGTCATCGAACCCTATCCATACGGAATGGTCTGCAAATATACACGCGAAGTATTTTAAAGGGAATTTAAAACCTAATCATTTGAATATTTAAGACATGCTTGTGTATAAGTTCTCGGAAATATCTTTATTAAAATAGAAACAGTTAGTTAATAGACTTGCGGAAATTCATATATGTGAATTTCAAAATGTACATACATACATTTTCTGTTAAATATATTTTGTTGGAAGATACATGTATTGCTATTGATCTTTCATGGAAAATATTAATACTATTTCGACCATACGTTTACACTCGACATACAAGAAATGAAAATGTAAAGACTCCGAAAATAATAATTTATACCTGTTAGCAACACGATTGTGGTAATTATTTTAAAGACATTCTTGGGTGTGAGGAAAAATTTGAGAATAATATCAGTAAATCTTTCTGTTGAAAACATACATCTGACTAAAGTGTTTTAATAACTGCAAAACATTCTGAAGGATTTGCCTATGAGCGATATTTTTTTCTCTCATTATAACAAATCTTTATATTTAAGACAATCCAGAGTATAAGGAAGTGTATTTATCGTAAGAGAAATATTATTTTTGTCTGTCATTCTGTATTTCAGGAATTTTGTTAATCATAAGAGTGAAACTGTATTAAAAACATTCCTTTGTTTGAGGAAATGTGTTTATCCTAATCCTAGAATCTCATTTATTTTAAACACACCTAGGTGGTTGTGTAATGGTGTTTATACATTTGAGAGTGAACTGTTGGGGAATACAAAGCATACAAAAACTTATTGAGTTATATGTAGTACACCAGAATAAATTCCATCTGAGTTTAAACAGGAACTTAAATTTATTTAACTACTCTTATTTTAGATGTCGGTATAAATGACTTTGTTTTGTGCACTTTACAAAACATACAAATTAGTTTTGTACACTTTAAATCTGCATGCGTAAACATATTCTAAAATAGTGAAGACAATTAATTATTTCATAACTATTCGTATGTATGATTTCACATTCAATATAACCATTAGCTTGTATAATACATAATTAATAATTCTCATTATGTGTATACCAATCTGAAGTGGAAGTGAAACATTATAGAGGAAAAGTAAAGTTCTTACGTATTTCCTTATGTGCCAGTTTGACTAGAACTCTATGTTCTCGCTTTGATTCCACCCAAACCAAGTGACTGCCAGTTTTGTTACACTCCGCCTGAATGAAGAAAATTATCCACGTTAGGAAACAACTTAATTTTTCTTTTAGTTTGAATGGTAAATGGCACCACCATAAACAAATATATCAGTCTTTAAAATAATTGGTAAATGGTACCACCATAAACAAATATATCAGTCTTTAAAATAATTGGTAAATGGTACCACCATAAACAAATATATCAGTCTTTAAAATAATTGGTAAATGGTACCACCATAAACAAATATATCAGTCTTTAAAATAATTGGTAAATGGTACCACCATAAACAAATATATCAGTCTTTAAAATAATTAGTAAATGGTACCACCATAAACAACTATATCAGTCTTTAAAATAATTGAGTACAAGAGAGAATAAATATGATAAAAGTTACGTGAATTAAAATGCAATTACCATTCTTATTGTAAATATTATTTTTTAATATCACGTTAGATCTCTGGCAAATAGTTATTTTGAAACTTTCCTTGTATTCGTATCGAAGATACACGTACTTGTAAAGCTAATAAAGTGAGTTATGTGTCAGACTAAAGTACGAAGTATGTCACTTACATTGGCATCATACCAAGACATGGGTTTCTTAATGATGACGTAGCAGGAATTTCCTAAAGTGTGCGAGCACTCTTGATTTACAGGATCCGGGACCTGTGACATATTGTGAATACCATGAAATATTGCCAAACAGAAGATTCATTCTATATTCATTAAAACCGTGATGCGAATGATGGACTGTTCTGAAGAAGAGAATGTAAAAACATTTTTTGTCACAATCTGTTAAACGTCTTCACACACAAACAAGATGGCGCATAATTTCTACCACCGGTAACTGTTCTAGATCCAGAAGTCGTTTACAACACCTTGGCAGTATGAGATACATTTCCTTTAAAAGACATATTATTTGTTATTATTAAAATTGAATTAAAAAAAGAAATATTTACTTGTACTGGCTATTTAATAAATTTAATTAATAAGGCTGTTGTCAACTGTCATATGAATTGTGCAAGATGACTACAGTATGAAATAAGATAGTTTTACAAATAAAAAGAATAAAAAGAATCTAGCACGATTATAATTTTTCCTAACATTATTTATTTATTTCCTTTTCATATATCGGTGTTGTAAATTATAGTATAAAGAGCGTATATTCATATATCAAATTATTTTAAAAATATTTTAATCTGTTTTTGAATTCACTGGAAACCATACCCCGCTAGCAAGTGACGTCATCACAAGCACAAGTGCTGCCGTTGCCATTCTTATATTCATTTTCGTCAGTGATAAAAATCTGGAAGCAAACAATCAGTACAAGTACTTGTAAATTTATAAAATTAAAGCAATGAAAATTCCAAACCCAGATGTTAAAACTATAAACGGCTGTAGATCTGGAGTTGGAACAAAATAACTGAAATATGTGTTTGAAAAGTTAAAACATTTTAACTGCCATACCAAGCATTGTAAATTAGATGCTAGAACAATAATCGCTTGTAGATCTTGTGGTGGAGCAACAATAGCTGAAATATGTGTTTGAAAAGTTAAAACATTTTAACTGCCATACCAAGCATTGTAAATTAGATGCTAGAACAATAATCGCTTGTAGATCTTGTGGTGGAGCAACAATAGCTGAAATATGTGCGTGAAAAGTAAAAAAAAAGAGTAACAAAATAATATTTAAGAATATTTCTGATGTAACACTGTGTAACCATCACTAGTAGTTAAACACTGCTTAAATTACAATTTTTAGCTTGTTTTTCAAGCAAGCAACAAAATGTGTAAGAATTCCTTAATATCCACACGCACAAACACACATATATGCATACAAACAGTAGTAGGACTTAAAATAATAGTTGGAATTTTAAACAATCTTCAAGTACTGAGGTTTCAACAAAACAAATATGTATGAGATTTTGTAAGAATCAAACATAAATGTGTATTACATTTTGTAAGAAACAAAAACAAATATGTATGAGATTTTGTAAGAATCAAACATAAATGTGTATTACATTTTGTAAGAAACAAAAACAAATATGTGTGAGATTTTGTAAAAATCAAAAACAAAGAAGAAATAATTAAAAGAGGAAGGAGTATGTTTAGAAAAAAACGTAAGAATATTATCATTACGAAAAAAAAAATCAACAGTTTAAATTTATTTTACAGGAAAATCTTTCATGGAACGCGACAATCAAATTTATATAAATGTCACAAATGTGAAAAGGATTACAGTTTATTACAGTTTATGGGATTCATTCTGAAACGCGAAAACAATATGTTCTGGATGAAAGAAAAGAAATATTAAAAGTGATAAATTAAAAATTATGATAACAGAAAAATCTATTAAAAATATAAAACATTCATTTAATTATATATCTATACAACGGTTTCGAATTCAGATGAACGATTCAGGGCAGTCAAATAACTGAAGTTGACATTTAAAAAAAAATAAGGCAAACGTTTAATTACATTTCTAAGTACTAACCTCAACGAATCCAGAAGAAAGATGTCTCAGCCGTCCAGAAGTCAGGTAGATGAGTTGTAACCGAACTGTTAAACAGATCGGTTTATATTCATTTTCTGAATTCTAATTTCTATTGATTGGAATGCCGAAAAGATGTGTCTGAGCCCATTCGTCCTTGACATGAGAAAAACAAACTATTTTGACATACACTCTATTGAATACTCCTTTGATAAACACCGGCCATATACAAACTTGTTCAGACAAATGTTGAGTTCTCAAAAGACATGTTCAAGAAATTAATTCCACTTGACCAACGTATGGGTTTTGCATAAATACTGTCCGTACGTCTCCCCGCCCCCATGTATTATATCTATTTGAAAAGAATATCTATAATTATTAATTTGGATTATTAATGGCAGTTGGCTATTCACCAGCAACATAAATAATGTTAAAATGAGGGAATCAATAATAGCGATGACTTGAAAGATCGTTTATTCGATGGGGAAATAAGTGCTATACATTGCCAGCAGGGAACAAAACAACAGACGTTTGAATAGAAGACGACGAACAGCACACCACGTTGTGCTGCAAAGTTCGTTGAGAGAAATACGAAGTGAAATGTAAATAGCAAGAAAATCGTAAAATCGTATTTCAAATATTGTTTTATACTATATTTGAAAGTCTTAATAATTAACTGCAAAGAAAAATATTGAACAACCTTAAAGTATATTACTGACTTGAAAAATGGACTTAGCTAAATCTGTATCACAAATGTCTTATAATGAGTTAACTTTGTAATGAAAAACATCTCCTTCCTCTGCATGTGTAATGAATAACATCTTGAGTTAAAAGTGTAATGGAAAAGAGGATTTGAGCTTAATTTGTAATGAAAATTGTATTGTCTTTGAGCTTAATTTGAAACGAAAAATGTGTTGTCTTGTGCAAAATTTGTAATTACAAAAGTAGTCTTGTGTGAAATATGAAATGAAAAGTTTCTTGTGCGAAATTTGTAATAAAAAATGACGTCTTGTGTTAATCTGAGATGAAAAGTGTCGAGTTTTGTTTTGATTTAAAACGAGTTATTCTGTGATTCTAAACTCACGCGTTCTAAAGTCATTGTCATCCCTATCAGTCTCAGTTAATGCTTGCCTCAAGTAATGTACAGTTTCTGTTCAAACCTCTTGCAATAGCAACTTCTGGACACATTTTCACATTCCTATATATTGCTCATTCAAACATCGCGATTTCAAGACAATAAGACTATATATGGCTAGGGAGTGCCACCATTCCTATATATTGCTCATTCAAACATCGCGATTTCAAGACAATAAGACTATATATGGCTAGGGAATGCCACCATTCCTATATATTGCTCATTCAAACATCGCGATTTCAAGACAATAAGACTATATATGGCTAGGGAGTGCCACCATTCCTATATATTGCTCATTCAAACATCGCGATTTCAAGACAATAAGACTATATATGGCTAGGGAGTGCCACCATTCCTATATATTGCTCATTCAAACATCGCGATTTCAAGACAATAAGACTATATATGGCTAGGGAGTGCCACCATTCCTATATATTGCTCATTCAAACATCGCGATTTCAAGACAATAAGACTATATATGGCTAGGGAGTGCCACCATTCCTATATATTGCTCATTCAAACATCGCGATTTCAAGACAATAAGACTATATATGGCTAGGGAGTGCCACCATTCCTATATATTGCTCATTCAAACATCGCGATTTCAAGACAATAAGACTATATATGGCTAGGGAGTGCCACCATTCCTATATATTGCTCATTCAAACATCGCGATTTCAAGACAATAAGACTATATATGGCTAGGGAATGCCACCATTCCTATATATTGCTCATTCAAACATCGCGATTTCAAGACAATAAGACTATATATGGCTAGGGAGTGCCACCATTGCTATTTTGCTGGAATAAACAATGTTTAGCGCACATATTTGGTAACATTGTGTAGTGGTGTTAGAGACTTTAATATGTTAGTTTTTGTCGTGGCTACGGTCAAGTTAAAGAAAATATGCTTATCAAGCACACTGTTATATTTTATTTAAGATGACTTAAACCATGTTTAAAATAAATATAATTACACTTTGTAAGTGCTAGATGTGCTTTGCGAAAAAAATGGAGACTTGCACGTGTCGATTATCGAACAGTTTGCTTCGGTCATGATTTCTCTTTTTGCATAAACCAACAAAACTTTTTTTTTTTTATTGACAAAAGATCACAAACAAAATTGTGAAACGATACGCATTCTCCTGATTCCACACTTATCACTTAAACTTTTAAATTCACACTTCTATAAATAGATATTTGAAAAACTGTTCAGTTTGAAATTGTTCCTGTAACAACATTTGAATGACTGTTCACAGAAATGTATGCAGACTGAAGCGAATATCTTTCTACGAAAATTTTGTTTGAAATTTGACATAGTTTTAGTTGTGTTTTGTGACAAGGGTTTCCGAGGTGAACTGGAAACCCGTCTGCTTTCAAGATCTTGCAATGGCTACGTCGAGAGTCGTGGAAAATTTAGAATTGTAGCTAAGTTCAAATCCAATACTTATATCAGTTAGTATATCTTTAAATAACTACTTAGTTATTGCAAGTTAGTATTAGCAATTATTTAACTGCAGATTTTTTTTTCTGATCCTCATTTCTATAGTTTCCAATCATTTCCTTACAAAAACCCTACTCTGTTTCAAACTGAATAAAAACTAGAAATGGAGAAGGTGTTTGTGAAAATATTGCTTTAGCATTTTATAATACCAGTTTAATTATTTTTACTTCCTTGTTACAGAGTGTTCTGTTATTTGATTAACAATACATTTTCCATAAATTTAAACTTCACTGGGAACGAGAGTAATTTCTTGTAAAGGACGTTTTTCTAGGGACTTCTCTAACTATAATGTCTTTAATGACGGCCAGTATTTACAGATAAATATATTTATGCTCATTGATGTCAGCTGGTGGCACAGAGCATTAAGTGTTTGCAATTTGTACACATGTGTTCGTGTGTGTGTTTGAGGCTCCAAAAACAGCATTACAACGTGAGAGTCATTATGCCATTTTATTCATTTACTCAAAATTATTTTTAATCACTTTTAAATACATGACTACACGATTTTAATTATTTAATACTTTTTACCTCCTTACATCCCACTCCTACCTGCTCTTAGTCGATTATCTCCCCTCATAATGCATCATTTGTTCCGCTCACGAGATTAGCCAGTGTTCATGCTTTGGTAAAACAATCATGCTATTTTTGACTATTTTTCTATTTTATTTTTCGCGCTTTCACTTGTGATAAATTAATTAAAATCTTAATACAATTTATAAGTAATATTTAGAGACTTCTTTTGATTATGGTACTATTTTCTTTTCGTCATATAAAATAGACTGTTTTTAGGATAATCAAAATTTGGGCAATAATTATTTTAATTTAAAAGGAAGACAGCTGTCAAAAGTTTGAAAGATACTGAATTATTCTTTAATGGCATCAAATATTGCGTTTAGAAATATATTAATTTCTCTTCATTCAGATGCTAACTATTTTAATGACCGTCAAACGAAATAATTTCACACAATTGCATTCTCATGTATGACGTCACTCAAACATTAGACATGTATAACAAAATCCGTGTGAGACATTGCTTTACATTTATTGAATGCTAATTGCAAAGTTTTCAAATGACAAAGTGGGAATTACACACTGTATTTGCAAAGATCTACAAAATTGGTTTCAGACATTTGCAATGTTGTCATGCTTTTCCATTGACTATAGACTTTTTTCGCAAATAGACCGAAGTTTTCTCGTACAGCTGGTGTCAAACCATCTATAGTTTTCCCTGACCCACATCGCTGCACAGTTTTCTTTATTTTTATGGTTATTCGGCTCACCCTCTGTCCACTTTATGTAAGTTGTTCCCTTTGGTCTGCCGGGCCATCTCCAGTTGCCTTCCAAAAAGTCGTCAATTAACCCTATCCATACGGAGCCTTCTGCAAATATACACGCAATTTATTTTAAAGCGAGAGTAATGGAATCATTTAAATATAAAGAAATACATGTATATATGATTAATATCTTTGTTCAAATAGAAATAGTAGTTATTACATTTGTTTGTAATACAAAGATGTTAATTTCAAAGTGAGTACGAATACGTTAGTGGAAGATTACCGTATTTCTTTTGTTCATTCATAGAATATACAATTACTGTTTGACAATCTGCTTAACTGAACATTTATAAAATAAAGTTAGTCTCTGAAGCTAGTAATTTATATCTGTTAGTAATAAAATTATGGTAATTGATTTTTAAGATATTACTTTGTATGATGAATAGTGTTTTCAGAAAAGTACAATATCATTTCTTTTAAACACAAACGTGTATGTATGTGTAAGGGGGGGGGGTGAACAATTGTGAGTGAACTTTTGGAGAATACAAAGCATACAAGAAACATATTACATAATATGTAGTGTCTCCCAGTTTCATCCTCTCGCTATCTATCTATCTCTCTTTTCTGTCTGTCTGTCTGTCTCTGTCTGTCTGTCTGTCTGTCTGTCTGTCTGTCTGTCTGTCTCTCTCTCTCTCTCTCTCTCTCTCTCCATATTTCCATAGACGTGTTCAATTTAGACAATTCAAGTCGAATTGTTTACAGAATTACTAAGCAAGCGAACAAACTAGTGCCAAGCTAGCACACAATCTAGTGCAGTCTAGCAGCTAGCTACCAGACAAACATGCTCATTATGTTTGTGTTAATCTGAAGTGGAAGTGAACATTACAGAGGAAAAGTCAAGATCTTACTAATTTCCTCTTTTGCCAGTCTGGCTAGAAATCTATGTTCTCGCTTTGATTCCACCCAAACCAAGTGACCGCCTCTTTTGTTACACTCCGCCTGAATGAATAAAGTAATGTATGTTAGGAAGCATTTTTTAAAAATAGATTGAATGATAAATGGTACGAGAAAAAATTATTAACAGGGTTCAAAGTAATTGTGTATTATAGAGAGGAAAGTTGATACATTTTCGTGATTGAAAAAGAAATCACCATTCTTATCGTAAATATTATTTTTTAATCTCACATTAGATGTGTAGCAAACGCTTATTTTAATTCTTTCTTTGTGTTCGTATTCAAAATACACATTTTTAAAACCTAACAAAGTGATAACAGTGAGTTATTGAGTCAGGCAAACTTACAAACTACGTCACTTACATTAGCATCATACCAAGACATGGGTTTTTTAATGATGACGTAGCAGGAATCTCCCAAAGTGTTCTCGCACTCTTGCTCTTGCTTTGGATGACCTGGCCTTGGCCTTGGAGGAGCTGGGTCTTGCTTTGGATGACCTGGCCTTGGCCTTGGAGGAGCTGGTTTTTGCGTTGTATGAGGTGGCCTTGGCCTTGGAGGAGCTGGTTTTTGCGTTGTATGAGGTGGCCTTTTCCTTGGAGGAGCTGGTACCTATAACATTGTGAATACCATGAATTACTGCCACACTAAAGATTCATTCTTGCATATTTGTTCTATTCTCGCAATAAAAATGTTCTTCCAAGAATCTGTCATTTTCAATTCTTTTATGTCTTATCTAAACGTGCATTATACTTCAACATACTATTACTATACAGCTATAACATTTAAACATCATCACAATGTCATAACAATTATAGACTCATATGTCTTTCCTTTCCATTTATACAATTCTATGTCCATCATGCTTCGTTATAAAATTAATATACTGCTATATCCATTAAACTTCATCATTCCACTCATACACTGCTATACACATTTTATTTATGTGTTAAATCCTAAATTACCGATTATGTTGCACGTACCTGGCAACAACATTGGACTGATCCAATCCACAATAAATAGCACTATGTCTGTCCAGTTCTTTCTGATATAATTGTGAAACTGTACAATTACATTCGTGAAGATAAAATGTTGTGTCTCCTTACCAGAGACTATACCTACCAGACATGGATATCTACGTAAGGGAAGATATGTTAACCGTTTTGGGAACCATTATCACTTTAATATATCCTTAGAATATATATAATTTTAAATTGCTAAGTTGTCACTGTAAACCATACCCCGTTGGCCAGGACTGCGATCAGAAGCACGAGTGCGGAAGCTGTTATCATTAAATTCATCTTCGACAGTGATGAAAATCTGAAAGTTTACATAATCATTGAAAACAAATTTATAAATTAAAATAAAGAATACATAATCATTACAATCACTCGTAAATTTATACAATTAAAATAAAGAATGCAATATATTCAAAGAGTGTTAAATATGATGGCGTGGATAAAAATATGTGAAATATTTCCTGAAAAATGAAACCAATTTAACGCTAGATGAGTATACGTATATACTAAGAATACTTAGTACACACCAGTAGGTAATCAATGCTTGCAATTCAAATATTATACTTGTTTTCTACGCACGAACGACTAATTTTAATAATTGCGTAACACTTGTAGCAACGGATCAAGCATATCATTCGATTACGGATTTTAAAATATCAAAGAGAAATATTGAAAACGTAATTTTTGCTAAATCACCTGACAGATATACACATATATGTGGAAAGCATGACAGTCTATTGATTTCATTCAATGACTCAAATGTTATCTGTTCTAGATGAAAACAATCACGTCATGAAAGCAAATCGAACATTCACCCAACAAAGATCGGCAAGTTAGTTTTAAATTACACAGTAGCCATCAGATGTGTTCACATCATCAGTATAATACTACAGTTCGATGACGTCATATGAATGTTCCATCATTTCAGTGTCTATAAATGCTTAACGTTTTTCGACAACAATAACACTATATTCTTTTCTCTCTAACAGTGCCTCTTAGAAAAGTTGTTTAATGTGATTCAGCACAGAGTAAAATAACTGAAGTGGATATTTTTAAACACTAAAGCAAACATTTAATTACATTTCTACATACTAACCGTCACGAATCCCGAAGAAAGCTGTCTCAGTTGTCTAGAAGTGAGGTAGACGCGTTGTAACCTAACTGCAGAAATATTCAGTTTATATTCATTTTCTGGATTCAAATTTCAATTGTTTGTGATTCTGATAAGATATGACTAACCAATTCGTCCT
This sequence comes from Sinotaia quadrata, assembly GCA_028829895.1. Taxonomy (NCBI): domain Eukaryota; kingdom Metazoa; phylum Mollusca; class Gastropoda; order Architaenioglossa; family Viviparidae; genus Sinotaia; species Sinotaia quadrata. The sequence continues at coordinate 9,679,611 of CM054179.1, read as the reverse complement.
TGACATGATTGCCATATACCAGTTTCCCATGTATTGTATTCAATTTATCGGTTATTAGACCTCATTGTTAAAGACCGGACCTGTATCGTGTCCATCAAACAGATGCTGCTTTCTCATGGAACTGGTCACGAAATGAACCCACACGACTAACGTAAACATTTTGCATAAAGAGATTTACTTTGTATATTTTTTCAATTGATTATATATACTGACAATATTTAATAATTAATTCTGATTAATAATACTAAACTAGTATGCTATTCTTGAGCATCATCAATTATACTAAAAAGATTGACACATAATGGTGTTGTTTAGGACGATGATGATTAACAGAGCGTTAGGTCTGTGTGAAAATAAGTGCTGTACTTTATCAGCATAGAACAATACGACGCAGATGTGAATACAAGATGGCGTACATTATTCCACGTTGTGTTACAAAGTTCCATGAGAGAAATAAGAAGTAAACTGGAAATATAAAAAAAGACACATTTTAAAATCGTATTTAAAATTATTTTATACCATTAAAAAAAGTCTGAATAATTACATGCAATTAAAATAATAAAATAATATTAACATCCTTAAGGTATATTATTGATTTGAAAAGTGCCTGAGCTAAATCTGTAATATATGGCACGAAAAATGTATTGTCCTGAGGTAAATTTGTAATGAAAAATGATGTCTTCTATAAATCTTAAATAAAATATGTCTTGTGCGAAATTTATAAACAAAATGACGTCTTGTGTTAAATCTGAAATGAAAAGTGTAGTGTGCGAAATTTGTAAACAAAAATGACGTCCTGTGTTAAATCTGAAATGAAAAGTGTCTTGTGTGAAATTAGTAATGAAAAGGACGTCTTTTATGAAATCTGAAATGAAAAGTGAAGTATCGATGAAGTTAGACAACATCTTTACCAATCACCTCGTTACAAATAACAGTTCTAATTCATAATGACTTATACACAATAAGTAATAAGCAGTCTAGCGATCCCTATATCTGATATTTAATTGCATACAAACTACGAATGCGTTTGTGTCGTTGCTACTCGATACAAGATATAGATACAGATACAGTCCCCCCTCCCCAGGGGTCAGTGCATTAAATTATTTCTTAATTTAGTCCGATCTTGTATCTGATCACCAGAACGATTTATCCATTGCGTTAGACATCATAAATGTTTAGAACAAAAAAAAAATTAGAGCAGGTGGAGAGTATTATGCCTGTTTACCCCAGGTAGAGAGTATTATGCCTGTTTACCCCAGGTAGAGAGTATTATGCCTGTTTACCCCAGGTAGAGAGTATTATGCTTGTTTACCCCAACTGGTAACAACCGAGATTGCACTCAGTTACACCCACGTTTCAGAACTAGATTTCATCTATTCCATTTACAATTAGCGAAGTCCTTTTTTTTTTTTTTTTACCCCAATCGTAACTTCATTAAGTTACCCACCCCCCTTTTATGAGTGTTGCAGAACTGGAAAATTTTCCATCCACAATTTGGGAGTCCGTCCGTCCGTCTTTAAATCATATTTTAAAGTAAACGTCTAAAGACTGAAGAAATGACGCCAGTCCACATGGAAATATTACATGCCCTATTTTAATCCTAATGATTGACACTTAACAGTATACGACTAATGGGCACGAAACATGTCCCATTTTAATCCTAATGATTGACACTTAACAGTATACGACTAATGGGCACGAAACATGTCCCATTTTAATCCTAATGATTGACACTTAACAGTATACGACTAATGGGCACGAAACATGTCCCATTTTAATCCTAATGATTGACACTTAACAGTATACGACTAATGGGCACGAAACATGTCCCATTTTAATCCTAATGATTGACACTTAACAGTATACGACTAATGGGCACGAAACATGTCCCAGTGCAAGCATGGCTTGGTTGAATAAAATTGCGCCTGGTCGTGCAATCTACACATATCTGAACCACACCTTTAATCCATCCGCGTTGATCCACACCCTTTGAAGAGTGATGCCGGATGAAAACTTTGCTTCTTAACTCAGCGTTATGTTCAAGTGTAATAACTGGTTGTCATTGTGTTAATATATTAGTACTGGTTGTCATTGTGTTAATATATTACTACTGGTTGTCATTGTGTTAATATATTACTACTGGTTGTCATTGTGTTAATATATTACTACTGGTTTTCAGTACGTTCACTCTCTATTCCATGTCAAGACAGAATTAAAATGCGTTTGTTTTCCAGCTTCTTCCTATTTGCACCAAAGATAGTTTTCTACGAGAAAGATCCATCGCTCTATTGCCTAGAAAATAAAAAAATATTCCTATTACTTCAGTATATCCACTATTGTCCTGTTCATACAGAGGCCTTTTTCTCTAATCAATGTAGAATTCATCAAAATGTGTATTTTTTTCTTCTTCCAATGATGCTGGTTTTTCTGTGCAATGTGTTTGCTTTGATGAAGACTGAAAACCGTTTCATAACAATGGCCATGCCAGCCTATTGATGAAAGTTTCAAAGTTCCTGCTTGTTTCACAAATTTTCAGTCTTTTTGAATTGAAAGGTCTGAATTTAATTGTTACTTGTCTAATGATACATATATTGGTACCGAGTTAAAACTCGTACGTTAATTCCAGTTCAAGAGCCGGAAACGACAAAATGTCTTTCGTGTCCTTATTCCCTTTATCTTGATTTCAAACAAACCATTCTGTGATTCTAAACTCTCGCGTTATGTCTACATTTCAAACAAACCATTCTGTGATTCTAAACTCTCGCGTTATGTCTACATTTCAAACAAACCATTCGGTGATTCTAAACTCTCGCATTATGTCTATTCAAACAAACCATTCGGTGATTCTAAACTCTCGCGTTATGTCTACATTTCAAACAAACCATTCTGTGATTCTAAACTCTCGCGTTATGTCTATTCAACAAACCATTCGGTGATTCTAAACTCTCGCGTTATGTCTACATTTCAAACAAACCATTCGGTGATTCTAAACTCTCGCGTTATGTCTACATTTCAAACAAACCATTCGGTGATTCTAAACTCTCGCGATATGTCTACATTTCAAACAAACCATTCGGTGATTCTAAACTCTCGCGTTTTCTCTTGATTTCAAACAAGCCTTTCTGTGATTCTAAACTCTCGCGTTTTCTCTTGATTTTAAACAAACTATTATGTGATTCTAAACTCTCGCGTTATGTTTTGATTTTAAACAAACAAATCTGTGATTCTAAACTCTCGCGTTTTGTCTTGATTTCAAACAAACTATTATGTGATTCTAAACTCTCGCATTTTGTCTTGATTTTAAACAAACAAATCTGTGATTCTAAACTCTCGCGTTTTGTCTTGATTTCAAACAAACTATTATGTGATTCTAAACTCTCGCGTTTTGTCTTTATTTCGAACAAACCATTCTGTGATTCTAAACTCTCGCGTTATGTCTAAATTTCAAACAAGCCTGTCGGTGATTCTAAACTCTCGCGTTTTCTCTTGATTTCAAACAAACTATTCTGTGAAATGTCTATAGGGCATGCCAATCCACGTTCCTCTTCATACTGTTAATGGACACTGTAAGAATGACATTCTGATCATTTTATATAGTGTATATCAATATTTACTGGACATTCTTAAGGACATTGCAGGAAATAAGTTTATAGTTAGTATATATTAATTATTATCATGAGGAAAGTGATTGTTGTTTACATACGGCTGTAAAATAGTGATATTTTTCTTAACAAGAACAACATTTAAATTGTAGCAAGCAACTATTATGCAGCAAGAGTAATTACAGGGCACACATAAATTCAAACCTGTGAATAAAAATATTTAACCAACATAAATGTAGTCAATCAAAATCAACAATCAATTCTAAAAATGAAAAGAACGAAATCATCAGGGCTATCATTTATCTTTAGATGTAGTGTCTAATTCAATTAGAGTTTAGTCTTGATCACAAATTCGTTAAATTTGCTGGTGCGTGACAATCATCTTGATCTTTGTAGTGCGTTTGTAACTGAATTAGGATATTGCGCAAACAATACAATGTCCTCTATAGTTCATCTAATTTAAAAGATTCACTTCAATTTATCTTCGATCATTGAACATGATATGTTGACTGTTTAGTTTGAAAAGTGTGAAAAATTATGCTGTCAAATGTGCAATTGAGCAGGTAAAATGAATAAACTTTGAATATAATGTCTTAAATTTACAGTATATATAGTGGATTGTAGATTGTGGCTTAATGAAAACAAAATAATAATGTATAATACTCTCAATTTATTTCCAATTATTGCAGCAACAAGTACACAATTTGAGAATTGTGATGATACAATCCTCCATCATATGTTCCAGAAGAAGATCAGCACTATTATAAACAGACCAATGCTTAAATCTAAGTCTAAACCAATTTCCATGGAATATGATGGCCACAGTAGTACCACCTGAATTACTGCCGAATCACTGCCAAAATATCTGATTAAACAAATCTTTATACTTTAATTTAACGTCTTGGATGTCAGGTCCATTTTTATAAACTAATTTTTAGTTAGAAATCATTTGCTTCAACTGAATTCTAAAAATTAGTTTCTAAAAAAGGACCTGACATTTTTGAAGAAATCTAATGTGGTGCAGTAATTTTGGAAGTATATGCATTATCACGTCTTTATTGATATATACATTGTTCATTTCAACATCGCTATTTCAAGAAAATAAATCTACGGCTCGAAAGTCCCATCATTTCTATTTTCCTGGAACAAACAAAATTTAGCGGACGTATTATGTGACTTTGTGTACGGATGTTAAAGACTTTAATAAATTAGTTGTTGTCGTGGCTAGGATCAAATTAAAGATACTATGTTTATCTAACACACTCTTATATTTGATTAAAGCTGATTTTGTGTAGTGATGTTATAGACTCTAATAAATTAGTTGTTGTCGTGTCTAGGATCAAATTAAAGATAATATGTTTTATCTAACACACTCTTATATTTTATTTAAGATGTCTTTAACCATGTAACTTTGTAAGTATTAGATGTGCTTTTGAGACAAAATGGCGCGTCAGTTGTCGAACAGTTTGCAACGGTCATGATTGCTCTTGTTGCATGAACAAACGACTTTTTCCTATTGACAAACTGTTCATTTTGGAATTGTTGCTTTAACCGCATTTGAATGAATTCTCACAGAAATGTCTGCAACAAAACGAATATGTTTCTACGAAATGCTTGTTTGAAATTAATATAGCTTTAGTTGTGTTTTTGTGCCAAGGAAAATAGTCTGCTTTCGCGATCTTGCAATGGCTACGTCGTGTGACCTTGAAAATTTAGAATTGTACCTAAGTGCAAAACCGAAAATTATATTATATAGTATTTCTTTAAGTAAATAAAATTCTTTTAATGAAATTTATTTCGTTATTGCAAGTTAGTATTAGCATCTATTTAACTGCAGCGATTATTTTCACACTTAATCCTTTAATTCTCACTTCTATAGTTACCAATGATTTGCTTGCAAAAACCCTACTCTGTTTCAAACCAATTCAAAACTAGATATTAATACGATTTTTTTGTTAAAATAAAGCTTTAGCATTTTATAATACAAGTTTTATTTTATAATACTTCACTTTTATTTAGAGTGTGTTATTATTTGATTAAAAGTACGTTTACCCTAAATTTCAACATCACTGATGACGTGAGGATTTTCTTGTAACGTACGCTTTTCTAGGGCTGCTAATACTATAAATATCTTTAATGACGGCCATTATTTATAGAGAAAACATTATCATGCTCATTGCATGTTAGAAAGATGCAAAGAACATTAGTGTTTAGTGTTTACAATCATGTATACATGAGAGAGAGAGAGAGAGAGAGAGAGAGAGAGAGAGAGAGAGAGAGAGAGAGAGAGAGAGAGAGAGAGAGAGAGAGAGAGAGAGAGAGAGAGAGAGTGCTTGCTTGCTTGAGGCTTCAAATACAACATAACAACATGACAGTAATGAAGTCATTTTATTCATTTACTCATAATTATTTAACCCATTTTAATCACATTTACATAGGTAAACACATGATCTCAAGTATTGAATACTCTTTATCTCATTACATACGACTCCTACCTGCTCCTAGTTGATTTATCTCCCCTTATATGCATCATTTCTTACGCTCACGAAATTAGCCAGTGTTCATGCTTTAGTAAAACAATCATGCTATTTTTTACTATTTTCCTTTTTATGTTTCGCGATTTAAGTTGTGATAAATTAATTAAAATCTTAATGCAATTTATAAATAATACTTTGGTAACTTCTTTTGATTATGATACTATTTTTTGTCATATAAAATAAACTGTTTTTTATTATCGTCAAAATATGGGCAAAAGGTATTTGGATTTGAAAGGAAGACAGCTATCAGAAATTCGAAAGGTACCGATTTATTATTTAATTGCAATTATTATTGAATTCTGGGAAATGGCATCACAGAATGCGATGAAAAATATTTCAATTTTTCTCCTGACGCTAACTACATTTTAACGACCCTCAAACGATTTCATTTCACACAATTCCATTCTCATGTATGACGTCACGCAAACATTCGACATTGTAACAAAACTCAGTGTTAGACATTTCTTCACATTTATTGAATGCTCATTGTAAAGTGTTAAAATGACGAAAAAGTGGTAATAACAAATATATTTGCCTAGAGCTACAAATTAGGTTTCCGAAATTTGCATGTTGACATGCATTTCCATTTACTGTAGTTCCCTTTCGCAAATAGACGGAAGATGTCTCGCACAGTCCGTGTCAAACCAACTGAAGTTTTCCCTCATCCACATCGCTGCACAGTTTTCGTTATTTTCATGGTTGTTTGGCTCTCCTGCTGCCCACTTTACGAAAGTTGTTCCCTTTGGTTTGCCTGTCCATCTCCAGTTACCTTCCAAAAATTGGTCCATTAACCCTATCCATACGGAGTTTTCTGCAAATATACACGTACATCATTTTAAGGCGAATGTAATGGAATCATTTGAATAAGGAATGCATGTATACATGTACATTATTACCAGGAATATCTCTGTTGAAATAGAAGTAGTATTTTTTAGATTTTTGGTAATCCATAGATTTGAATTTCAAATTGTGTACGAATACCTTTTCTGCTAAATATATTTTATTGGGAGTTTACAGTATTGTTATTGTTTATTCATGGAATATATTAATACTATTTGGACAATCTGTTTAAACTGAACATATATAAAACGAAAGTTAAAGTTTCTGAAACTAGTAATTAATATCTGTTAGCAAATAATTTTAAGACATTTCCTTTGTGTGAGGTAGAGTGTTTTCAGAAAAGTCAATGCAAAGCGAATTCTTTACAGTAATAAATAATTATCATTTCGTTTATGCTAATCTGAAGTGGAAGTGACATTTTAAGGAGGAAAATTAAAGTTCTTACTAATTTCCTTTTCTGCCAGGTATATTAGAAACCTATGTTCTCTCTTTGATTCCACCCAAACCAAGTGACTACCGTTTTTGTTACACTCCGCCTGAACGAAGAAAAACATTCCGGTTAGGAAACAATTTTTCATTTAATTGATAAATGATACGAGAAACAAATATTATCAGTCTTCAAAATAATTGAGTAAAATAGAGAGGAAATTTGATAAAATGTACGTGAATTAAAAGGCAATTTAAATTTAATAAAATTCACGTGAATTAAAATGCAATTACCATCTTATTGTAAATTTTATTTTTTAACCTCACATATATCTGTGGGAAACAATTATTTTAAATATTTCTTTGTGTTAGTGTTCAAAATACACATACTTTAAACCTAAAAAAGTGATAAATGTGAGTTATGTGTCAGACTAAAGTACAAATTACGTCACTTACATTGGCATCATACCAAGACATGGGTTTCTTAATGATGACGTAGCAGGAATCTCCCAGAGTGTGCTCGCAGTCTTTATTTACAGGAGCCGGGGCCTGTGACATATTTTGAATAGCATGAATTATTGCCACAATGACAATTCATTTTCGCATATCTTTTCTATTCTCGTAATAAAAATCTTCTTCCATGACTCTGTCATTTCAATCCTTTTATGTCTTACCCAAAATGTCCATTATACTTCATCATCATATTAATGTAGATCTATAACACATAAACACTTTTATACTAGTTATACACTGAAACGTCCTTTCTTTCTTTAGTACAGTTTTATGTCCATCAATTATCATCTTAACTTTAATATACTGCTGTATCCATTAAACATCATTATACATATCAAACCCTGTTATATCCATTAAAAATTAGCATACCACTAATACACTGTTGTGTCTTTCCATACACACTAATACACTGCTGTGTCTTTCCATACACAGTAATATAATGTCTTGTCTATAAACATCATCATTCCAGTCATACACGGATATACACATTTTATTGATGTTAAATCCTAAACTACCGATTGTGTTGCACGTATCTGGCAACAACATTGGACTGACCCATTCCACAATAATTTGCACTCTGTCTATCCAGTTCTTTCCGATATAATTGTGAAACTGTACAATTATAGATGTGAAGATATAATGCTGTGTCTCCTTACCAGAGACTATACCTACCAGACATGGATATCAGGGAAGATATGTTAATCGTGTTTGGGAACCATTATTACTTGAATATTCATTACCCTATTAAATTTTCGTTGTCATAAGATAAAAATATTTTACTTTTGACTAGGTGAGTAACAAATTGATGCTATGAGATACATTTTCGTATAGAAAATCGTTTTGTAAATGCGTGTGTGTGTGTGTTGAAGTAAGTAACTTTGGATCTCATATTTTTCTTAAGTCAAAATTACGGTTTGCTTAGTTTTAAAATTACATTTAAGAACGAAATGTTTACTTTGTCTAACGAACTATTTACATGATAAATTTGATTGAAGAACCTGTTTCCAGCTCAGTCATATGAAATTTGCGAAGTGGTTAAGTATGGGATTACACTCTCTCTCTCTAATTTCAAAATTATTTTAAATTATAAAGTTGTCACTGGAAACCGTACCCCGTTGGCCAGTGCTGCTATCAGAAGCACAATTGCGCTGGTTGTTATCATTATATTCATCTTCGACAGTGATGAAAATCTGAAAGTTTACATAATCATTGAAAACAAATTTATAAATTAAAATAAAGAATACATAATCATTCCGAGCACTTATCGATTTATAAAATTAAAATAAACAAAACAAGAAATTCAAGGAGTGTTATAAATGCTAATGAATAAATACTCGACTATTCATCTGGGGTGGATCAACATTAAGTGAAATTTGTTCCTGTAAAAGGAAATCTGTATACGTATATACTAACAATGCATAATACACACGAGTAAAGTAATCAATGCTTGCAATTCAAATATTATACTTGTTTTCTTCGCACGAAGGATAATTTGTAATAGTTGCCAAACGCGTGTTGCATCGGGACAAAGATATCTTTTAATTACGAATTAAACATTATCAAAAATAAATATTAAAAACGTAATTTTTGCATAGTTTCCTGACAGCTATATACACACGAATAGTATCCGTTCATTAAAAAAAAAAAAACAACGGCATGACACGAATATTATATGTTCTAGATGAAAAAAAAATCTCATCCCTTAAACATCGATTCAGTTGGTTTTAAATTACACAGTAATCATCAGATATGTTCTCATCGTTCGTCTGTATAATACGATAAGAATACTTTGAATTGCAATAACGTCATTTGCATTTTTCCTTATTCGTGGTGTCTATAAATGCAAAAAGGTTTTTGACCACAATAACACAATATTCTATTCTCTCTAACAGTGCCTCTTAGAAAAGTTGATTAATGTGATTCAGCACAGAGTAAAATAACTGAAGATGATATTTTTAAACACTAAAGCAAACATTTAATTACATTTCTACATACTAACCGTCACGAATCCAGAAGAAAGCTGTCTCAGTTGTCTAGAAGTGAGGTAGACGCGTTGTAACCTAACTGAAGAAGAAGTCAGTTTATATTCATTTTCTGGATTCAGATTGCAATTGTTTGTGATGCTGATAAGATATGACTAACCATTTCGTCATCGACAAGATTGCCAGTTTCCCCATGTATTCGATTTAAATTATCCGTTATTTAACCTCAGTGTAAACTCTGGACGTGTAACATGTCCATCCAACAGATGCTACGTCCTCACGGAACTGGTCACGAAATGACACCCACACGACTAATGTAAACATTTTGTATAAAGATCTTCTCTTTGTATATTTTTCGATTGATTATATCTATTGACAATATTTAATACAATTAATTCTCATTAATAATAGTAAACTAGTATATTATTCTTGAGCATCAACTATGCTATGAAGACTGACACATAATGGTGTTGGTTATAACTATGATGATTACCATTAGCGTTACGTCTGTGTGAAAATAAGTTATAGTATTTATCAACGGAGAACAATACGACACATGTGAATACAAGATAACGTACATAACTCCACGTTGTTACAAAGCATCAAGTGCGAAATATGAACTGAAATAGAAACGGAAAGAAGTCACACGTTAAAATTGTAATGCAAGAATTGTTTTATATTTCCATTTCAGACTAATTAAATAGAAATAAGAAAAGAAAATTGAAAAGGATGAATGTATTTTCTTGCTTTCAAATTATCTTGAGCTAAATAACAAATCGAAAATGGTCTTCTCCATGATACAATGCGATGTACAATGTCATACCAGAATAATACATTTGAGCAATGAAAATTAAACTTTTTGTATCTCATATTTTAATGCAGACCATATATCGACACTGAATTAGAACAACATCCGACCTGCACACTATTCTCAGTTTATTTCCAGTTTTTGATGCAAACCAGCACACAGGTGGAGAAAGGTGTTATGATTATACTCTTCCATCTCTTTATTCTAAAAAGAAATCCAAACTAGAACTAGCATCTAATATTTAACAAAGAATCCAAACTAGAACTAGCATCTAATATTTAACAAAGAATCCAAACTAGAACTAGCATCTAATAATTAACAAAGAAATCCAAACTAGAACTAGCATTTAATAATTAAGAAAGAAATCCAAACTAGAACTAGCATCTAATAATTAACAAAGAAATCCAAACTAGAACTAGCATCTAATAATTAACAAAGAAATCCAAACTAAAACTAGCATCTAATAATTAACAAAGAAATCCAAGGTATCACTAGCACTTAATGGTTAACAAAGAAATCCAAACTAAAACTAGCATCTAATAATTAACAAAGAAATCCAAACTAAAACTAGCATCTAATAATTAACAAAGAAATCCAAACTAAAACTAGCATCTAATAATTAACAAAGAAATCCAAGTTATCACTAGCACTTAATGGTTATCAGAAGAAATGAGCAAGTCTGAGCAGAAGGATATTTCCACGCAAATGATGAGTCAAGTAATACCACCTGAGTTACTGACACTGTTAAAAGATTCTGCCTGAATAAAATGTTTACCTATTCTTTGTTTCCTGTTAAGTCAAGTTCTGGTAGACTTTAATAGAAAAAAATTAAGTCGTTTTGAAGAAGACAATTGTGATAGGGGATCTCTGGAACAAAATAATCTTCTCGAACCGAATGATCTATGCCGGTGTTCATTGCACAGTCGCGCACAAAACTGTAGAACTGTTACTAGGTAATCCTATCTTTGCTATTTCGCTGAAATACGTAATAGTTAGTACGCTAATTTCGTTATGTTGTGTTGCGATGTTAGAGATTTTAATTCCGTTAGATAATGAGGTAACTAGAGTAGCATAGAACAAACGATCTAAAACACTTGTTGGTTTTTATTTACTATGACTACGACTATGATTATGACTATGACGATGACTATGAGAGAAACCATGTTTGAAAAACAAACTAACTACAACTTTTAGTACGTGAAACACGTTTTGCTAAAAATAGCGTTGCAAACATAAGATGTCGCGATGGACAAATTTGCTTTGATCCTGATTGCCTTTGGCGGCTGACTGACTACAAATGACTTTCTTATTTAAAGAACAACGAAAAAATAAAGGTGTAACCCTATAAGCCTTCTCTTGCTACCACTTACATTTTCAGAACCTTACACGTCAAATTTCTGGGAATCGATTTGAAGAAAAACAAAGCAAAAAAAACCCTGTAATTTAAACTTTCATTTTGAAATTGCCGCTGTACCGTATTTGAAAGCATTTTTTGTTATTGAAAGTTGTGTATTATTTTTAAATTGCATGTAGCTTTTGCTGCTGTCTTGCGCCAAGAATTCTTGGTTTCTAACTTTTTAAATTGTCCGTTTCAATCTCTTGCAATGGCCGTGTCGTTTGTGCCAGAAATTTTAGAGTTGAGCAAAGCAGGAAACCTAAAAACTTAAAAAAATATTTGTTTATTTATTTTTAAAACTTTTTATGTTTATATCTTATATCAGTTAGTTCCTTTAAATAGACGCAGTTCTTTATTTGTTTATGAATTTATTTAGTGATTGCAAGTTACTATTAGCGAATGTATAATTGCAAGATTGATTGTCTGATCCTCATTTCAGTTTTCTAATTGTTTCTTTGCGACCAATCCTACTCTAATTCCAACCAATTTCAAACTATATCTGGGTCACGATTTACTAAAATCAATGCTTTAGCGTTTTTCTAATAGTCGTATTTAATTCTACTTCATTTTCAAAACTGTATTATTATTTGATTAACCATAGATCACATTCTAAAGTTCAATTTCGCTGAGATTGTGACTATTTAAAAATTGTTTTAAAATTTATTTTCTCGCTGTTGTTGGACAAACTAGTAGAAATTAGTGTCACAGTTTCTTTTCATGAAAAAGTATTTTATTTAGTGATAAACCTTAATCCAGCAATAATATTTTCAAGGTATTGGAGTTTTAGGTAACGTTGAATTTTAAAAAATAATTATACATTTTCCTTCATTATAGTTCACAAGAGATTAGATTCTCACGACACTCAAATGACGTAGCTATTTGTTATAATTTAGTTGCCCGGTGTATTAATTTGGTGAAAATTAAAATTATTATTTTCTGTCACACAGAAGCTACACATACTATTTTCACTACACATGCTGGGTCAAGTTATATTTTACAATGATACAACAAAGTAAATGATTAATTAACAATTTGAGACTGCCCTCATACCATTCTCAAAGTTATTTATCATTTCTATTGAACTCTTGCCGCATTTAACCTTGTCTTTAAAAGACCGGAATCTTGTCCCATTTAATGTTTTCTTTAAAGGTTTACAAGACAGGGAATCTTGCCCCTATTTAAATTTATCTTTGAAGGCTTTAAAAAACAGGAAATCTGGCCCCATTTAAAGTTATCTTTGACGGCTTTAAAAACAGGAAATCTGGCCCCATTTAAAGTTATCTTTGACGGCTTTACAAGACAGGGAATCTGGCCCCATTTAAAGTTATCTTTGACGGCTTTACAAGACAGGAAATCTGGCCCCATTTAAAGTTATCTTTGACGGCTTTACAAGACAGAGAATCTTGCCCCTATAAGTTGTCTTTGACGGCTTTATAAGAATGAAACATGATGCTTTGTATTGCAATATATATTTTCTTTCTAAACACTTCTCTCGAGGTTTGCAGTTCTAACATGGCCAATATCATCTTCAAAAACAACAAATTAAAAAAAACCATATAACTTTGAACAGAATACCGATAATAAACATAATGAGACTCATAAGTTTATTTCTGCATGGTATATTGAGCCGCTTACTGTAATTGAGAGAATGGGGGATTATATCACACGTTCATTTCTGAACACATTTGATAACATTTCATTCAATGCCGAAATATCTTCAACACATTTGATAACATTTCACTCAATTTTCTTAGTGACTTTGTGACCCGTTAATGTCCCTGTGGCTGGTTCACGATACTACTAATCGGCAGGATGGCATCCATCCTGGAATTCATCATGGGAGCCATTTAGAGATTATCTAGAAGGATGCCTGAAACCTATGATATCTTCCTAACTCACATATATGGCGTAGTGGCTTTATTAATACAGGGAGTACTATAGCATATAGTTAGTATCTCTTATTAGAAAAAGATTGGAATGGCTGGTAGACATCATATCAGTCGATACTTTGCTCACAAACATTTTCATTTTCATGTCTTGTTGTCTTGGTAACAGAACAGAAATATTGTCTTGTCTGGGTAGCAGAACATGAACGTTGGGTGGGGTATCGGTTGACTGTCGCTTGATTGGCACCATTCATAAAGTTAGGTGAGTAATGGCAGTGATATTGATAATTATAGTGATTATTGTGATGATAATGACGAAGGTGAAGATAATAATATGTATTTAATGCACGCTAACGCTTCATGCAGTTCCAAGTACTTACACATGATTGCGGCTATGTGCAACATTTAACGGTTAAGGGTGTCTGAAGATGGAAAGTGAAAATGCACGTGATCACTGCTCTGCAGGAATGTAAGATATACTTGAAGGGCCTGTGACCGTGTCCTAGTCTCTAAGAGTAAGAAACGTACATTATAGTTGAATGGATTTGTTTCATTTGGTCTTCTCCATAACATACACTTAGCGAAATAAAATATTTCTTTCTACCTTATATTGATGAGAGAGAGGTGGGGGAAGATACTGATTCATAAGTAAGCATTCTGAATATTTCTCCTTTAGAAATGTCCTTTATTCTATTAAATAATATAATTTGGGAAGGTTATGTTTCTCACGTATTATATTATTGTGGCTATCCATGTAATTATTTTCGAAACTAATACATTTGCTTTATTTAGTTTTCTAGTAATCTAAAGAATAGTCTTCAAATATGTGTCTTGTCAAATGTTGAGTTTTAATTAATCATAATATAACTAATTATAAACCGTGTGTAGGTATTAGCTGTATAAATGAACTGGGAACAACGCGTTAAGTAACAAAGTTATGTGTCTCATTAGTTCGCATCAAAGGTAATTATATATTTTTTACTAAGTTAGACTTTGGAAATAAATTACTTTTACAAATACTTAGTCAAGATGATAAATAATCAATCGGAATGTTTAATAATATTTTATTTTGTGTCATTCAGGACAGGGAACTCTATTCCCTTCATAATGTTTCAGCTATGGAGAAATTCACGTGTTAAGTCAGTCCATTTACTGGAACATACTCTTAGCCGGCCTTCAAGGAAAATGATTTGTGCTGGTAGGTAAGTACTTCCTGATAAATAAATTTGAAATTGTAGGTTTGTTTTCTTGTTACTTTTATTCATTGTAGGATGATTTAGTCTGTTATGTTTTATTCTAATTCAAGAAAATTTTATCAGTTAGAGTGCAATTCCAGCTGTAAGTTAAAGTCACATTGAGTCAATTAAGCACATGCAAGAAAGCACGCAGAAGTTCGTCTGGTTCTCACAAAAGGAACGATAATCCTTGTATGGATTTTTTAAAACTATCCACCATTCTGAGAAATATGCACATACATTAATGCAATAATTATATATGATGATATATTCGTTTTTCGTGATAATTCTCATTATGTTTTCAGTGATGACGAGGCAGCAAGTAATAATTTAGTTGTCATGTTTATTTTAAAAAATAATTTAAGTTGGAGGGGAGAGTGAGAAAAATGCAGCAAAGAACAGCCGGAAAAATAAAATCTTAGGTCCATGGAAGTCATCTATTACGTCTGCTGGTCTTTTCATTCATAACATTTGTTTAGATAATTTTCTTCTTTTTTCTTCTTTATGGTTCAGTGTTTCTTGATGTCGATTGATTTAATTTAACATTGTGTAATGTTAGGAATAATACAATAATAGAACAACAATAATACTATAGTAATTTAATAATTACTAGAAATCAACAAAAGTGGAGGTTTAATTTTGAGATATATAGTGAAATTGTCCGGAAGGGATTTTATAGAAGAGTTATGTCCCCCTCATCGAAAACTCGTATCTATGAAGTAACAGACTAATGATTTCAATGAATCGCTTTATTCAATATATATCGCTTAAATTAATCTCTAATGGTGTTCAGGCAAATTAATTTTTAAACTATGTTATTGTAAATATGCTGTATGCGTTATTTTTAAGTCTTATTGTAAGTAGCATGCACGCTGTAGAATTTCTAAGTTAAGTATTGATTAAAAAATGTCTGATCCATTCGTTATAAATCTTGAGATCCCTTGTATATATGCATTCCAATCACTAGACGATAGATTAAAATATATTTTATCATACCATGCTAAATATTACTGTTACATGAGGATATGCACTTCGGGTGTTATGTGAAAAAAAATGATAATATTGAAGATATGAATTTTGTGAATATATGATCTGTACAGAAGGATTATTATGATTGGATGTTCTTTACTCAACTATTGAAACTGTGGGTCACTTAATGCATGGAGGTGATGGTTACGGAAATATCACATCATTTTTGCTCAAATCATGGTTCAACTTTATACCTGTTCAATATTCAAAAGTATAATTGATGTATATGAAACCAATCATTTGACTGAATAAAGACTTAGTCGAAATGTCACCTTTGAAATGAAATTGTAAGTAATGGAAAAGAAAGTATGCACCTCATTTTAACTGAACGTGTTTTCATTTCAGTTATTGATTAGTTAGAGAAAAATATGTATGCCTACAATAACTGCGTGACATCTCGTTATAAAGAATGTTAGCTCCTGTTTATTTTTTGTAATGTATGCGTGTGCGTAAACATATGCGCGTGTTTGTGAGGCTGTAAATACATTTCGATATGACAGTCATTAAGGCTTACTGTATGCCATTTACTCATAGTTCATGATTATCCATTTTTGTCCCCTCTACAAATATGACCTCATAAACTTTATAATCAATATTCATTACAAAATATAAATGTGATTACGACTCGAGATTCTTCCACGAATGGATTTAATAGATTACCTCCCTTTATGATACATTCAATTGTTACATCCACAAGATTCACTCATTTCGTCTTTAACAAAACAATCACGTGATTTTTATTATCTTTTCTATTGATCTCTACCAGTTTCGGTTAATTATTTTGTTAATCATTTAATACAAGTTATAAGTAGTATTTAGCTACTTCTTTTGATCATGACACTAACTTCCTTTTGTTGCTGGAGGATCATTAATAAAATAAATTAAGATTCTCATCACTTGTAATTAATTATGCGAGATTAATTAATAATAATAATCATTTCATTTACTAAATGGCGTGCCGGTCACAGTACTATATTGTTTTAAGTACAGAAAAAAACCCTTTTAAACCACTTCTTTGAAGATTAATTCGTCTTCAAAATGCCCGTTATAATATATGACTAGCAGATTTACTTAATAAAGAGCTGCAACATTTGCACACACTTTTGAAAATGCCCGTTATAATATATGACTAGCAGATTTACTTAATAAAGAGCTGCAACATTTGCACAGTTTTGAAAATGCACGTTATAATATATGACTAGCAGATTTACTTAATAAAGAGCTGCAACATTTGCACAGTTTTGAAAATGCACGTTATAAGATATGACTAGCAGATTTACTTAATAAAGAGCTCCTACATTTGCACAGTTTTGAAAATATAATTAAATCTCTGAAAATACCTGCGTTGTATCATTTAGATTATACACTTAAGCTATAATTTTCAAGTTGCCATTTTCATCAATGAAGCTTTTTAGTTTTTACAGTGTGTCAAAAATGAACATTTATTCATCTTGAAAAGTGATGGAAACTACAACTTGTGTTTTGAAATGACAATGTTTCATGCACTGAGGTTTCCTTTTAAAAAATATGCATACAACCGTATATCATCGAATCATATAATGAAAACATATTTGTTTTATTCTGGATCAAATTTGAAAACTTGGGTAGAACTGCCTACAATGACAATTTTCATATAAGGTTCTCCTTGCATACCTTCTAAAACAAGGAAAAACGTTATCTGTTTGAACTCTTTAAGGTTAAAGGTTAATCAAAATAAAATCCACGTAAGTCTGGTATTACATAGACATTCTAGCGGAAGCGTGAGGGAGAGACAGATGTGATTCGTCAATTTTCATCGCAAACTGAGATAGAATCCTCCCTATCCCCGCCTTATGTCAACATTGTAATAATTTCCAAAGTCAGGCAATACACAATAACAATTTTAGAAAAAGGCATTAGAACTGTTTTGATTGATTCCAAAGGATGAATAAAACAAATCAAATCACTTTATTTCTGATAGCACAAAAAATCACTAGAAAGTAGTAAAATATTAATAATCTTCTCAGGTGATCTTAATACAGAACTGTTGTAGAAGTTTATTGACTAGTATAAACAACATATTTCTCTTTCTAATTCTAGCGATTGGTTTTAAATATCTCTCTGCCCCTAACTTTACAAAGTGATGCATGAGAAGTAAAACGATGTTATTAGTGTCACTGGAAATATATTGATGTTATCAGTGCTGACGTGAGCATGCAACAGACATGCGAATGAACTCCTTGTATCTCTCAGACACACACATACACAGTCTTCCAATGGCAGCACATTATGAGCAACTCAAATACATATGATACTCACCTCGAATTAATAATGCGGATTTCCTGTGTATGCTATTTGATTTTACTCATTGATAACAATAAACCGATAGAAGAAAGAAATGTGAGAAGTGGTGCAGGCGTGATGTTCTCCAGATGTCCATAATTTTATAAGTTTTACTTTGAAAAATACAATTTATTTACTTAACAAATGCAAACAAATGTTGGATATTTTGGTAATGGATGTTCACTCATAATTATCTAAAATTTGCTCAAATCTCATTATCATCTCTTTCTTGAATGAGTATATATAGTAAACAAATGTGTGATGTGCTCTAGAAAACAGCTCTACGGCTGATTTTGAATTTTAAATGCTTATTGGCATGTATGAACTTGTCACAAATTTCTCCTTTTACTGCTGATAGAATCCTGTAAATAGTTCTGAAATATATTACAAGAACTTGAAGTAAGCGTATAACTCTAGTAACATTTCTTGATAGTATGTCATTGTTGATAATGAAATGACTATAAGAAATTTTCCTTTAGAAGTTTTGTTTATTCAAGAAAACTTACATAAATGTGAAACATTTCTAATAACGTATAACAAGAGATCTTCATTTAACAAAGAGAAGTTTAATCAGGACTGTATGATATAGTTTTCAAAAATGAATTTAATTAAAGTTTACAGATTACACACTTTTTCATATTAATAGTGTCTACATATTACACTATATTACGATATTCAAATTATTGATATATAAATACTGAAAGACCTTCTACGTCTTATAATTATTACTAGAAGACAACTAAAATAGTCGTTTAAAATTAATATTTGTATGGATGGATAGATAGTGAAATGGCAAATACGGTTGTTATAGAAGAGTCATTTTCGCTCGTATGAAACAAGAATGTATGAATAACGAAAGACAGGCAGACATTTAGGTAGATAGATAGATGGATGGATGGATTGGAGAGAGAGATAGAGAGAGAGAGGAGTGACTGATTTATTGCAATGAAACAGTTATTCGGTTGATTATATGTTGGATGTTAGTTCTAAACATGCTCAATCAAGTCAATTAGTAAATTAAATGATTGAAAATGATTTTTATCCATTTTTAAAAAAAATTACTTTCATCTTATGTATTTACTGCTCATTTCAAAATTCATTTTTTATTAAAATGTGTTTGTTCGCTTTCTTTTAATTGTCTCTGGTATGCATTCTGTACAATTTCTAAATTAATTCCTGGCTAAGGTATGTCCGATCTATTTGTTATACATCTTGATGTCACTGGTAATTGTGGTATGCTTTCTGTACAATTTCTAAATTAATTCCTGACTAAGGTATGTCCGATCTATCTGTTATACATCTTGATGTCACTGGTAATTGTGGTATGCTTTCTGTCCAATCTATAAACAACTGATTAAATTATGTTTGATCCATATGAGATTGCCATTGTGTCATGGGAATTAACTTTATTTCTCTCTCTCTCAAACACATGCAGACAGACAGACAGACGCACACCACCACACAAACACACATACACACACACTCCTTGATAAAAAAAACTGTAAAGAATTTATTCTAATAACATGTTATATGCAACTTAAATATATGTATTTCTTACTATGAATTATGAATGTAGATATGCTAAGTATGATATTTGAATTTTGCTTCATTTAATAAAGGAAGGTTTAATCTCAATTACATAATTTTGTATCAAAATAACTATGGCTAAAATTACTAAATATATTTTTACTAATATATTGTCAGTATTAGGTCTAACACGCTGATATTCTTGTACAACATGAATTAATGCTGAAAGACATTGGTCACTATTGACATTTCCCTCAAATCTTTTCAGTGACTTTGGACTTTGGTCATAATGTCCAAGTGGCTGTCCCATGATACTGCTAAGTGGCAATATGGCGCCCATCCTCGAATTCGTCATGGAAAATCATTTACAGATTAACTAGAAGGATACGAGAATCTACTGTTTGCGATAACACACACAGACACAGTGTATATTATTAATACAAGTGTCACTACACCAAATTCAATTAGTGTACTGTATGAATGACTCCCACACCTGAGGTCAGCACATTGTCGCTTTGTTCGACATTCAACAGTTAGGACTGGTGGCTGAATATGGACTGAGTGAATGCCAGAGACCAAAGCTGTGCAGGAATCTAAGGTATGTTTGAGGGGCCAGTGACCTTTCACAGTCATTAGGAAACGTTCTTTATCGTTTTATGTATTTGTGGAAACGTTCTTTATCGGTTTATGTATTTGTGGAAACATTTACTTTTATCGTTTTATGTATTTGTGGAAACGTTTATTTTATCGTTTAATATATTTGTGGAAACGTTCATTATCGTTTTATGTATTTGTGGAAATGTTCTTTATCGTTTTATGTATTTGTTCCATATATTCATAGCCATAATACACAAGTAGAAACTTACAAGGGTAATAATATATGTGGTGTGTGTGTGTGTGTGTGTGTGTGTGTGTGTGTGTGTGTGTGTGTGTGTGTGTGTGTGAGTGAGTGAGTGAGAGAGAGAGAGAGAGACAGACAGACAGACAGACAGACAGAAAGAGATTCATAGATAATCATTCTGAAATTTTCTCCCTTGCACTTGTCTTATATTCTACTAAATAACGTAACTGGAAAATACGCTTTCTTTGTAATTTATTGTATGATTGTTGCTATCATGTAATTAGTTTCTAAATTAATACATTCACTTTATTTAGCCTTGAAGTAATCTTTATTATTAAATGATAATATTCTTCAAATATGCTTCTTGGCAAATGTTGAGATTTAATTTTGTCTGAAATAATTCATTAAACAGTTTGAAGACAGTAACTACATAAATGAAGGGGAACTAACTCTTCTGAACCGACACTTTAACTGACAACGTTCTGTATCCAGTTAGTTAGCTTCAAAGGTTTATTTTTGAAAATTAAATAAACTAAATTTTAAACTTAAATGACTTTTACAACTACTTAATCTGTGTGAATAATCAAACGGAATGCTATTATAATATTTTATTTTGTGTCATTCAGGAGAGGAGACACCAGAAAGTTTCATCTGTCTTGAAAGATTCACGAGCTAAACGTCGTTGTTTTACCTGGATTTGCTGACAACCAATCTTCAAGGAAATGGAGTTATCTTGGTAGGTAAGTACTGTCAGATAAATAAAGTCTTTAATTGTTATTTTTGTAATTTTTTTCTCAGTACTTTCAATCATTATAGGAGTACTGAATCATTGCCAATATCTACACATTTATAGATATGAAACAGTGCAATTTAAGTTATAAGTTAAAGTCTCATTGAGCCAACACATGCAAGAAATTCAAGTCTCATTGAGCCAAATAAGCGCGTGTGTAGAACTAGAAAACAATAAATTCCCATTGAACTAAAGAAACCCCAAAAAATGTTTTGAAGGTTCTTACAACAGAATGAATAAGGAAAACATAATTCTTGTACGGATTTTAAAAAATGTATCTAGTTCCTCCAAACAATAATATACACATACTTTATAAACAATAGTTACTTATTAGGGTGTGTCCTTTCTTTCTCGTCATGAATCCCATTCACTAATGCTGGAGAAAATGAGATTCCATATTTATTTCTTTTAAAAAATTGTAGGTATGATGGGATCGAGAGGCAGTACAGTTTAATATTGTCATAGAAAAGCGTAAATGCGTTCTTAGGCCCAAGGCCCTGAAAAAAACCTTCTATGACTTCTCCTGGGCCTTTATCATTCATGCCATTGGTTGAGATACTGTTTGCTCTTATTTTCTGTATGGTTTCAGTATTTCTTAATATATTTTTTTTAAATTGTACCATGTCTAATGAATGATAAGAATAATAAAATAATAGAATAAAATAATAATAATGTAGCAATAAAATTACTTCTAGAAATCTACAATAGTAAGGGTTCAAAATTGATAGTTGGATGAATATGAAGTGAAACAGTCAGGAAGGCTTCTGCAGAAGAGTTATGTCCCATCGTCTGAAACTATTATGTATGAAGTAACAATAGAAAGTCAGGCAGAGAGACAGATTGCAATATATTGGTATTATGTTTGAATGAAGTCTCTAATCATGCACAAACACACATAGAAATTTCTAATTGGAATTACTGAAAATATTTACAATTCATTCGTTTTAAATCTTATTGTCACTAGCATGCTTTCAGCCCAAATTCTGAATTAATTACTGATTAAAATATTTTGATACATTCTACTTAATGGTACCTGTTATGCATGCAGTCCTATTTCTATATTATTTACTGAATAAATATGTCTGAACAGTTCCTTATACATTTTTAGGTGACAGGTATGCATAGTCTCTCATTTGTTAACTAAGTTGCTGATTAAATACGCTTGATTCATTCATACTAAATCCTATTGTCATCAAACTAAATAGTCGTGATTTCATGTGTGAAAACTGTATACTGAATATATGAACTTAATATACGACCTATTAATATGAAGTATTATGAATTCATGTTCTTTAGTCATTATTGTTGTGTTTGTTCATACCTGGAGGTGATAGTGGACGAACTTTCATAGCTTTTTGCATGAATCATGGCTCATTTGTACACATGTCCTATATTTAAATGTATGTTTGGTACATGTCAAATCCAATGATTTGCTTGAATAAAGACTGTTACCCGCAACGTCACCTTTGACATGAATTTGTGATTAATGGAATATAAATTATTGTTAATCAAGTCTATTTTCACGTCTTCCGGTTATTATTTACTTCAAAAAAATGAAGTTATTGAGTGACAACTGCTTGTAAACAAATGCGAGTACATTTGTGTATTTGTGAACACGTGTGCTTGTGAGGCTGTAATAATACCATTGATTTAAAGTTTAATTTTATCCATTTTAATTCCTTCTACAGATGATACTTAATAATCTTCATGATCAATATTCATTACACTTCCATTCAACAACAAAATTCATTGTGATTACCTCCTAAGATTTTTCCAGTACTATTCTTAATTAATTACCTCCCCTTTATGATACATTCATTGTACCACACGAGAGAATAACTCATTTTCTTCTTTCAACAAAACAATCAAATGCATTTTTATAATCTTCCTTATATAGATATCGTACTTCCAGTTTAAGTTTTTAAGCAACTCAAATGTTAATAGATCTTATGATTAGTATATTAAAGTTCTACTTTCTTTTAGTCAAACAAAATATGTGTGAGTGGATATTAAATATTTGGACAAGAAATACTTCATTCTCATAGGAATATAATTCTCAAAATATCGAAATGTGAAATGGAAATTTGCATATGCTGACTTTTGCTTTAATTGTTATTATTGGTTGCTTACTGAAAAACTTCCTCACAAAGTAATATTAAGGGAATATTAGTTTCTCCATTTGTGACTCTAAAGGCATTTTAATGACCATAAAATGAAATTATTTCTCTTGAATGCATTTACCCTTATGACATTACGCAAACATTCAAAATTAGAATAGAAATCCGAGTGATACATTTCTTTACATTTATTGATTAGATATTGTCAGGTGTTAAAATGACAAAGTGGAGATTACACAATGCATTTGCAAAGATCTACAAAAAAATAGGTCATAAGAATCCGCAAATTTGAACTCGTGTCAATTGAGTTTACTGTGGATTTTTTTCGCAAATTGACGGGAGTTTTCTCTCACAGTTGGTGTCAAACCAAGTATAGTTTGCTCTTGACCACAATGCTGCGCAGTGTTCACTTGTTTGAAAGTCATTCGGCTCGCCAGAAGACCACTTTTCGAAAGTTGTCTTCCCTGGTCTGTTCAACCATTTCCACTGGCCTTCGACGAATATGTCAGTAAGGCCTATCCATGTGGATTCTCCTGAAATATATGCGTGAACTACTAATTTTAGCACAAACTCAGTCGTCAAGTATTTTTAAATTTAAATTTAAATTGAAGGTAATCATTTGTGTGCAAATATGAACGAGAAATATTGTAAACGTCAATTAAAGGTAATAGGTTTGTGGAAATGTATAAGGGAAATGTTTTTAAATTAAAAGTTAATAATTTGTGTGCAAGTGTTTACGTGAAATATTTTACAGGTAAATTAAAGATAGTAATTTTGTGGAAATGTATACGTGTACTGTTTTACACGTAAATTGAAGGTGATATTTCTCAGCAGATGTACAGGTGAAGTATTTTAAAAGTAAGTTAAAATTAATAATTTTCTGCAAATAAAGTTTTCAACTATATTAAATTTAAAGATATTAATTGGAATATATAACAAATGCACGTTTGTGTTTGAGTGATTACCGTTGCTCAAACAGAAACAAATACTTTTAGTAAGTCGTGTGATTGTGCAATACAAATGTAAATTATGCCAGTTTATGAGGTCGTGTGCGTATCCTACACAAACTCTTAATTTATTTCAAACATTTTGTGTTTGAGGAAGTGTTTTTATCATAAGTTAAAAGTCTTCTCTTTCAAAGACACGTTTCTGTTTGAGGAAGTGTATTTATGGTAACAGTACAAACAATTATTGCTACATACCTGTCTGCGAGTTTGAGGGATTTATGAAGGTTGTTAAAGCCTTGAGAAAATGTATGCTTATAAACAAAGCACACAGTAAGCACACTGCCGATACTACACCACAATAAATTATCTTTCTGGCAACTGGAGAAAACATCGGGAGGGGGGGGGATTTAAAATACATGTTTATAACTGTCGATTTAAATTACTTTGTTTTGAATAGTTTACAAAATATGTTTATAATTTTGTTTTCAAACATGGTTAAACATATCTTTAGTAATCCAGTGCCAATGAATTATTTAATGTATATTTTATATGTGAAGACATGCAAGTATAGTTATAATTTTGGGGGAAAATATTTTTGCTAAATGCCAGTTTTTTGTAAATTTTTGACAAATTTCTCCATTATACAGTTGTTTCTTTAAACTAAAATTGTATTGTTGTATTGATAAGAATTCATTATGTCATTATGTTCAGATATGTTGTATGGTTTTCAGAGTTAACTAATGCTCATTATGCTTATGCTAATATCAACACCTAATGGAAAATTAAAGTTCTTACGAATTTCGTTTTTTGCCCAGTTTGCAAGAAACTCTTGCTCCTCCTCCGATTCCACCCATACCAGGTGACCGTTTCTTCTGTTACACCTCACCTGAATGGGAAAAAACACAACATATAGAAATTAGGTACTAACCTTTGCTTTTACCTTTGGGGAAAGATGGGGAATGATCGGAGGAAAGAAATATTTACTGTCTAAAATATCTTTGCATGCGACAGAGATTAAACTTGATCAACTTCACCTTAATGAAGATACAATTACTTTTATGTAATATCACTGTTATCATCATCATCATCATCATCATTATTATAACTCATATTAGATCTATGCAAACAATCATTTTACACGTCAGATCTATGTAAAAAAAACAACTATTGTACACATTACTCATTAGATCTATGCAAACAGTCTTACATTTTCAGTTCTGCCAGTTTGCATGAGACATACATTTCAACCTACTAAAGAAATAAATTAGTGTCCAGGTCCAGACAAAATTTCAAACCATTACTTACATTGGCATCGTACCAAGACATGGGTGTGTCAATAATCTTGTAGCAAGATTTTTCAAAACTAGTCCACTTGGGCTGGCACTCGGGAGTTGTCAGTTGCTATGACACACAGAGGATATCATAAATGGTGTTACATTGTTGATTCAACGCCATATGACAGTTACATTGTCTTACCCAAAATCATCTGCAATAACATATTCATATACCAGTTACATTGTCTTACCCAATATATTGTGCCATAACATTGTCATATACCTGTTATATTTTCGTACCCATGATGTTCTGCCATAACATAGCCATATACCTGTTATATGTTCTTTCCCAGTATGTTCTGCTATAACTTTATCATACTCATTATGTATCGTCTTAACCTCGATGATCTCTCATAACTTTGTCATATTTATTATATGCTACCTTACCCATAACGCATGCACTGTCATACATACGCACAGTGTATTTTTGTATCCGCGATGTATTACCGTGTTCGATGCTGTATTTCCATTCCTATTTCGCATTTGTTACCTGCATGCTGTATTTTTTGTAACTGCATGCATTTTCGCACTCAAGGACAGATCCTTTCTGTCATGACAATCTACAAACAATTAAATTTTATTTACAGTATCCAATCTCACCTGATTTAAAAAAAAAAATCCTTCTTCATTTAACTCGTTACTTTCGCTATGAAGAACACGTAAACTACAATTTAAAAAAAATAGTACCACGCGCAATGAGAAGTGCAAAATATGCTTGAAAAAAAGGACATAAATGACGTAACAGGAATTACTTTATCAAGAGTAACGTGATGAAACTAACGTAGCAGGCGTTAATTTGTCAAAAAGAAAATGACCTAAGAGGAATTAATTTGTCAAGAGCAACGTGACATGAATAGTTACATTGGTCGCTCTAAAATTGAGAACTCGCCTTTACACATAATCGCAGTAATATTTAACATCATAAGCTCAGTTACTGTCGATTGCATTAGAAAAACACTTTTACTGCAAATGAACTTGTGAAGTGCGTTACAAGTTTATATTGATGCCATTAATGTTACTTTTTTAATGTTGGAGGAGGTTGGCGACGAAATATGCGCAATTTGTACATAGGAAAAGCACGATGAATTAAAAAACATGATTTTATTTACTGTAGGGGAAACAGTCTGACGCAATACATATATTTTTAATTTAAAAAATATGTCAGCGTCAGACAGCAAATGCCGTGAGGCCGTTTACACGAGCAAACTCCTACTCTCTAAATCTCGACCCGATCGTTTAAGCACCTTAACAGGTGTTCCGGTAAATTTGCATAGCGTCTAGCCTTGACCTCTCGTGAGGTAGTCCCGGAGTGTAATAAATTGGACACGCACGATGCATCAGGTATTTTCCCAAACTATATCGCGTAGCGACCAGGTAACTGTGGTGGCAAAATTTAAACTTCTATAGTTTCAGGTGTCACAGGAAGAGATGAAAGTATTAAAAGTTTGGGAAGGTGAACATAATTAAAGTTGAATAAGTGTGTATGAATTATCTAATTTATGGATCATTAAAAACTAAGCAAGCATATATTGTTTGATATGCAGTCAGGTGCTTGCAGTATAGACAAATCTATTTCTTTCACTACCGGGAACACGTAAAATGATCAAGAAAAGGACAGAAGAACTCTTATACAAACACTGCTCCTTTATACATTGCAGAAAGCATCCTGTACAGTAAACATAAACATTTATCTCTCTGTCTCTCTGTCTGTCTGTCTGTCTCTCTCTCTCTCTCTCTCTCTCTCTCTCTCTCTCTCTCTCTCTCTCAACACACACATTTTTTTCTTTCTTTTTTATAACAAATCTGTCAATATTTTCTTTATCTATGTGTATTTCTTTGAATTTTTTTTTAAAGAACTTGTTTGAAACTATAAACCAAAACTATAAACCAAAATCTTGATCATTAGTAGCCGAAATATGTTCTTGGAAAAATAAAGCATGTTTAAAGTAAATAATGCTGGGTGAGCTAAATTATGATGGAAAATTGCATAAATAAAATGTTTGCATTACAATTTTGCGCTCTCTCTCTCTCTCTCTCTCTCTCTCTCTCACACACACACACACACACACACACACACACACACAAAGTTAAAAGTGCTGTTTACGTATTCGCGTGCAACTATATTACAGTCCTCCACAAGAAGAGAATGCCAAATATCTGGAAAATGAGGTCTACTGTATTAAAGGTATTTAGGTGTAAACAAGGTGACAAGCACTATCCTATATCACCTGTATAAATAGGTTGACACCTAGTCTCATTTGCTTTGACCAGATGGAGTGTAAACACATTGGTCCGAGTAGGAAAAACGTTTTGACATGAGAGGTGTATATTGATGTAAATAATGTGTAGATGGCTTTTGTTTCATAAAGTCAGCATTAATTGCATTTAAAATATTTTATTTTATCCGACGAACTAATTAATTAATAGATTTAATGAACAAAGACATTGCTAACTCTGCCATATGAAATGTGCCACTGGTTACATAAAACAAATAATAAATACAATTTTACTAAAATAAAAGAATAAAATAGTATATATATATATATATGCGATTTTAAATGTTCGTAATATTATGTCATCAATTATTTTTCACGTGGAAAGTTATAGAAATATTATGGACTACTTTGCAAATTTCAGCATGTATATATATACATTAAAAAAAATATTTTAATAAGTTACAAAATCATTGGAAACCATACCCCACAGGCAAATGACATCATAACGAGCACAAATCCTGCTGTTGCCACTCCTATACACATCTTCGTCAGTAATGAAAATCTGAAAGAAAACATATTCATTACAAATACATTTAAATTTATAAAATTAAAATGAAGAAAACATGCCAGCCATACCAATGGTTTCAAATTAACTAACGAAACAGTAATCACCTGTTGAACGGGCGTTTGATCATTAGTAGCCGAAATATGTTCTTGGAAAAATAAAGCATGTTTAAAGTAAATAATGCTGGGTGAGCTAAATTATGATGGAAAATTGCATAAATAAAATGTTTGCATTACAATTTTGCGCTCTCTCTCTCTCTCTCTCTCTCTCTCTCTCACACACACACACACACACACACACACACACACACACACACAGAAGAATTAATATAATTACCAGAGTGTTGGACTATCTTCAAGTATAGACGTTGTAACAGAACAAAAATATCACTTGTGTAATCATCAAAATCAAAGACAAACATTAAAGGGAATGCGAGTATGAATGCAAAGGAAAGCAAGAGTATTAACATTACGAAACATTTAAACATTTTTTAAATTAGCAAAATCGACCAGCAGCTACACAAGCAAGTGAACATGATTGCGTGTGTGTGTGTGTGTGTGAGTCAATAACACAAATATAACATTTGCTGGATAAAAAAATTCACGACATTGAAAACATGTAAAATCTAAAGAAGTTTAAAATCTACATTTGGAAGACATTTCTAATTCTGTCCTCAGACAGTTTCTCGGTCATATATTATACAGTATATATTATACATTATTCATTATACATTATACATTTTTCACTTCATTTGTATAATACTACAAGGGAACATTGAATTTACTTTACATCACCTGCATGTTTTCTTACTCTCAGTGTTTGTATTGATTTTTAAGACCAGGGCAGACCAAACATTTTTTTTTTCACCGTAAAAGCAGCTCTTTAAGAAAGCTGGTTAATACGATTCAACACAGAGTAACATGTCATTATTCATTTACTTATTTAACTCCTGTCACTTTAACTATCACGACATTCTTGCTTAATTACTGTTACATTACCTATCACATTCTTGTTTAATTCCTGTTACTTTACTGATCACGACATTCTTGTTTAATTCCTGTTACTTTACCTATCACATTCTTGTTTAATTCCCTGTTACTTTACCTACCACGACATTCTTGTATAACTCCTGTTAATTTACCTTTCTGGATGTGAGTTCTCCAATGTATTCTTAGACTTGTCCAGATCCATGTGAATACATAAAAGAAAATAGTGATTGTAACCTGATGTAGGAACTGACGACAACAATCTATTCCCAATATTTTTCTCACAGCTAACAATCGACTGTTAATAACGATGATTAAAATATTCAGGTTACGAAAGTAGCTACTTAAAAAAGCAAGAAAGACATCCGTTAAATAAATTTCAATATAACTAACCGTTATGAAGAAAGATATCTCAGCCGTCTAGATGTGAGGTAGACGCGTTGTAACCTAAGTGTTGAACAGATCGGTTTATATTCATTTTCTGGAATCTAATTCCTATTGTCTTGAATGCTGATTAGATATGATAAAACCATTCGTCCTTGACATGAGAGCCATAAACCATTCTGCCAAAGCCCTTTTAAACTTTAATTTATCAGTTACTTACTCCATTGTTAAAAGTGGACACAGACCAAGTCCACGAAACAAATGTTGCATTCTCAGACGACTGGTCAAGAAGTTAACCTCTCTTGACCCTCCTATACACTCTGCATACGTTGTCATCCAACTGTATATTGTTTTCCATTTATTATATCTATAAGCAAAAGCATTTAATATAATTATTTTAGATTAATAATAGTATTATACTATTCAAGAACACCAGCAATAATATTAAAAGGACTTAAACAATACTAATGATTAGGGCAATGACGAAATAAAACGTTTTGTCTGTGAGAAAATAAATGCTCTGAACAGTCTGAGGGAATAGCACTACAGAGGTTTGCATCAGTAGATTTTAATGCACGCCACTTTGTCTTAAGAAGCGCCAAGTAAGAAATATAAACTGAAATGTAAATTTACAAGAGACGAATGCTAAAATTAAAATGGAATATATTTTAATATTTGCACGTCAAAGTAATTAATGAAAATAATTGTAAAGGATGAAGAAGTTATAGTGCTTTGTTTTGAGCTAAATGTGTCTTCTGCATCATGTTAGGCAACATTTTATATCAAACATTTAATTACAAATGCCATTTCAGAGTGACTTGTACATATCCCATAATATGTAACGTAGCAGTCCCTCCTGATATTCAATTACATACAGACTACTAATGTATTTGTATTGTTGGTCTTTAGTTCAAGTTAAAATACAGATATAGTCCAGTTCCCCAGGGTTCACTACATTAAATTAATTCTTATTTTAATCTGATATATTTTTTATCTGGAGATTTCTGCTACTTTATCATTACTTTGGAGTTATTCCATCATGTCTGCAAAGTGCAGTGAATGTGGTCGATAAATTTTCCATTTCTCTGTGGTATCGGATCCACCCGACGTGGGCGTTAAGTGGAAAGGGGTATTTCGGTGTCACGTTAAAGTGTGGTAAACAAGAAGACAGACGGCAAAGGTCAGAAAGCAAGAAAGGTGTCACGTGTTGAAAAATGAGGTCACCTTCAACCTAGTTTCAGAGATTGTCCCCTTTGCGCGTGGCCTCAGAATTAGAGCAACTGTTAGCAGTCAGCTTGCGGGTCACGATTATTTACTGAAATATAAGTGTCTCCAAAGCGCGCAAAAATGTTTGTTTTCTATTTTGGATTTGACAGGAAACGACTCAACGAGAAAAGCGTGCATTAGCCAATGGTAATAATAGATTCCAGAATTGCACACAGTTAACTTAATAACTTGATAACTGAGAAATAAAGCCTAGCTTTCATCAAGACATAATAATACCAACAGGCAAACAGACAGACATATGGATGGATGAGTGGGAGGGTAGACGGTCGGACAGAGATAGATAGATAGATAGATAGATAGAAAATAGATAGATAGATAGAAAATAGATAGATAGATAGATAGATTGAGTGAGTGAGTGGTTCACAGCAACCATAAAAAGACTTTGAAAAATGAGAACCGTCTTGAAAAAGTACTTGAAATGTCTTTTTGTACTTGAAATGTCTTTTTGTACTTGAAAAGAACTTTAATTTGCCTGTTATCCATTGAATGATTTGAGAAGACCTTGATTGAGAAATATCCGAACCCTTTCCGCTTCCATCAGTTTACATGAACATGTTTATTTGAAATAAGATGGTGTGGAAACATAAGCAAATTATTATATTACCACCCTTGCTGACTTTTTGATAGTTCGGCATTTAGTTCGGTCGTTTCCGGTTTTTCATTGAAAAGCCTGAGGTAGGAATTCAAGAATTCCAAACTGAAACTCTAAGAACGTTTGGAAACTGTAAATAATTTACACAGGGATCTTAGCCACCTTGAAAGTCCTTGAAAAATTAGGGCCGTTTTGAAATGTTCTTGATCTTTTTTAGTCCTTGAACAGGACTTGAATTTTCGTAAAAACCCTTGAATTATTGGAGGTCCTTGATTTTATAAAGAAATACCCCACCTCATTTCAATAAA
Organism: Sinotaia quadrata; assembly: GCA_028829895.1. NCBI lineage: Eukaryota > Metazoa > Mollusca > Gastropoda > Architaenioglossa > Viviparidae > Sinotaia > Sinotaia quadrata. The sequence continues at coordinate 9,647,141 of CM054179.1, read as the reverse complement.
ATGCCGTGAAAATATTTGAAAATCATATTACCGCCAACGCAATGTTGTTATATTCGTATTTCACTAAGGTATATTTCGGTATTTCGATTCAGCTCCATTTTAAGTGGAGCACCCAGAGATAGGCTACTGGAAATTCTAATTTGGAGCACTCAGCTCCATTTTAAGTGCAGCACCCAGAGATAGGCTACTGGAAATTCTAATTTGGAGCACTCAGCTCCATTTTAAGTGCAGCACCCAGAGATAGGCTACTGGAAATTCTAATTTGGAGCACTCAGCTCCATTTTAAGTGCAGCACCCAGAGATAGGCTACTGGAAATTCTAATTTGGAGCACTCAGCTCCATTTTAAGTGCAGCACCCAGAGATAGGCTACTGGAAATTCTAATTTGGAGCACTCAGCTCCATTTTAAGTGCAGCACCCAGAGATAGGCTACTGGAAATTCTAATTTGGAGCACTCAGCTCCATTTTAAGTGCAGCACCCAGAGATAGGCTACTGGAAATTCTAATTTGGAGCACTCAGCTCCATTTTAAGTGCAGCACCCAGAGATAGGCTACTGGAAATTCTAATTTGGAGCACTCAGCTCCATTTTAAGTGCAGCACCCAGAGATAGGCTACTGGAAATTCTAATTTGGAGCACTCAGCTCCATTTTAAGTGCAGCACCCAGAGATAGGCTACTGGAAATTCTAATTTGGAGCACTCAGCTCCATTTTAAGTGCAGCACCCAGAGATAGGCTACTGGAAATTCTAATTTGGAGCACTCAGCTCCATTTTAAGTGCAGCACCCAGAGATAGGCTACTGGAAATTCTAATTTGGAGCACTCAGATGGAGCTTATAACTTATAGCTTTAAAAAAATCATAATCCAATTCCGAAATGGGACTTATTTTTTCGTTTCTTCTGCTCACAGCTTGTACATTCATTGCTTTTAGCGCGAATATACACGCCTTCTTGAATATCGCTTGATTCATTTTACTTATAGAATTGAATACTGCTGTTGATGAATAAAGTTTTCTTCTTGCGTACGAAGACATTTTTTGTAACTTTTTAAAAAGAAATAGAATCAGATTTTGCTCTTTAATGTATTACACTTGACAATGGGGAATTGTATATCTAGTGTAAGGGAGAAATGGCTCTCTATGTATATATCAAAGTAAGCTTGAAAATCATGGAAATCTGGGCAATCAGAGTTACTTCTCTTGAGGTGGTAGGCAAACAAAACATTGACGATAACAGTATCAGAATTAGTGAGAGTTTCAAAATAATTAACAGTGGGTAGAGGATGTGCTGTTTAAAAATGTACCGACAACTCTGTGAGGAAAATAGACATTTTCTGCTTTCGTTTATTACTTGATGTAAAAATGAAATGGTTTTGAGAAATTTGATGATAGAGATGAAACACTAGCGATACCCATCCTGATACATAATGGTTGCTTGAGGCTAAGACTCGTGCAGGTTTTATGTCATTCACTGTGTGCACCACACACACACACACACACACACACACACACACACACACACACACACACACACACACACACACACACAAACACACACACACACACACACACACACGCACAGACACACACATACACATATATATACACGCACGCACGCACACACAAACACACACATACACACACACACGCACTCACACATACACACACACATACACACACATGTATGTGTATTGGAGAAAGAGGTACAATTGGGGCTTCTAACTGGCTATCGAACAGTTAAGGTGAATGCAATCAAGGTGAAGAATCATTTGTGAGTGTTCGTCAACGGCCTCTTGTAGAATCCTACAGGTATCATTACAAATAATAACTTGTAAGCTAAAAAAAATTACATGAGTAAATTATATTATTAAAGCACTAATAATTGATGTATATTAACTGATGTGAATATTTGACGAAATTTATTTGTGTTATTTGAATAACTTTGTCATAATATATAATGTACTGTATTATTTGTTAAAGGCTGAATGACAAAGCTTTCACATAATTAATATCTAACGAAAGAAAACAAATAGAAAAATTACAGAGTATATTTACAGAAAACAGCTTGGGTCATTAAAACATTCGTTACTGGATTTTTAAAATCATATCTTCGTTGTAAATATTTAACCAGATTTGTTTCATACGTTGTTTTATATGAATTGTGACCTGATTTATGATGTACTATACGAATGCTTTGATAAAGTCCAAGTGAGACAACTGGAACCGTTTATTACAAAATTATTTTTTTTCAGGAAAATTATAAAACAGAAACTTATTTGATAATCTACAGAGTAAATTAGACAACGATTTAAAAAAATATTCTTAATATATTTTTTATCAGATTCATATGAATATTTTATGTTAAAGAATTAACTATGACATGTTTTATAATGTACCCGATGACATGTCATTCTCACATAACAGAACGTTTTGAATACTAAGATGTTTGTAAAAAATATATTTACTTTATTTAATATACAATTGTGTGTACTGATATTAAATTTGCGTATGACGTCATGAATTGTTTGCAACAAAATATAAATGGATTATTGTAAGAAATTTTTTTTTATTTTTTATTTCGAATCTTATTGCATACACTAGTAGCCCTTGAATTTCATGATAGTAGGTACTTGAATGTCATGGATGTTATTTTTCAAAAATCGCCCATAGGAAATTGTAGTCTTGAGTAACTCTCAATTTATGTCAAGTAACTATCATAATAATAATAAAATACTTTGGTTTTATTCTGTTGCTTGTAAGCATCACATAGTACTGCAGTGCAGGGTTTGTAACTGTTCTAATTAATTGTGAGGGTGAACTTTCTTAAAAGTGAAAAGTAGCTGAAATTATAAATGGATTTTAAAAAGAATACAGTTTTGTTAATGTCAAACATATTAAAGAATTTTAAAATTATTTTTTAAAAAAATATTTTGAATTCAAAGTAAATCTTACCTGTCGATGTATACCTTGAAAATGTTCTTAAAGATTTTCATCAAAATGACCTGTACAGCCGTGAATAATTTTAGAAATGTTATTTCATTTTGTAACTGCATCCACTACAAAGTAACAAAAATAATAATAATAAAAAAAAGGAAATACAAGCAGCTGAAGAAAACGGAAACACAACAGCCAGCAGATCCAAACAAGGCGAAGTTTACCAGCTGCTAGAATTGTAGAATCCCACTTGCCACTCCCCACAGCCCATCGCTCCAGTGCGAAATCAGCGTAAGGCGGAAGTGGTCCTCATCACCTACAAAAATGAATAGATTGGAACGGGTTAATTAATATTTATTTTCTTAAACCGAATGTAAGGAGGTTGACTTTATCTGATTTTGAATTAATTCTTCGAATTTAGTTACAAGGGACCTGTCTAGTACGCGTTTTGATAAATAAGAACATAATTATTGTCTGCTTCACTACCCTAATTCTGATTAAAATACAAGAGACTATCCTAAGTTATATCCCTTTTGCAATTAACACAGTAGTGTAAGAGACAGATAAAAGGAGAATAAATGAGTAAAAAGCAAATAAGTTCGACCCAGCAGTCTTGGACAGAGAAATATTTGTGATTAGCCCGATTCTTTCCCTTACTTCCTGTGTTGGGCTTTTATAGACCCTTATGCTTAACTTTAAAATAATTGTTTTTAATGTTAACAGCTGCCCTTATGTTTCACGGTCGTTAAAATAGTTACTTTTACACTTATGAAAGCAAATCACAATAGTGCGTACAGCTATTACATTAGATATAGTGTAGCACTTTCAATCAACATGGTAAGCGATGGCCATGAATCTTGAAATGAATATTTGGTTAACATTAATAAAAATACTCAGGTAAACCAGCAACACAACCAACAGCTTCATTCAAGTGTTTGTGCTGTCTATTAGTATTTATTATGTTAATATTACAACTTATCAACTTATATGTGGGTTAATATGAACAGACTTAATAAAGTCCCTAGTGTATAAATTGTATAATTATAATTCAATAGTTCTATCCCAAGATGAGATTAAAAAATATGTGATTCACACAATTACAAGTACACTATTTCAATCCGGGATGAGACTCAGGTATGCTATGTTTTGTTGGGAGAAAGGGAAGATGTTAAATCTCCACCACCCCTGACTGCCCATAACCGTATGTTAATCCCCACCACCACCACCACCAAACACACCTTCTGGCTTGCCACATATGTTAGAAAGATGAATGATAGTTAATGCAGAATAGAAGAATGATAGTTCTAGAAGATAGCTTGAGCCCCCCTCCCCAACCTAAGCCATGATAGTAAGTAATTACAGATGACAGACTACAACATATACCATGTAAGTGAGTATTGCTAACATGAGTGGCCTAAGTATCAACTATAGTGTATTCAAAAATAAATAACATAACGCAGCATGGTTATATATAGAAAGTAAAACATAATTACAATTATAAATGAATATCATTCATAATAACAACCATGCAGTGTTGTAGGAGAATGTTCATTTTGAGTCCCATGGCAATGCAGTGGTTAATTGGTTTGTTCATATGAGCAAACTATCAATGAGTTTATAAGAGAATATGGAATGTTTCTTAGTGAACTCTAAAAAGTACTTTGCTCTAAGTTTGTTTGAATTGATTGAATCATGATTGAAGGTGTGCAAATGTTGACTTTATAATTATGAGTCCTCTAGTGTCCCAGTGACTGTCATTGCAGACGTTCATGTCTTTAGAAAATATCCTTCATATTTTAGTCATTCTGCTCTGGTGCTGCTTTGTGGTGCAATACTCAAAATCAACACTCAAGATAAAATGGTTCTGTTCTGGTGCTGTTTCACGGCTCAATGCTTGTTGATCAACTTCTCAGGAACTGTATCAGATAAAGAGCTGATCTGTCAAGTAAAATACGCATGCTGTAAGAAACTGTTCTCAAATGTTTCATACTTAGAAGCTACTTAGAAGTGGAAACTGTAAGAATAGAGTATGGAAGTGAAAAACTGAGAGAGTTCAAAATAAACTAATAGAAGATTGACTAGATTATTAAACAGCTGATACCCTGACCTACATAAGACAAATAATGTTGAATACTGGTGTATTACTATTAATTACATTGATTAGTCACAGTGGAGTTAATGTTCTGGCTTGAAGATGATTGAATAGTTGATAGAAAGTTTTTAACAGTCTTTTGCTATAGAAATATAAGAGACCATCAAAATGTCTGGTGTTGATTAGTCCGACTTTCTTGTACTAGATCGTTAAAAAATTTTAGTGCTAGAAAGTCCGGCTGGTTCAGTGCTAGACTGTCACTGTTGTTACATTAATATGTTTGCCAGTCTGGGATTGTATGGGAACTTTTCACCTTCTTCAGATGTTCTCAGTTTTCTCTTGCATTCAGGAGGGTAGGTATTGGGGTCGCTGCTGTTTTTGGATGTTTGATTTTGGTGCTTGCATCTTGCTCTAATTGTTGTGGTCAGCTTTTTTTCTTTTTTTTTTTCCTGTATTGCAATGGGTTCATATTTTGTATGTGAAATTTAAATTGTGGGACATTTCATATCCTCTCTGTATGTTTGTAGTGTGTCCCATGGGCACTAGAGTAAATGGGGTTTGAGGCCTTCCAGACATTGGTTCTGCCAATCTTGATGTTTGGAATTGGTATTGCGAGTCATTTGGGGCATGTTTTCGATGTCAAACTTTTCCATGAATGTGACTGACTGTAGCTATTGCTAACCATCCTGCTTTGGGTAGTGTCACAATTAGGTTGAAGCATGCAGAATTGTTATTGTGGCCGCTATTGGAAGCCATACAAACTATGGTCTGTGTTCGTACTTTGATTTTTGTTTGGTTTGTTGGGGTGTATGCCATCATTGAAGTCCATCTGGCAACTTAGGAACTGCCTTTGGTTCTCCACTACCTTTGGGACACCATCACAGGGAAAATTTGCAACAAGCAGCTGCATTTGTTCTTGTTAGTTGCAGTATGTGTTTGTATCATGCATATCTTCTCTTAGTTGATTTTTGTAGTTTTATCTTCAGGCATTGGGCCAGCAGTTTCAGACTGAGCTGCCCTTTGCACCCATGGAAGAGTGGGATGAAGAGGCGAAGTGTTGATGTCTGAAACTACCCATCACTCATCACCAGCATTGTAGTAAGGAAACGTTGCCATAAGTGGGCATGTGCAGCATACATGCAATATCGATTCTGTCTTCTAAGATGATTGTTGCCCTCTTGGTCAAATGTTGTCCTCTTTGTCGAATGTTGTCCTCTTGGTTGAATGTTGTCCTCTTGGTACAATGTTGTCCACTTGGTCGAATGCTTTAATAGACTAAAAACCTGTAATAAATAAAGTAGTGCAATGTAAATACAATATTAAGCAACCGCTACTAAAACATATTATTAGTAAATTCATATTTTGACAAAAAGCCACCCTAATTATTGGTTATAATGCTGCTGCTGATGATGATGATTACTCATCCATAACTAATTAATTGCAAGTGATAAAATATATCAATGTATGTTAGTAATATTAATAAGGAAACCATTTGTCTCTCTAACTTGGCAGATATGTGTTTGCTGTGAACATTTTCTCTCTTTCTCAGCATTTAAGACAAACACTGTCACATAATATTTTCTTAGACAAAAGACGTCCTAAGAAGGGAGAAGATAAACTGATCTTTAATCTATATTTATTGAACCCCCATCCACCCACAATCTCTCCAAAATATGGTTGTCAATATGTGTAACAAATGTAACAAAACTTTAATAATACATTTATTAAATCAGCAATCAAATATGCATATAACAAATGCATTGAAAACATTTTACATCAATATTTCCATGAAAACATGTTTGAATAATTTCAACGATTATTGATTCTTATAACTTAACACACTATTCAAAAGATTAGTTTCAATATAAATCACAGGATAACTCTTATCAGAGAACAGAAAATGAGTTATAGAGAGATAAGCAATAATAGTTTGTACAAAACCTTGTATAGAGAATGAGTTATAGAGAGATAAGCAATAATAGTTTGTACAAAACCTTGTATAGAGAATGAGTTATAGAGAGATAAGCAATAATAGTTTGTACAAAACCTTGTATAGAGAATGAGTTATGGAGAGATAAGCAATAATAGTTTGTACAAAACCTTGTATAGGGAAATACTGCAATAATCCACAAAATGCTTTCATAGCAAGGTCACAAGTTTATTCCTCACAACAGAATTGTCTGTTCTTCATGTTTCTCAGAATGTTTTACATATAGATTGGTTTAGAATTTCTAGACTGTCCAGACAATTCTAAAACATTCTTTGAAGTCAAATAATTCTGTTTTAGCAACATTTAAAGTAAGATTGAAATAAGCAACTAGATAAAGAACACGACTGTGCCTCTGCATCAGTACAACACCTACCCCTGCATTACTATATAATGGGTTCCTTATTGAAATCAGGCAAATGAAGGATAGGAGATCATGCTTGTCAGTCTATCAAACTAGCAAAGCTGGCTTCACACACCTCACTCCAAATCAATTTTATATAACAATTTAAATTTAAAATAGGGAGGGACACATTTACTCTCACAGCACGATTGATATTGGCCATTTAGTGTAATGATATTAATTTTGGCCTGTCTGACTCACAGACTGGAATTTGCCAAAATTCTTTTGTCAAATCTAGTTTAGAAAAAACAACAACATATTTTACTCAGCTGAGCTGAGTGAAAAGGTTCTCTGCTCTGTTTCAGGCATCAGTTTAACTGAAAAATCAATGAACCTGTTCAGATGTTTGTAGTCCACACATACTCTTAATATGGCATCCTTCTTATTAATTGGGATTGTAGTGTGATCATAAATTGGCACATACTAGTTTTTCTGGGTTTATCATAAAAATGTCACAAGTTTCTTTTATCATGTTCCATATTTGTTGAGCATCTGTGTCTGAGAGGTCTAGATTTAAAATAACATCATTAACAGTTTCAATGTCTGTTGGGTGAGGTATGAATTCGTCATTGGATACAGAGGTAGTACTGTCCTCTAATACAACAGTACAGACCATATTATCAAGACATTCATTACAAGCTTTCATAATATTAGCATGAAAAATCACCACTTTAGATCTGATCTGAATTTGGAAATTGCAATTGAAATTTCTTAACAACTTCATACTAATCATAGAGTCCTTGCCATGATACATCTGATTTGTTTTAGTGTATAGTTAAGAACACCAACACCCGTGCACCAAATTCAATGTTACACACTTTTTGTTTTACAGTTCTACAGACGTGCTTGTCTAGCTTTACAGTTGTGCACATTCTCAGGCGCTATTTGACATGAGGTACCAAGACAGTTCACAAGTTTGTTCAATTGTTAATATGTCCTTTATACAGATTCCACTAGCCCACTCTCTGTCTAATATTTTCATATTGTTGACACATGTCCAGTAACAGTTGTACAGTTTAAGAGTTTGAAGGGTGAAAAAAGAGTTGAATCATGTGTACGTAGTGCAATGCAAAGTATTGGTAAATACACATCCCAGTCTTGTGGTACTTAGTGCAATGCAAAGTGTTGGCAAATACACATCCCAATCTCATGGTCATTCCACTCAGCTTTCTTAAGGACTTGGTAAGCATAGCATTCACATTTTTTATTAAACCGTTACATGTATGGTGGTAAGGAGTAGTTCTAGACACTTCACTCTCAATAATTGATTACTCCATCTCATTAACTCACTCATGAATTGAGTCATTCTCTCAGAGAAGATTTCTTCTGGAAATCCTACACACGAAAAATGGTGAACCGGCCATTTGCTGCCAACGTGGTACTAATATAACTAAGAGCAACTGCCTCAGGGTATTACATAGCATAATCAGTGTTGGTGATAATTCATCTGTGGCCTTGACCCAATGAGTATACAAATTCTCCCATGAGATTGACGGCTAAAATATCATAAACAGTGCCCAAGGTCGTGTTATGTTAACATTGGCAAAAGTATATAATAATCAAACTTAGAAATATTGGTAAGCAAATTTTCTCAGTCACAGTATGTATGAGGGGGCTTGATCTATCTTCTAGAATTATCACTCTTATATTCTACATTATCTGTCATTCATCTTTCTAACACGTGTGGTCTGGCAGAAGGTGTATTGGGGGAATTAGCCTGAGGTTATGGACGGCCAAGTGTGGTGAAGAGTTAACATCTTGCCCATCTCCCTGCAAAACTTCACAAGCTCCAAAGATTTTATTATGATAGCAGTACATTTCATGTTTTGAAATCATCATAGCTTTCGGATTTGATTTCATTTCGTATGTGGGATAATGATTTATTATTTTATTTCTGATCGCAAGTAATATTTGTTTGAAGCATTTTGTAAAACAAAACATGTTGAAAAATATTGTTGAAATTGTTAAGATCCTGTAGATATGGTTTTGTGTCTCAGATAAAAGGTTTTGAACAGATATTTTGTTGCATTATTAAGTATGGGAACATGTTCATTGAACATAACTTAAACTGTAAATGAATCTAAAATAAAGAATTATACATTTAATGCATTCATCTTAATGAATTTTAAATTTTCACAACTTTATAATGGATAAGATAATTTTTATTGACAGTAATTATCATATGATTATTCTGCAGCTCAGAGAATGTTTCGTAATGCACTGGTTTGCAAATGTTTGCATGTTGTTATTATAGTCTACCAGTAGACTAACTGTCTCATGTATTGTCCTTCATTCTATTATATCGTATTCAAGATTATAACTAGTTCATGATCGAAATACTAGTTAATTGACAAACGTATTTCTTTATTTTCATATACAATAAATTTAATCAACAATCAAAGATGTAACATAGTGATATGATCGAAAGAGCGTTGACATTTACACCACTTCACAACAACGTTTGATTGATGCTAAACATTCATTTTGTCCTAGCAGAGACATCAGCAGTCAAATGCATATACACAGACACACAGACAGACACACACACACACACACACACACACACACACAAACACACACACACACACACACGCACGCACGCACGCACGCACACACACACACACACACACACACACACACACACTCTTCATAGACATCAGACTGGTGTTTTCGACAGTAAAGTGTAGTCAATGTACACAAACCTTTCAATAATGGCTGCTGTCACTAGCACGTGTTCACAATCACGCTGTTTGGAACAAGTCACTGTCTTTCTTATTAGATGACGATATCTCTTCTAGGCATGTTACACAACTGTTCCAGAAATTTGATGTGCTCACAAAGCACTCCGTGGAGAATCACCCATAATTAAAAATGGAGTAATAAAAGCACCTAGGAATGTTCCCGAATTTCCATGTATGCTACTCAGCACACAACAGGGAATGTTCCCAAATTTCCATGAATGCTACTCAGCACACCATGAGCAATGTTCCCTAATTTCCATGTATGCTACTCTGCACTCCACGAGGAATGTTTCCAAATTTCCTTGAATGCTACACAGCACACCCATGAGGAATGTTTAGGAAACGTTTGAAAATTCTCGAGACCAAACTCAAACCACAATGTTCGGCCATATTGGCTCTCAAACGGAATTCACATGAATCAACTTACAGCAGCATGTTGACTTATAAGTTCGACAAAAATGCTTTATTCACACATCAACTAGATCCAGTAAAGTACAGTAATCATTATAAGACTAGGAACAAAAAATAATGCACTCCTTTGATAAACTAATGATCACCTTTATGTCTGGATTCGAATTATCTCAAACAAGTTAGGAATATAAGATTTTCTTCAACAAATATCTTTCGGTCCATCCCTATTGGAAGAATATGTTTTGAACAAGTGTGAGACAGTCAGAAAAAATTACTTGGAACTGGTTTGGATTGGATCAACACATTCTAGCATATTGTTTAGAATGAGTTGTTTGTTCCAACTCTAAGACTTACAAAAGTATCATTATAAGCAGTGCCCAGTGTTGCGTTACGTTACCATTGGCAACACAATAGGATTATTAAGATTACAAATAGGGATAGTCAAATTTATTCTGCCAAACTCTCTCTCTCTCTCTCTCTCTCTCTCTCTCTCTCTCTCTCTCTCTCTCTCTCTCTCTCTCCAAACTATATATCCACCCTTCCATCCATCCATCAATCCATCTGACTGAATGACCGACTGTTTGTCTGTCTGTCTGTCTCTGTCTACCTACATCGTGTAAGAGAAGTATAAACTATGTATTTGAATATGTATTTATATTGTGGTCCCCTCCCCATTAGTTTAGCATGATTGGATTAACAAGACCTGATTATTAATCTAGCATACTACCAAAATATAAATTAATACTGCAATACCTCTTAAAGATATTATGCGTATGTAAATATACATTTAAGTAGGTAGGTAGGTAGGTCAACGGCATATAGTTACTACATACTGTATATACTGTCTGTGCTTACTTAATACAAAATAATTCATTTGTATTATATACTAATTTCTCTTCAATTAATATAATTTATATAAGTATTATTCGGTATCCATGTCCAGCACCTGAGCGTAAAGTTCACTCGGTCGTCTGATTTGGTCAATTTCAGCTGACCAAATGGATCAAAGTGACACCTACTATAACTAAGAGAACGGAAGTTGCTAGATTGCAATAAATTAAATTACCCCCCCCACACTCTCCAACAAAAACAAATAAAAGAAACAAACAACGTTTGTACTTAGAAATCAGTGCACTATGGTAAAAATGTCAAGCCCCGTGTTAAATTGTTAGGATTTACTAGCAATTCTGTGTGTTGTTTTTCTTGTTTTTCAGTATGTCATCATGGAAAACTGTAGTATTGGATAGTATTGCGGTAAACATGATGAATGCTATAAACATGTCTACTCTAATTCAATTGTATTAACCGATCTTTCAGATCTGTCTGAGAATGACTGCAAGTTACTAATGAGAAGACGTTGCTGTGGTGACAGATCACCAGATGCATCAGTATGTTCACATCTTAAAATGGCTTTTCTCAAGACATATTCATAATTTCAGAAACGTTGATGTGATCCATTTACCCTGCATCCAAACGTTGCAGTGATCCATTTACCCTGCATCCAAACGTTGCAGTGATCCATTCACCCTGCATCCAAACCTTACTGTGATCCATTCACCCTAAATCCAATGTTGCAATGATCCATTCACCCTGAATCCAATGTTGCAATGATCCATTCACCCTGCATCCAAACGTTGCTGTGATCCATTCACTTGCATCCAAACGTTGCTGTGATCCATTCACCCTGCATCCAAACGTTGTTGAGATCCATTCACCCTGCATCCAAACGTTGCTGTGATCCATTCACCTGCATCGAAACGTTGCAAGAAAGAAGTTGTTGAGAGAAATTGACATTGAAACTGCTGATTCTATCAGTCATTTGTATGGATTATATGTTCATCCTGGTCAGAAACTGTGTGTAAGCTACAGAAAAAAACTAAGCGTCTATGCAGTATATAATAAAAACTGGCGAAAGTGCAAGTCTAGCAATCGCATCTGGTACTTTGGGGATATTAAAGGTAAACTCTGAACTTTCTGAACACAACAGTGAAAACTAGAGGTGTGTATGTAATCTTGATCCAGAGATATTCAAAGATGAAAATGACAAACGTCATGTTGCCGTGAATTTATTTACGGATAACCCTTAACCTAGTTACACAGACATATCTCCTAAAGTTTTTGAATTTAAGGCAACACACTTTCCATTTCTTCACCAAAACGGACTACAAACAGTTGGTAAAATATTAACTGAAATCAAAACATTCAGGCTGGAAGACTTGGTTGGATTGACATGAAATGACAATATAGTGCTTGAGTACAAATTAAACATGGTGATTGAGTGTAAATTAAACGTGGTGATTGAGTGTAAATTAAACATGGTGATCGAGTGCAAATTAAACATGGTGATTGTGTGCAAATTAAACATGGCGACTGAGTGCAAATTAAACATGGTGATTGTGTGCAAATTAAACATGGCGACCGAGTGCAAATTAAACATGGTGATTGAGTGCAAATTAAACAAGGTGATCGAGTGCAAATTAAACATGGTGATTGAGTGCAAATTAAACAAGGTGATTGAGTGCAAATTAAACATGGTGATTGCGTGCAAATTAAACACGGTGATTGAATGCAAATTGAACATGGTGATTGAGTGCAGTTTAGAAATATGAAATGAGTGCAAATTTAAAAATTTGAATTCAATGCAGTTTAAAAGTATGTCATTAGTGAAATAAATGCTTTTAATTAACAATTCTTGTTTTTGTCTAATTTCCTTAATTTAAATGTCGGAGTGTATAACTTTAATGTTTAAGTGATGATGACAAAAGTACGTTGGCATTTAATGGTGAGCAAGAGTGAGTAATTCGAGAAAACGATCACAGTAACATAAATGAGCACACAATATAACACACATAACACGGGAGCTTACAAACAGGCATACTGAGTGAACTCTTCAAAACAGAACTTATTACAAAAGTGAAGACTTACTAACAGGCATACTGAAGTGAACTCTTCCAAACAGAACTCATTACAACGTGAAGACTTACTAACGGGCATACTGAAGTGAACTCTTCAAAACAGAACTTATTACAACGTGAAGACTTACTAACAGGCATACTGAAGTGAACTCTTCAAAACAGAACTCATTACAAAACACAGATACCTAAGTGAAATCTAGTGTCTACACTATGAAACGAACTGTTATCGATTTACAAGCTAACAGACAAATTAAGTGTATATAACTTCAGGAGACATGGCAACATACAAAATTTATACCCACTTTGAGGGACAAAGTAAATCATTAAAGACAAGCTAACAAACATGAGAGACAAAGGAAATCACTAAAGACATGGCTAACAAACATGAGGGACAAAGAAAATCATTAAAGTTGAGCTAAAAGATATGAGTGACATCGAAAAATTATTAAAGACAAGCTAAAAAACATGAGAGACAAAGGAAATCAGTAAAGTCAAGCTAAAAAACATGAGAGACAAAGGAAATCAGTAAAGTCAAGCTAAAAAACATGAGAGACAAAGAAAATCATTAAAGACAAGCTAAAAAACATGAGAGACAAAGAAAATCATTAAAGACAAGCTAATATACATGAGAGACAAAGAAAATCATTAAAGACACGCTAAAAAAACACGAGAGACAAGGAAAATTATTAAAGACAAGCTAATATACATGAGAGACAAAGAAAATCATTAAAGACAAGCTAAAAAGACACGAGAGACAAAGGAAATCATTAAAGACAAGCTAAAAATGTGTACGTTTCATAAGAAACAGACACATCAGTCACAAAATCATAATCACCGAATTTCAGAGTAGTAAACAATAATATTAACACACAAACAAACAACTAAAATGATGGTACATATTAAACAGCAATTTATTTGAAAAATGAAGATAAAGAAAAAAACTAAAAAAACGTCAAGTAGATGTGCAAGCGCGCGTATTTAAAATAAAATAATTTTAGTATTAAAATTTGGGCATGGCAGTTTGCAAGTATTGTTCCATATCAGTATTTCGGGCATATGATAAATAAAATATCTACGCAGCAATCACACAATATGAAATGCTACATAGCGCATAGGTTTCTGTGGCACATATTACTTTAAAAACATATATACACGCACGCACGCACGCACGCAGGCACACACACATACTCTCTCTCTCTCTCTCTCTCTCTCACACACACACACACACACGCGCGCACGCACGCACGCACGCACACATATACTCACACACACATATACTCACACACACACACACACACACACACACACACACACACACGATAATAACTTCTACTCCTAAAACGGAATACATGCTATCTGGATGTTACTTTCTGGCAGGGACAGAAGACGCAATGACGTGGAAAAGCTAAGACAAAGAATCCTAGGTTAACCTTTTAAAAGCTATAAGCACTTTACAGTTACTGCCTACAAGGTCCTTATACAAACGTCTTGGACAAAACTAGAAAACGAAAGATGAAAATGTCCGACATGTTTCTAGAGTAAAAGACAATATAATTTCCAGAAAGAAATCCACTAACTAATCACAGTAGTAGTAAAATGTCTTTAATAAAGTACAGTATGAACAATTAAAACTGACGAAGAAATATTATAAGCACGATCTCTACAAACTGGTTAGTTTATTTTTTTTTAGAAATAAGAAACAGTTTATAAAATTGGTTGAAGTGAGATTTACAAGCATTTTTACAATCTTCTACGTAAAAAAGATTAAGAGTATACACTTTTTATTCCGGCACATACAATTTTCAGTATGTGATCATTCACCTGCATGAAGCAAGCTCCTTACAAAATCGCCAAGGTCTTCTTGCTACTGCAGCACTTTCAGGCGAGGTCCCTGCGCCAGAGAACCAGTGGGTGCACACTTGGGGTTTCTGGCCATTCTCTGATGCATCTTGCAAGACGGTCGCCATTTTCTAACAGTATGCAAGCAAGTTGTTAGAACGACGTCATTGGGTGCACCATAAAAACGATTTACGTTTAATATAGATTTGCAGAATTACGTTGTTAGGTGCATCAGAGAAATGATTTGCCTTGTACAAAAATGTATATTATGATGTTAAGTGGTCCACAGAAATGATTTGATTTTTATACAATTGCTTTAGAACAGCGTTATAACTTATCCGATGCATGGCATAATAGTCTTAATGTTTATGTTGACAGCAATAAATAAAGTGCATTCTAATATTAATACCTTATTAATGAAAGCAATGGATAAGTAAGAAAAAAGTGCTTTGTAAATTTGATTGGATGCACATTAAAAATTGGTACAAGAAAACTGTCAATAAAAGACCTCAGAGTGTAAGCAAATCTTTTTTTAAGAAATAGTAAGAAACTATTTAAAATTATGAAAAACAAATAGTTAATACATACTGTTGTTAAATGAAAGCAAGAAGCTATTTGAAAAGAATAATGTTTATCTAAAGATGAAAAAGAAGTGTGTGATTGGTAAATGATGACATTATATTTGGAAAATAAAATAATAATTTAGCAGTAAACATATAACCTTCGCACTAACTAAACAATCACACACATAATGTACATTTAAAATGTTTGATGGCTACTAAACCGTTTATTGATCAAATATTCCGATTCATACGAAACACTTATAAGCTTTAATATTAAAATATCACCATTATACAAATCCGATTATTTATCTGAAATGTAACATAATTCATAGGGGATTTCTTTCTTTACTGCAAATATAAGCACGTGCTAAAGTCTGGAGGTCTGTAGTTTACCCAAAATGCATCTTACTAAATTTCGTAAACAATCCTAAAACAAAGCTTTCTTTCAAACGTCAATCACAATTTATTTCGCATTCTCAACGGGAAAATTAACTCCTGACTGGAAAAGCCAAGTGTCATTACAGTTCTCACGTGTTGCGTACGGAAGCCTTGTAGAAATGGGGTAAAAATTGTTACAGGTTTGCCTTGGGCTGATTGACTCTAGAATGCATGTAACCGAAACTCACTCAGCAGCTCGTAAATGTTGTGACGTGTTTATGAACAGGTAGTTGTTGGCATCAAATTGGAAATGGGACCTATTTCGACGAGGTCGCCGACTAGGAAGCAAAGTGCACGTGGATTTTTTCATGATAAAAATAACGATAATTGTAATTTTATTTCGCACTTTCCTTTGTTCGGGTAGAGACTCTCGAATAACACTACAGCCTAGGGATAAAATAATTTAAGTAGAGCTATATTCAACGCATGTTAATTTGACTGCTGCAAGAATTGTATTGTTATAACTAACATGAGATTGATTTACAATGTGGGTGCGCCTGTTTGTTTGTGTGTATGTATTTCAAAAGAATTCGATTATAATAAATTGCTGTCATTAAAATTAAAATAAATTTCTTCATGTGTAAACTTTCATATTTGTCACTAACATAATTAAACTAGATCAGTGAGATTGTAAACCAATTTGTAATCGGATCTTCTATTTAAGGATAATTGCAACAGAAAATAGCAAAATAATTAAATGAAATACAAATATATAAATAAAAAATAGAAATGAATGAATAAAATATAAATGAAATAATAAAATAGAAATGAATGAATAAAATAGAAATGAATGAATAAAATAGAAATGAATGAATAAAATAGAAATGAATGAATAAAATAGAAATGAATGAATAAAATAGAAATGAAATAATAAAATAGAAATGAATGAATAAAATATGAATGAATAAATATAAATGAAATAGAAATAAACATCTAAAATATACGTTTGGTCATTCAAACTCAGTGCCTGTCAATGCAAGTCTTTTTATTTCTATTCAAGAAGTGTTTGATTACTATCTGGAAGCATTTGTGCCACTATGGCGAAAAATTGAGGTCTTGAGAAGTCACGAATGTTTCTTGAAATTCTGTGTGGTGTGCTGAGAAACGCACACGAAGAACCAAGGACAGTGTTCACAATGTGTTTTTGGTTGTGCGTGTGAAGTTCTGGACGATTATCCCAGGTGTGAGCGCTTCGAAGATTACAGAACATTTGTGTAACATGCCTAGAAAGGGTGTGTAGGAACATTTGTGTAACATGCCTAGAAAGGGTGTGTAGGAACATCACCTAAACGAGAAAGACAGTGACATGTTGCAAATTGCATGATTGTGAACACACGCCAGTGATAGTCGCCACCTTCACTCTCTTTTCTATGATGAATTATATCCATGAACATGTTTTATATATATGGCGACTGTGCTGTGATAACTGTTCCATTGTCTAGAGTTGCTCGAACATTGTTGTGAAGTGAGGTGTCAACGTTCCTTTAGTTAATTCCATGTCTTGATTGCTGATTTAATAAATTTATTAACCTTCTTGCTCACATATTAAAACGTATATGTGAGAAATTGTGGGTAAACGGGGGCTCGTTAAATATAAATGATGGCCTTGTTTTTATAACTCCTTGAGTAAGCAGTTTTCACCCGCACAAACATTATGTGACAGTTAAAAAACGTCTATCTTATTTTTTGTGTAAAGAACAGAGTTTTACCACACGCTTATAATCAGCCAAGTGAGAGATAGGTTGGTCTTTAAGGGAGAATTATTACTAACTATAAAATTAAGATTCTCGATCACTTTTAATTAATCATGAAAATAACCATAACTAGTTGAAGAGTGTCTAGAGAGATGGTCACACCACCAAACAGATAAAAAAACAAACCACGACTGGAGATATGTTTAAGCTAACTGCGCTACTGCTAAAGGCCAGGGAAGTAGCATTCTCAAAAACAATAACAATAGTCCTACCACATGGCTATTACTCTATGCCCTCTCACTCAGGCAGCTTATCTTCCCCTCCACCCCTGTACATTCTGGACTTTCATTTCAGAAATAAACTGTATACACCGTTTCTAAATCATAAAAAAAATAGAAATAACATTTATTTTAAAATGATAGATATAAAGGAACATAATTTATGTGAACATACGTGGGAGGATTTCCTATCCTATAACAATCATGACAAACGTATTTTCAAACTTAGTGCGCACACCGGTTGACCTTGGGTATCATAATACGCACCTCCTAAAAACTTTTGACATTTCTTTTCAAACTTGTCTATGATCCCTGTTTACTCTTGCATTGTACTCATAGCACCAGCTGGGACTGACGTGTCATCAATAACCATCAATGACAGGAATATTTTTTATTATGTTAGAACTCAGAACTAATTATTTATCACCGTCAGACGTCATAGCTATGAGTTATCACCCTCTCCAATATACCCTTTTTCATTTTATCATATTTTAAAATTGTTCATATGTTTTGTATTACGCATATCAATTATATTTAGCTTAGTAAAAATGCTTATTTCACGTGAACTCGTATTGTGACAACTAACTTATAAATGAAACAAAACAAAATTACAAATTTTCAGTTTGAATATTAACACATAAATTATATTTATGTTCTTGGTAATGAAAAATTGTCGCGACAGTGCTTTTCTCTCTGATCGAAATTGTCTAGAGACCTCAGTGCTATGTCTTGAGAGACCTCAGAGCTATGACTTGAGATACCTCAGTGCTATGACTTGAGAGACCTCAGTGCTGTCTCGAGGACCCCAGTGCTATGACTAGAGAGACCTCAGTGCTATGTATTGAGAGACCTCAGTGCTATGTCTTGAGAGACCTCAGTGCTATGACTTGAGAGACCTCAATGCTATGTCTACAGAGACCTCAGTGCTACGACTTGAGAGACCGCAGTGCTATGACTTGAGAGACAGTGCTATTCTCTCTGATAAAAAATTCTCTTTAGATACCTCACTCCTATATTTGCTGACGAAAAAAAATGTCTTTAGAGACCTACGTGTATTCTTTCTGATGCTAAAAATTGTATTGTTTTGGTCGAACATTTAAAGTAATCACAGTCTCTTTACATTTGAACTGGATAGGGAGAGTAAACTGCTTGTGTTCGCTAAGTTCATTTTCCCTTGTAGTACAAAAATAAGACTTGTTTCTCAAAGATATTTTTACCTCTCTACGTCATTTAGTAGGATGAAACTCGCACGAACTCGGACGTCATTATATCGTCATTATATCGTCATTATATTGAATTCGAATCTTCCGCGTGCCCTTTCTCTTCTTTCCTCCCTTTCCAAAGAGGGTCGGTTTCACTTGTGTTACTTTAAATTAGCACTACAGTTGGTCATTTCCTGTGAGATCATTCACACATGTGAAATCTCAGAGCACTTTATCAGTTGCAGACTGGAGTCCATAGCAGGTCCTTCAGTGGTCTTGACGAAACTTTACTCGACATATTTAAGTACTTCTGATCAATAAATGATCAATTCCCGAAATCCGCAGCTTGACACGAGCTTCTCCATTACATGTCATTGACACATGTGACAAACACTACTAAACGCAAAGAATGTCAATAACATGTTTTCAAGCTAGAGTCATCGTGTTTGCCTTTCACCTTGTATTTGATTTCTATTTTTTTAATTTGTTAGATTTGAATTATTATTCCTATTTTTAATCGAAAATAATGAACCAAATACGAGTATTTAAAATGTTTGAATGTAACATTATTAATTTAGATGTTTTTAATTAAGTGGGACTTTTATTATCTGTGCTAAATGTTTCAAAAAATTAAGTAATCATTAAAAACAGTCTTATAAGAAAACAGTTATTATTTGTTTAATTCCTAAATAACCACTAAAAGTCTTACACTAACATGAAAATGAAAATTCAAACTCTTAAAATTTCAAATGATGATTAGATATTTTATATATCCTTGAAGATGTGCAACCAACATCCCAAGTCTTAGCTTTATGTTTTACTAGAACTTAAGATCCAGATCTTCAAGCAATCATTGATTTTGTGTTTATGTATACAACCAACATCCCAAGTCTTAGCTTTATGTTTTACTAGAACTTAAGATCCAGATCTTCAAGCAATCATTGATTTTGTGTTTATGTATACAACCAACATCCCAAGTCTTAGCTTTATGTTTTACTAGAACTTAAGATCCAGATCTTCAAGCAATCATTGATTTTGTGTTTATGTATACAACCAACATCCCAAGTCTTAGCTTTATGTTTTACTAGAACTTAAGATCCAGATCTTCAAGCAATCATTGATTTTGTGTTTATGTATACAACCAACATCCCAAGTCTTAGCTTTATGTTTTACTAGAACTTAAGATCCAGATCTTCAAGCAATCAATGATTTATGTTTATGTATAAAAAAACCAAACCGAAAATTAGATTTATGGTTTACTAGATTTTGAAATCCATTTCTCATCGGAAGATGCATTGCATTGAAAAGAATTGTTTGCTGTTTTAAAAAAATGCACTTTATTTGTAAATGTAGGTGTAAAGCAATACAATAAAATATATAAAGTCGCTCATTACTTTAAATTTATTACATATTCCTTATGTAGTTATGGTAGGCTGAACTAGTAATTATGCCGGATGCTTGCACCACCCTTTACTTTATTTCTGTGAGTGCTAAGTTAGTGAGTATGTTTTTTTTCTGTTTGTCTCTGTGGGTGCTAAGTTAGTGAGTATGTTTTCTTTCTGTTTGTCCCTGTGAGTGCTAAGGTAGTGAGTATGTTTTCGTTCTGTTTGTCTCTGTGAGTGCTAAGGTAGTGAGTATGCTTTCTTTCTATTTGTCCCTATATGTGCTATGTTAGTAAGTATGTTTTATTTCTGTTTGTCTGTGAGTGCTAAGTATGTTTTCTTTCTGTTTGTCTCTGTGAGTGCTAAGTTAGTGAGTATGTTTTCTTTCTGTATGTCTCTGTGAGTGCTAAGTATGTTTTCTTTCTGTTTGTCTCTGTGAGTGCTAAGTTAGTGAGTATGTTTTCTTTCTGTATGTCTCTGTGAGTGCTAAGTATGTTTTCTTTCTGTTTGTCTCTGTGAGTGCTAAGTATGTTTTCTTTCTGTTTGTCTCTGTGAGTGCTAAGTTAGTGAGTATGTTTTTGTTCTGTTTGTCTCTGTGAGTGCTAAGTTAGTGAGTATGTTTTCGTTCTGTTTGTCTCTGTGAGTGCTAATTTACAAGCATTGTTCTTCTTTCAGTTAATTAACAAGCATTTTTCTTCTTTCAGTTAATTAGCAAGCATTGCGTTTCTTTCAGTTCATTAGCAAGCATTGCTTTTCTTTCAGCTAATTAGAAAACATTGCGTTTCTTTCAGTTAGATAATTAGAATTTCGTACTGTATAGTCATTAATGTTTAATTGAAGATGACTTAACATAAGTATGTATTTAATGTTGAGTAAGTAATTCGGAAAAAAACAACGATCAAACAAAAATAAGTGAGCTCACACCATTACACACATAACAAAGGAGCTTCTAGACAGACATATTAACTCTTCATATTACAAATACCTAAGTGAAAAGTAGTGCAGTTTACACAGTAAGAAACACATTATTTACTAGTGAACTGAAAAAAAATTAAGTATGTGTACTTTCAGGAGACATCAGTAAGATGCTGGACAAAATACACAAACTATACTTTCCTTCACTCGCTAGAAAATACACAAACTATACTTTCCTTCACTCGCTAGAAAATACACAAACTATACTTTCCTTCACTCGCTAGAAAATACACAAACTATACTTTCCTTCACTCGCTAGAAAATACACAAACTATACTTTCCTTCACTCGCTAGAAAATACACAAACTATACTTTCCTTCACTCGCTAGAAAATACACAAACTATACTTTCCTTCACTCGCTAGAAAATACACAAACTATACTTTCCTTCACTCGCTAGAAAATACACAAACTATACTTTCCTTCACTCGCTAGAAAATACGAGGAACAAAGAAGTATCAAGCGCAAAACTACGTTTCACATGAAAAGTATCTCTGTCTGTCTCTGTCTGTCTGTCTGTCTCTGTCTCTCTCACTCACTCACACACACACACACACACACACACACACACACACACACACACACCAACGATGAAACAACAAAGAAGTTGATATAAATTTGCTGAAATTTATTTGAAAATTGAAGAAAAAAGAAGAAAACTGAAAATTGTCAATTAAATGCACACGCGCGTGTTTCGAAAAAAAGAAAGTAGATTTAGTATTAAAATTTGGGTTTGGCAATTTGCCATCCGTATGCCAGTCATGCAGGCATTGTTCCATCGACATGTCAATATTTACTGGAAAATGTGGGGTCCAAAAATCAACGCAGCAATCAAAATGTCTGAAATGGTATAAAGCGCATGAAATGATGATAATAATAATAATAATAATAATAATAATAATAATAATAATAATAATAATAATAATAATAATAATAATAATAATAATAATATAGGTTTATAGTGCATAAATACTATCAAAACACATATATATCTGCATGCACACAAACACACACACACACACAGACACACACACACACACTCTCTCACACACGATAATTACTTCTACTTAAAACGGAATATATGCTATATGGATGTCAATTTCTGGCAGGAACAAAAGACACAATGAGGTGGGAAAAGCTCAGACAAAGAAATCTAGGGTAACCTTTTAAAAGCTATAGTCACTTTACAGTTACTGCCTATAAGGTCCTTATGCAAACGTCTTGGACAAAAATAGAAAACAAAAGATGAAAAAGATGCTTCTAGAGAGAAGACAATATAATTTCCAGAAATAACTCCACTAACTAGTCACAGTAGTAGTAAAATGTTTTTAATAAAGTACAGTGTGAGCAAATAAAACTGACGAGAAAATATTATAAGCTTTTTCTTCACAAACTGGTTAGTTTTTTTTTTATATAAATAAAAAAAACAGTTTATAAAATTGGTTGAAGTCAAATTTACAAAAGAATATGTAATGTTCTATATGAGCAAAGTTAAGAGTATACAGTTCAAGCCTCTCCTTTTTACGCATGCGCCCAGAATATTTGGGTAAGTGTTTATTCACCTGGTCTAAGCAAGCTTCTTATAAAGTGCCAAGGCCTTCTTGCTGCTGCAGCACTTGCACGCGATATCCTTGCGGTGTGTTGCGTACAACGCCCCGTTTGCGTCGTCACCAGTTGCGCCAGGGAACAAGTGGGTGCACATCAGGGGTTTCTGGCCATTCTTTGATGCATCTTGCATACCTGTATGCAAGCAAATTGATAAAATGACTGTCATTGGGTGCACCATAGAAATAGTTGACGTGTTATACACATTTTACAGAATGGTGTTGTTGGGTGCACCATAGAAATAGTTGACGTGTTATACACATTTTACAGAATGGTGTTGTTGGGTGGACCATAGAAATAATTGACGTGTTATACACATTTTACAGAATGGTGTCATTGGGTGCACCATAGAAATAGTTGACGTGTTATACACATTTTACAGAATGGTGTCATTGGGTGCACCATAGAAATAATTGACGTGTTATACACATTTTACAGAATGGTGTCATTGGGTGCACCATAGAAATAGTTGACGTGTTATACACATTTTACAGAATGGTGTTGTTGGGTGGACCATAGAAATAGTTGACGTGTTATACACATTTTACAGAATGGTGTTGTTGGGTGGACCATAGAAATAATTGACGTGTTATACACATTTTACAGAATGGTGTCATTGGGTGGACCATAGAAATAGTTGACGTGTTATACACATTTTACAGAATGGTGTTGTTGGGTGGACCACATAAATTGTTTTCTTTACAATTGCTATAGAATTGCGTTGTAACCTATCCGGTGCGCGGCATTAAAGTCTTAATGTTTATGTAGATATAACATTAAAAATAATGTGTTGAAATATGATTATACCGTATTAATGAAAACAACGCATAAGTACATATTTTTGTGTAAATTTGATTAAATGCTCATGATTTGATAGAAGAAAACTTGTAAATAAAAAATTCAGAGTAAAAACATACTTTAAAAAAAATAAATAGTAAGATACTATTTAAATTTATGAAAAACGAACAGTGAATATATGTTGATGTCAACTGAAAATAAGAAGTTATTTGTAAAGAAGAATGTGTATCTGAAGGTGAAAAATAAGTTCATAATTGATTATAATTAATGAATATTACTATTATATTTCAAAATAGTAATAAGCACATAACAAGCACACTAAATAAACAAACACAGACATAATTTACATTTAAAATATCTAAAGCCTAATAAACCGTTTAGTGATCAAATATTCCGGTACAAATGATACACGTATTAGATTTTAATATTAACATCTCACCATTATAAAATTCTGATTATTGAACTCAAATTAAAAATAATGCATTATGATTTGTTATTGATTTACAATATGCGCGCATCTGTTTTTGTAAGCATATGCACTTCTAAATAATAAACATGTTAAATTGTTGTTGTTAAAATTAAATTTCATCACGTGTAAACCTTCAATTTTGCTCTAGCACGATTTGGCGAGATCAGTGTGAGGTTTTAAACCAAACTGAAATTGGATATTTGTAATTCAGTGAAAAACTCTACAGAAATGGCAAAGTAATTAAATGAAATATAAATAAATAAATGAAACTTACATACAAGCAAAAACATAACAAATTTATTTTAAAAAAATAACATGTAAATAAACAAATAAAATTTAAACAAAAATACATTGTAAATAAATAAAGAAAGAAAATATAAAGAAAAATAATTTGTAAATAAATAAACACATAAAATACAAATTAAGTGTATGAATTATAAACAAGCGGTGTGCGGAATTCATAGATTAGTAAAAATGCCATTACGTTTAATTCGTTCGAGCTTGGCAAGAGTTCTGTCCGATGGAGGGGGCGTCACAGGGGCTCGAGGACAAAAACTGTAGGCGCGCTGTAAGGAGAATGTAGTAACATGTTTACAATAAGATTGGCCATTCATACTCAGTGTTTAACTGTTCGAGTCATTTTATTTCGATTTAAGAAGTGTTTGATTACTATCAGGAAGCAAGCGTGAATCAGAGTAACTGTTTAAATATGTAATCTGGTCACGTGTAAACGTGATGTGTAGTTAAGATACATTTTACAGATAGTCATATCCTAGCTGCATTTGAAAATTATTATTTTATTTTTTGTTAAATTGTATCGAATGCAGTAAGGACTAAATACATTTTTACGTACAGTTTCATTCTATATCAGTAACACAATAAAGATAAAGTCATAAGTTTGCATTAAGGTTGTAACTCATACAACATACATTTGTAACTCATTGTGCATGTAAATCATATTAGATACACTATAATCTTTCTATATAATGTTTTAATCCTTCCTGTAACGCAGTCTAAACAGTTTTATAATTAATTCTACATACAGTTGAAATTTATACTGGGCATAGCTGTAACAAATTTCTAGATGTAATTATAATCCCATTTTAATTCTAATATAACTCATTCTAGGATTATGTTATAATCCACTCTATATAAAGCTAACACTCATTATGACATAATTGTAACCCATAGAAAAATTGTAATATATTCTTTGTATCTGATGACAGTTATATAACTGTGACATATTCAAATTATAGCTGTAGTTTTATGCAAGCTATAGGTGGAATTCAAATAGATAAACCACATCTATATACATTTATAACTCCTTGTATGACTCATTTTAGCTATTCATTCCAGATGCAGTTTTAGCTAGAAATCATTCATGATATAGGGGTTGGGAGTGGGGTTGCGTTTTCACATTTTGCCACTCTCAAAAATATAACCACTTACTTGTATGCATGCGAACAGAATACTTTAGAAAGATCCGCAAACACTCGTATCGTACAAAACGCACGTGACGAAAACGTCATCAAATGTCACAAAATACCTCTACCAGTTACATCTGTTGAAAAAAAAACCACTTAAAGGTCACAAATACCTGCATAATGTGTGACAGCAGCAACAGGATCAATGTTGACGACATGATGACGTAGATCAGCTTGACGACCGTAACTGAAAGGAAAGAATTACGGGTACAGAACTCAGAATGTATCCATCACAACCTTGCGCTGGAAATAAACGTTAATTAACCGTTTGTCACGTATTGGGTGTTGACACTAAATGTCAGGTGCAAGTATCGTGTGTTGACACTAAATGTTGGGGTTCCTCACTGGTGTTTATTGTTTTGTGAAATTTAAAGAAAATCACTCTACGGTTTACTCTCAGAGTAACTAGAAGACCGGGGCGGAGACTATAGTACTACGACAACTTTTAGTACATAATATACATGTTATTACACGTTTATTATTAACAATTAAAGACTGTAGCCATAATTATAACTATAAGACAGAGTCTTCTATGCAGATTTGTATCAAATATAGCATACCTAAAAATCAAACAAACAACAATCGACCCACACAGACAACCATCTGGAAAAAAAAAAACCAACTATAAGCATCTATTTCAACAACCGAGACCCACAAACAGCAAATGTGATATCTAAAATACAATAAGCATCATACAGTAATAAAAGTGAAGCGAATGAAAAAAAACATTACATAGGCGATTGGCCATTCTGTAAAAGTAGAGGTGATCAGCTGGGGACTTGAACCATGCCAGCTGGGATCCGTAGGTTTCCTGAACAAAGGGAATGCACTCACTCAAATCTCTTAGTAACAGAATGCATAGAATCAACAATTAGCCTCTTTGTATGCTTGATATTAATTATGAGCAATGGTCACGTCTCTAGACCTGTTCTTCCGTGCTAGACTGTCATTCTAAAGAAAGGAGTACACAGGTTAAAATGTCAGTTTTATTTTCTTTTGTCAATATTGATTCACAACAAAGGTAAATCACCGATTCATTAATTTGGTTTAACTTGCTTGTGAAAATGTCTTTATGAAGGAATTATTGGACACAAGATATTTGACCATAAACAGAGTATTGTCTAAGAGTTGTTGTATTCTTAATGCTAAAAGAACTGCTCTTCAAATATTATATTAGTTTTTATTAAAATGTTTTACTGCAATTCGAATCAGAACCTGTAAACCTCAAGAAAACATATTTCCTCTACTATTACTGCAGCTTCTATTATCTTCACCTTTGCTAACAATAAGTCCTCTAATTTGGTTCGCTTGAATTTTATTAACAGCGGTCATTCATTCATTCATTAACAAATTAGCTTTCTTATACTGACAGTCATTCAACATTCAGTTATCATTCTTAACAAACGAAGCGTTGCTTGCTGTGACCGTGGATCACTTTTACGTTGCTAGCCTGATTTAAGAGCATTGCTTACTTTGGCAGATCGCGTTTTAAGGTCTGCAAGTATATTAGAGCAGGCCTGACCAAACTCTTCCCAGGCCTCTGGGCACTGCTTGGTAGCCGTTGCCTGGAAAAGGGTCAAATGTCAAAGAGTCACCATGTACCATCATACGAAGAAGATGTCTGCTATTACCAAGAATCGAAGTGAAATCCATGAGGTAAAAATAGACATGTGCAAATCACATACCACTTGAAACGAGAAGCACAATAGATATTACGTATACAACACACAGCCAAAGGTGAAAGCAAATAGTGTGCATAGATATATTTAGTATTTATATATTTAGATATATTTAATAATAAAAACAAGATATATGTAAGACATACAAGACAGAGATAGAAGTTATATGTGCAACGCAACATTCGTATGAAATCTACGTCACAGATATCTACGTCAGAATATGAAAAACAGTCATTTCAGACGTATAAAGCAGATTCATACAGACATACATGCATACAAACAGACGGATAGATAGATAGATAGATAGATAGATAGATAGATAGATAGATAGATAGATAGATAGATAGATAGATAGATAGACAGACAGAGAGACAGACCGATAGATAGGAAAACATGAAGAAATAAAGATAGGTGTGATTGTGCCCATGTAAAACACACATTACATTTCACCAATGAAATTATGTCTGATGGTTGAATAATTTGCTGTTAAAAAATAAATATGACTTAATTGATCAGCACTTATTCTTTAGAAACCTTCTAGGAATTTTCCAATATTTACTCTATGAAACGGAACAGATTAGAACATGAAACTGACAAATACAATTAACTTACTAGTCTCGATTTCGATGAACAATGACATAGGAGAGACAGTACGGTTCTGCTGGTGACAATCGACATGTCACTGGCATGTCACTTCATGTCATGCCAGAAATGTTTGTGGTTATGAGTCACGGTAATTTCTTAAGTGCTTCTTGATATGAGAGAGATGGGCGGATGCCAGTTATTCCCCTCGTGTTTGAGAGAGAGGGAGTCATGTTCATGTCAATATACTTGTCTTTTCCTCTCTCTCACTCACTCATACACGCATGCACTTACACACACACACACACACACACACACACACACACACAAACACACACAAACACACACACACAAACACACACACACATACACACACACACACACACACACACAGAGTATAATTTAGGAAGATTTTAGACGATTTTGTTGCAGTTGAAATTAATGCATGACTCACTCTGGGTATTATAGTTTTCTTATAACTTAAATTGCTAAAGTGTTAATTACACATTAACACTGTATTTAGAGCAATAGCTTCATTGTACTTGCATTGTTGCTTTGTGTCTGCATAGAGTTTATGGTGTTAGAAGCAGCCATTGATAAAGATTCGACTGTCTTTTCTAGTGTTGCTATGGCAATGGAGACATTGTCAAAGTGTCGATCATTGTCTATGTCTATGAGACAAGAGTCGTTGACCACTACTAACGTCTTTGTTTCTGGAGTTTTTAAAGGAAATGGGGCCATTTACAAGATGCGATCGCCTCTGTCTTTTCTTTCGTTGCATACGGAACAAAGGTTAAAGTGAAAGTCTGCATTTTCTGAGTTTTTAATGGGAATGGAGCCAGAGTTATATTGAGGGTCTTTGTTTATCGCGTGTTTCTACAGCACCAGATCCTTTCGTTAGAGTGAAAAGTCGTATGCTTGCAGATGTTTGTAAATGTGGGAATGGATCCACTTAAAGCGTCTCTCTTGATTCCCCCCCCCCGCCCCCCTTCGTTTCCCCCCTGGTAAGTCAGAATTTGAGATCTTACCTGACGAGCAACAGCCAGGAACATCATCATTATTGTAGCTGACAGAATTACTTTGTTCATTCTTGTGCAAGCCAGACTAAAACATATATAACAAATGAAATTAAATAATATTTAAAAAAAATATATATATCTTTATTATTTGTTATCTCGCGTCGATAAAACGTTACTGATAGTGACATTACTTTGCAAAACATGTTTACATTGTGGTATATTTCGACAAAAATAACACTAAAAGACGATGTTTTTCTAGCGAATTGCCAATAACAATTACACAGTATATTTAAATACTAGTATATTGCAGATTAACTGATTATATACTATTGTAACAGTGCTGCAGTTTTTATATTGCCTTCCTTCTCCACAATATTACAATGTTTGTAAAGTGCCGTGTTTGTATATTACATTCACACTGCACGGTATTGCACTGCGTGAGGCGTGCAGTGTTTGTATATTACACACTGACTATTGTGCACTGTATAGCTACGTTCTATTAATGAAGTCACTAGAGCTCCATACATTTATCGCCCTTAAAGACTCAAACACAATAAACACAATCCGTTTATCTTAATGGTTTACAATGACGTAACTCATGTCTAATAAATATACCCCATTCCCATCAAAAGTAAAAGTAATGAAAGTAAGTGTTCGCTCTTTTGAAGGTCACTTGACGTGCAAAATAGCACGTATTCTTTTATGATTTGTATGTCTTGCCCTCTTTAGGCCTCCAAAGAAACGTCCATTTTACTCGAGGCATGACACTTTACACAATCCAAGGAATCAAACGAATATATAATTAATAATTTAAGTAACTTTTAAAGATAAGTAACCCGAGGCATGAATATTTACACCGTTCATTCCAATGAATCAAACGAATATATAATTAATAATTTAAGAAAATCAGATAGTAACACACTTCATTTAGACTCCGAATCACAGACAGAATTAGAAACTACAAAGTATGAATATATATTTTTATATGCATCAGGCATCTGCAACCATCAACTAAATGACGAAGCACGGAGGCACATAATATATTTGCACACTATCCATTAATTTTATTCGTATCTGACCTTTATCAATCCTTCTGACAGCATCTATGATGTCTGCCCAGAGGGAGGTTTGATTATATCTGTTAAGTCGTGAGTTTTTAAATTCACTTCCTAATCTTCTAATCAATGTTTGATACTACATGGCTAAGATAAGCACATGTTCATAACTTCATTAAATCTTACTCATTGTATTTGCATTTATCATTAGTCATACGTTCGTTAAAGTAACGGTCAGCTTTTGGTTTAAGAAATAAAGTAATGTTATGTACCATGGCCAGGGACAGATTCGAGCTCTCTATTGGAGGTGGTAAAATTCCAACAGTTCTGGTCAGGTTTTACATGAATAAGTCACACGTCTTCATGTATGACCTTGAATTGTGTTCTTTTGATGCAGAAGGAAATACAAGACAAAGCTTGCCACTGAACATTTTTATGTTGTGGTTTATTAACCTTGGAGATTTATTTTAATATAAGTATTTCTAAAAATATGTCATGTTATCTCTTGTCTTGTTAGATTAAGCTGTAATTGCGTATAATTTGGTCGAATTAAAGTTCCTTTTTCAAATATAACTTAATTTCTTGGTGCAAAACATGTCCAGTGTTACACTTAAAGAAATGAGTGTTTTATTAACCTTAACTGTTCCTGTTAAATACAGTTTGCCATCAACAATAGAGTGTTCATCCACAAAAGTGTTGTAAAATTTATTAATGCATTCATTGTTATCAAAGCATTAAATTAGTTATGTTAATTTCTTCCTTGGCTTTAGTAAACGTTTCTAAAGCCAAGGAAGAAATTAACATAACTAATAATAATTATTGGAATTAGTATATTTTTATGTGTGTAACGATGTTACAATGGAATACAAATCACTATATGCATTCGTTCAGCTTTCATTCACAATGAAGGAATGATATGTCAATGGGATGACTGTTCATTCTCACTGAAGGAATGATATGTCAATGAGATGACCTTTCATTCTCACTAAAGGAATTATGTGTCAGTGGGATGACTGTTGCTTTGAATTGAGGGTAACGGTGTATGGTGGGGAGGGGGAGTAAAATGCAAAATAAACCACCTATCCAAGTATTTATTTCCAATTTCTGTGGAGTCATAATCTGATAGTAACGCTCTAAGTATATGCTGTAGTGATTTATGTTAAGAAAAAATAGTGATAGCTTAGTAAGTGACCTCCCTTTTTGTACACTGACAGAGATGGGCACGCACATGACACAGTCCTTGATATAGATATACTGACGACCTTATTTGGTATAGGAGAGACAAAGCCACTTTATCAGAATAAAGGTTTGACCTAAATAGCAGATTTTTTTTTACAAAATCAATAATAAATTTTCTTGTCATTTTTTCTCAAAAATTATTTCCTAAATTAATTCGTCCTGTAGTATTCTTTTATTTCTAATTGCTATTAAAAGTAATTAGATGGATATAACACACATTCTAGACAAATCGGCAAAACGATTTTCTGTATTTCTGTATTTATTTATTTATTTGTTAATCTTGCAATATGTGATGTCAGAATAAAGTAGAGTCTCTATAATACTAATTAATACGTCCTCCACTTACACTACAAACATGTACTACGTATTGTTGAAGACCATCTGAAGTTCTAGCGATATTGTTCTATCATCTTTCGGTAATGAAAACATTCTAAAAAAAAATAAAACAGTGCAACGTTAGGAGAATGAGAGCACAATGTGCCCGTGGATATAGCACTGAAACCATTTAAAATATCATTTAACATAGATTTACTTCATTTAAATTATTAAAGACATTTGATAATCACACAAGAGGTGAAAGACGATTTCACAAATTAAATAAGTAAAGTAGACTTACCAGAATCATCCAACACCTCTGCAGTAGGATCAGCTGGCTAATTTTTCAAGCGTGGTCCGAAAGTGGGTTTGAATCTGGCTACTGATGGTGTCCTCTTTTATTCGCTGGTAATCAGTGAATTTACATAGTACATAGTTCCTGACCCATTTCAGAATACGACAATAACAATTTGAATCGAATTTGACCTGTCCACCTTTGTATAAGTTACATAATTCAGACTGTTGATCTACAGTTATCATTAATTAGAACAATAACATTTACCATGTGAGTGTGATATTCAATGTCTAACAATGAATCTTGTTAATTATTACAATTAATGTATACCGAGCTAATGTTATGTTTAGGAAAGAGCATTAATGCGCTGAACAATTTATAAATTGCAAGCTTAATTATAATAGAGTAAAAATTGATTGTTTTATGTATATTACTTCTCTTTACATCGATCAACTATGAGACGGCTATTTTTTTTCTAAAACAAATAACAATTCAAATTATGTTTGAAAGTGTATAATGTCAGTGTAAGAAGCTAAGGATGTAAAGGGCATATGCTAAGCTATGTAGTACCCGTATTGTGCCACTCCCATCCATCCATCCGTCCATCCATCCATCCGTCCCTCCATCTATTTATCTATCTATCATTAATTTTGTCGACCGTTAGGGCACAACTGCTGACCTAACAACCAGCTTCCTCCACTCCATTCCTCCACCCATCCTTCCATAGAACCATTCATCCCTCCCTCCACTCATCTGTCCTGAGGAACTTTTATTATTGATTCATTGTTTCAAATCGGGGCACCTGGTTGAAATTATTAAACTAAATGTTAACACTTTCAACGCGAAAAGCAGTTTACAAACAAAGAAGATATTCTAAACTATCATTGCTATATAAAACACACTTTTGAAACTGCAATTACAACAGTTATTTGATTGTGCTATTTAATTTTCTTAGCAGAAAAATAAATGTCGTTATGACTGGCGTTTGATTCCAAGTATATTGATTAGTTGTATGCATGCATCTAATTTATGGCATTGATACCATTTGATTCTGTGTATACCAATTTGTTTCCTGCAATTCTTTATCTGGATAACCAGCCAAAAAGCATACTGTTTTTGCTTTAAGGTATTTAAAGAAAAACACATAAATGTTATTATAGACATTTGCAACGTATACATTACTTTAGAATGTTATAACACAAACAGTTAGCTTCTAACACTGCAAAAGGGCGATTGTCAGGAGTGATTTATGCATTAAATAAAATTACATTAGGAAGCTGAAGTATAAAAGCTGTGGCGTCGTTCTCAATGTAAACGAATGTCTGCCATCATTGATTTGTGCAGCACTTGTATTACAACATAAGTAATGGTAGAGGCAAGATGATTCTGGTACATAGACACACCACATTGTTGCCATTAATGTGTGTGCGTATATAAATCTATAAATGTGTAGGTGTGGAGAGAGAGAGAGAGAGAGAGAGAGAGAGAGAGAGAGAGAGAGAGAGAGAGAGAGAGAGAGAGAGAGAGAGAGAGAGAGAGAAAGAGAGAGAGAGAGAGAGAGAGAGAGAGAGAGAGAGAGAGAGAAGAGGTTTCAAGTATTTAATGACAGACACTAGTGTAAAATCATTTGCGCATATGAAGAAAGGTACCTGTTGCCTCAATTTTACATCAAAATAAACAAAGGTATGCAGTTGTAACCCACCCACCCCACTGCTTTCAGAGAAATGTACTCTTTACTTTTTAAGTGCCCATAATTGACAGTTATGTGCTCCATTTATAAGTGTTTTATTAAGAGTCTGTTATTTACTCTATAAGTGCTTTATTAAGAGTCTGTGTCATTTGCTCTATAAATACTTTATTAAGAGTCTGTATCATTTGCTCTTGCTGTATAAGTGCTTTATTAAGAGTCTGTATCATTTGCTCTTGCTCTATATGTGCTTTATTAAGAGTGTGTCATTTGCTCTTGCTCTATAAGTGCTTTATTAAGAGTCTGTGCTATTTGCTCTATACGTGCAAATATATAACAGTCTGTGTTATTTGCTCTATACGTGCTTTATTGACGTTAATAAAGACACATCTGAGCCTAAGTGGTATAAAATTGGCCAGCATAATATTACAGCAAGAATGGTCTGACCCATTTTGCTACAGCTCGCACAGTGTAACAAATCAATGGATTCCATCCAGTTCTTGTACCGGAAGAGAACAGAATTTAAAAAAAGAAATGTTTTCTTATAATAATTCCAACTTCAAGCTGTGCTGATGTCAAAGCGATCTAGGACAAATGTGGGAAAGCAAAGTGAAAAGTAAATAGATGTCAAACGGCCTTAGGAAGACTGCTTGTCTCTTTTGCTTGACATTTCTATATTTTCTTGACACGTATTAGCAAAATAAGAATGAAATTAAAAAAGAAAATACTTCAAAGACGGTTTAACAACTCATGAGTGACGGTAGGTGGTTTCGGTTCAAATCGTTCGAGGCTAGTGTTAGTTCATTTCTATTCGACAGCAAATGTCAATAGCGCGGAGATTAATGTTCGTACTTGTATATGCATGTTTACTCCAGACAAGTCACCGACCGGGTCTGACCTGACCCTGAGTGATATCAGGCGGTATTATCAAAGCGCCAAAATAATTGCACCCCCCTTAAGACCCTGAAATTATTCCCCCTTTAGCTTGCCAGTTTTGACGCGCGAGGCTCTCAGTTGTTCCTCTCTTACCTTCCTCCTCCATCCCCCTGCACCACTACCACCACCATCACCATAGCTAACACTAAACATCCTGTCTATAGCCCATGTGAACTCTAAAGATTTAAAAAAAATTTTGCTCTGTTACAAGTTTTAAATGCGCAATTTTTTTTTGCTTATTAAAAGCAATATTGTCTAAAAATATATTTTGTTAAAAGAAAGAAAAGGTTCTACAGACTCTTGATAGTGAACACCACAAAATAAATTTAAGACTGGTTATATATTTTCCAATAGAGTGTTCTGTTTCGAAAACACAAAAGCTTCTTCCCCTTTATCTTAAATGGGGGACTCTTCCGGCTTACTCTGATTTCAGGTTAGGGCGGGTGGGGGCGGGATGCTGTGGAATGGGTGGTGGCAGAGTTAGGGGGTTGACGTACGCTATACCTGGTACTGGATTTTTAATTTTGTATAAGGTGAAAATGCTATATTATTTTCTTCCCACGTTGTTCTCTTTATTATTATTCTTATTTTTTTCTTCCTCATTAGCATTACTATATTTATTATTGACAAGCTGTCATTGGTTATGTTGACATTTTGTCCTTAAATAACAATTGTTAATCATTTTTTATTTTATTGTGACTTTATAGTGATCTATACTACTACTACTACTACTACTACTACTACTACAATTACTACTACTACTACTACTACTACTACTACAACTACTACTACTACTACAATTACTACTACTGCTACTACTACTACTACTACTACTACTGCTACTACTACTACTACTACTAATTGAATTGAGTAAAAATGTCATTGTCCTAATTTCAGTGTAGAAAGGTACTCAGGCTTATAGTCATTCAGTAAATACTCTGTATACTCTCACGGTTCATCAGGAAGCTATATTACATTAAGTTGCTCTAAATATTATTTTAAAAAATGTTTTGTATAAATTGTACAATGTTTTTTTCTGAAAGCATAATTATACTAAAATTAGTCTATCCCTAGAGAGAAACGTTATTTGTCTTAGACATTTTAACTGATGCCTTTGTTTTCTTTTTTCTTGGAGAAATTATATATTTTAAATAAATAATTGTAAAATACAGCTAATACAGTTTTAATGTTTTATCTATATTTTTGTGGGTTTTTTATTTATTGAATATTAACAACTATTTTACATAAAGTTGTAACTTGCTCACTTTTATGATATGGATGCATATGAATGTATGAAGAACATGTTTGAATGTTAACATTGCAAATATATAAGCAACTATTAAATATATATTTAAACCATTTTTACACGTTGCGAAATAGTAATACAGCCTTTTGCAAATGATTTCTGCATAACTTTCATCATGAATACGTCTATCATATGTCATTATTATTAAGTGATGATATGTGTCTCAAAAATAAAGTTTTGGTACATGAAGCAGGACGCACTCCATATTAATGTTATAAAAATCATTTGTGCTATTTATAATACTATGCGACCACTATCAGTACCTCGCTGTCCTAATTTAGAAAAGTGTCAGCAATTGACAAGCGAAAACAACAAACGACCCACTACATGTGTGTACACATGTGACGAGTTTAAATACGTTTAAATAACATAGTTTTGTAATGCATTTGAAATCACCTTATGTTTTAACTGAGGATGAAAACAATAATTGCAGCAATATCTTTGTGTATTGCATTTGAAATTACCTTTATGTTATAACTGAGGAGGAAAACAATAATTGATAAAGTATATTTGCGTAATGCATTTGAAATCGCCTTTATGTTTGAACCTAGCGGTATAACAATTCTTGTTACAATATCTTTAGGCTCATAGCTTTACTAAGTGCGTGTATGTATACCAACGTCCATTTAGAAAACTGATGAAATGAATACAGACATGTCTTTCTGAACAACGGTTATACGTTTGCAATCATTAAAAGCACTTGAGGAGTAGGAGATCGTTTGATTAAAATCTGGCTAAATATCTAGGTCGCTGGCCTTCAGTTCCTCTGCGTTGACCTACATTGTCCCCACCCACCTTTGATCCCTCCACTCCTGACTTGCTCCTCGTGTATCCGGACTACGCAGGCCTACTTCAGCCTCCTTACTTCCCCCCTCCCCGCCCATCCGTTTCTGTCTCAGTCAAAGCAATGCTGCACTCGCAGTCGCTCTTCCCAACACATCTACCCGTTCGTCAACTTCAGCAAGAGTGGGAGCCAATCGTACTCTGCTCACCTGTCGCCATACTCGTGTGGATGGTTGTTTCACTCAATGCACGTGTCAGGCACACTCTTTGTACATTCGCCTAAAGATGTCCTAGTAACTAACGACATATTAATATCCAAAAGCCTATTAGTAACAAATTACTTATCCATATTAATATTAGTAACAAAACTACTTATTAGTATCAAGATATGTATTAGTACCGAAATACATATTAGTAACAAAACTACTTCTTAGTATCAAGATATGTATTAGTACCAAAATGCATATTAGTAAAAAAAACTACTTATTAGCATCAAGATACGTATTAGTACCAAAATATATATTAGTAAAAAATTTACTTATTAGCATCAAGATACGTATTAGTACCAAAATGCATTTTAGTACGAAAATATGCCTTAGTATTAGGTACGTTTTATTAGCAAAATGCGTATTGTTAGCATTGTACGTATTAGTATCAGGCTACGTATTGAGTTTTAATATTAAAGTAAGTATTAGTAACAAAAATATCTTAGTAATACACTACGTTTTAGTTATAAATATGTCACTAGCAACTGTCACGACTCCTAACAATACATTCTTAATACTACATACTCATTAACATAGTTACTTTTAAGAGAATAAAATATATAACCACCATACTTCAGTATATTCATTAACATAGTTACTTTTAAGATAATAAAATATATAACCACCGTACTTCAGCATATTCATTAACACTGTTACTTTTAAGGAAATAAAACAACTAAACGATATCATTTAAAATATTCATCAACGAAGTTAATTTTAATAGTTTAGATTGTCTAACCGCCACATTTTTACATGTTCATTATATACATTTAAGACATTACAAGGTCTGTTCATACTTTAACGTATTCATTAAATACATTTAACCATTTTAAGAGGATACAACGAATGTTCATACTTTAATGTATTCATTAAATACATTTAAGACGTTACAAAGCCTGTTCATACTTTAACGTATATATCTTTGAAGTAGGTGTGTAGCGGAGATACTTTGCCTAACCCTATTTACAGACTTAATTGTCATATAAATTGTTACATTGTCTATGTGACCTGATCTTGAACACTCCTTATGATGGTATTTTTGTAATATCAGAGTTGGAGTAAACAACTCCAGAATATGTTAGAAAATTGCTGACGCAATCCAAACATCATTTCGAAGGAACGATAACTCATGACGTTCATTTACTTATTAGGATGCAGTTTCCCGGAGTCTTAAGACATGACTTGGAATAAACCGAGCTCAGGTTCCAGGAACTTCACAGAAATCGTCAACATTTACAGTACCATCACTTCTAGCTCATTGTTTATTCAAACGTTACACTTGTACATATTTGTGTTTGGTGTAAATGCATTTATTGGTTTATATGTTATCATTACGTATGTGTTTACAAATGTCAGTTGGTAATATTATCTTTAGTCATCGTGTGTTTATATGAAATTTATTCAAGATCAATTTTATATGTGTGTTATTATTGTAAAGTGTTCTGAATTTAAATAAGAATTTACAATTTGTCGTCGTCGTCGTCATCATCATCATCATCATCATCATCAACAACATCATCATCATCATCATCATCATCATCATCATCATCAACAACAACAGCAACATCGTCGTCACTGACGTCGTTGATATTATTGTTATTGTGAATATTATTATAACTTATTCTTTTTCACATTCCATTCCATCACCTAAGGTCTTTGACAAGGATGATAGTTGAGTAATTTAATTCGACATCTGATAATCAGTATGCATGAACGTCAGTCAAACTGGTTATAATAAATAGTGCAATAATTGAAGTGCTATAATTGAAGTACAGAATGTAGCAGACGTTAGTCAAACAAAACGTTGTACAGATGCATTGAACGGTCAGCAATTCCGGCTGAGAGTGAGTGAGTGTGAGGGAGTGGATGAATGAGTGAGTGAGTGAGTGAGTGAGCTAGTGAGTGAGTGAGTCAGTAAGTGAGTGAGTGAGTGAGTGAGTGAGTGAGCATGATTGGGATGAAAAATATGGTTTCTTTATTATTTTTTTTAATTTTTCACTTTGAATATAAACACATTTGAATTATTACTGAACTGGTTGAACTTTTGAGTTGTGGTTGTCAAAATAAAATAACACACGCCTGGTTTAGTATTTTACACTCTTGAAGTACTGCTTTATTTGTGCCATGTTTGCTCTTTTCGTTTAGCATGTATTGTTGAAGTAGAGTTGAAGACGTAAAGAATGTATAGTACTTGTACATTTCAAATATTGCTTTGGTGAAAATACGAAGAGAATTCCTGTAACATTGACTGCCTTTTCTTTGAAATGTTTAATTATCGGTGACAAAATAGTAATTTAATGTCTAAAATGTTTGGGAACCTCGAAAACAAGATTCATACATAATATCATGAGGAAAGCAAGTTAAACTAGATTCCATTAATATTCCGATAAGCCAGAATCCCAATGAAGGTGATTACAAAACAGTTAATTATAGCAAAGATCGAATGAACTAAAAAACAAAATAGTTAACAGGAAAGGTAATTAAGTAAACTTTGCACAGTACAAGCCCAGTTACACAATAACTACCAGACAAAGTAATTAAAAGCGTGTTTCTTTAGCATGAAACCAATTAGGAAGAAAATAAATTGTAAATAAAAATTCTAAATAAATATATACGTCACAGGACAAAACAAACTCTACAAATAAATGTCACATTTTAACAAAATGTTACATAAGAACGTGCATACAAACACAAAAGGCGATGGAATAATTTCACAAGACTTTTATTTAATTAAAAATGTCCATTACATAAGAAGACTGTGACATCATTTTACACAAAATTACTAATTTATTATAATGTCCATTACATATGAAGACTTACATAATTTTACAAGTACTTTATTTAATTAATTAAGGTCTAATACATAGGGAAATGACATAATTTCAAAAGAAGTATATTTAATTAATTAATATCAATTACATATGTTGTCTGAGACATCATTTCACAAGAAACGTATGCATTTCTTAAAAGCTCTCTGCATAAAAACACTGCAACATAATTTCACAAGAAATTTATTTAATTAAATAATGTCCACTACATAAAAAGAATGTGACATAATTTTACAAGAAATATATTCAGTTAACTAATATCCACGACATGATAAGACTTGAAATAATTTCACAAGAAAATTATTTAAATAATCAATGTCCACTACATAAGGAGTTTGTGACATCATTTCACCAAAACATTTACTTAATTAAGGTCTAATACATAAGAAATCTATAAAATAATTTTGCAAGGATTTTATTTAATTAATTAATGCCCATTACATAAGAAGACTGAAATAGTTTCACAAGAAAATATGTAATTAGTTAATAATGCCCACAAGAAATTAATTGAATTAATTAATGTATGACAACATTTCACAAATGTAATTATAGTTAATATCCACTACATTGGAAGACTTGATTTCATTTCACACACACAAAAAATTAATAGATTATGTCCACTACATAAGAAGTATGTAAAATAATTTCACAAAAATATTTAATTAACTAATATCCACTAGATATAAAACTGAAATATTTTAGAAGAAAATTATTTAAATAATTAATATCCATTACATGAGAAAACTGACATAATTTCAAAAGAAATATATTTAATAATTTAGTTCCATTAAATAAGAAGTCTGTGACATAATTTCACAATAAATTTATTTAATTAATTATATTATTGTCCACTACATAAGATTTCTGTGAAGTGATTTCAGAAGAAGTTTATTTAATTCATTAATGACCACTAAATAAAAAGACACTGACATCATTTCAAAAGAAATTTATGTAAATAATTAATGACCACTACATATATGTGCCTGTAAAATAATTTCACAAGAATATTACTTAATTTTAAAAAGTAACTGCATTAGAAGTTTGTGGCATAATTCCACAGGTAATTTATTTAAATAATTACTTTGCACTATATAAGTAGACTGTGAATGTATTTGACAAGAAAATTATTTAATTAATTAATGTCCATTACATAAGAAACTGTGACATAATTTCACAAGAATTTATTTATTATTTATTGTATTCTACATAAGAAAAATTGTGACAAATTCACGAGAAATTACT
This sequence comes from Sinotaia quadrata, assembly GCA_028829895.1. Classification (NCBI taxonomy): domain Eukaryota; kingdom Metazoa; phylum Mollusca; class Gastropoda; order Architaenioglossa; family Viviparidae; genus Sinotaia; species Sinotaia quadrata. Next base: position 9,605,704 of record CM054179.1, on the reverse strand, counting down.
TTAATTAATTGATGTATTTTACATAAGAAGACTGAAATAATTTCAATAGAAATTTATTTTAATAATTAATTTTCAATACTTAAAAATATTATGACATAATTTCACAAATATTTATTTTAATTAATGTCCACTATGTAAGTAGGCTGCAACTTAATTTCACAATAAATGTATTTAATTAATCCATGTCATATACATCAGTCTGTGAAATAACTTTGAAAGTAATTTATTTAATGAATTGTATCCACTAAATAAGAAACATTTGAAATATTTTCACAAGTAATTCATTTAATTAATTGATGTTCATTGCGTAAGAAGATGATATAATTATCTCACAAGATATTTATTTAATTATTTAATGTCCACAGCGTAAGAAGAATGTGATATAATTTCACAAGAAATATATTTAATTAACTAATGTCCTCTATATAAGGAAACTTTGACAATTCCAAAAAAAGTATATTTAATTAATTAATGCCCCCTACATAAGAAGACTGTGACATAATATCATGAGAAATATATTTGTGGTGCTATCTTGAAAACCCACTTAAAGTGAAAATAATTCATTGTGGATTATTTTATAATTTATTAAAGATTAGAATCTTATATTCTTTTAATTTATGTCAGATATTTTTTTCACTATGCATTTTAAAGTACATACCTCCACGGACTATCAAAGGGGTGTAATGACTACTAATGGCTGTAGTGCTAAAGTGAAGAAAAATCAAAATAATTTATTTATTATATAACAGATTCTCATGTTTATTTAAGAAAATTCATTTAATATATGTCAGATAGTATTTTACATTATAAATTTATAAGTACTTACATCCCTGGACAATCAAAGTTTGCAAAGGACTACAAATGGCTGTAGCGTACAAACATTTAGAGACTGTAGCCAGGTTTTCTCCTACATCATATTTAATTAATTAATGTCCACTAGATAAGAAAACAGTTATATAATTTCACAATAAATTTATTAAAATAAATAATTTGAAGTACAATAGAAGAATGTGACATTAATTTGTTAAGAAATTTAATTAATTATTTAATGTCCACTAAATAAGAAGACTGAAGTAATTTCTAAAGACATTTATTAAATTAAATACTTCCCACTAATGAAAAAGGCTCAAAGAAATTCACAAGAAATTTATTTAATTAATTAATCTCCACTACATAAGAAGACTGTAATAATTTCACATTAACTTATTTAATTAAATCATGTCTTCTATATAAGAAAACTTTGAAGTGATTTCACAAGAAATTCATGTAATTAATTAATGCCCACTACATGAGAAAACTGTGGAATAATTTCAAAAGACATTTAATTAATTAAGTACTTTTAGCTGCTCTTGAGGACTGACAAAATTTCACAAGAAATTTGATTAATTAATTAATATCTACTACATAATAAAACTTATCATAATTTCACAACAATCTGCACTACATAAAAAGCCATTGACATAATTTCAAAAGAAATATATTTAATTAATTAATGTCCACTACACAAGAGGACTGACATAATTTCACAATAAATTTATTTGTGATGCTGTCTGGAAAAACAAAAGACATTTAATTAATTAAGTACTTTTAGCTGCCCATGAGGACTGACATGATTTCACAAGAACTTTATTTAATTAATTAATATCCACTACATAATAAAACTTATTATAATTTCACAAGAATCCTATAAAATGTCAGTAACAATTTCAAAAGAAATATATTTAATTAATTAATGTCCACTACACTAGAAGACTGTGACATAATTTCACAAGAAATTTATTTGTGATGTTGTCTGGAAAAAACATGGCTCAAGTTAAAATAATTCTAATTTGTTGTTGTTTATAATTTATTAAAATTTAGAATCTCATGTTTTTTAATTTATGTCAGAATTTGTCATTATACACTTTTTAAAGCACATAACTTCCAGGACTATCAATGGGGTGTAAACGACCACAAATAGGTGTAGTGCTATAGTGAAAAATTCAGAAGTGGGCTTTTTATACTTTAATAAATATCAGAACCTCATGTATATTTATTTTTAATTAATATCTACTAGATAAGAAAATTTTAAATAATTTCACAAGAAATTTATTTAAATAATTAATATCCCCTATTCTTGTGAAATTATGTCACAGACATCTTTCCTACTGCATAGTAAATAATTAAATATATATCTTGTGAAACATTTCACAGTTTTCATATCTAGTGGACATATATTTAAATATTTTTGTGAAATTAAATAAGTCTATTGATATAGTGGATATTAATTAATTAAAGAAAGAAATATTTGGTAAATACTGTCAATCTTCTGAGGCAGGCAGATTAATTATTTGATTAAATTTATTGTGAAATTATATCACTGTCAGAGGATATTAATTAATTAAATGTGATGCTGTCTGGGAAAAAAAGAACTAGCTACATTTACTAAATTGATTTTGCAAATTGATTTTGCATTATAACCATTTATAATTGTTTAATCCCTTTTGATAGTCCAGGGAGGAAGGCACTTAAAAATAAGAGTGAGTAGAACTATTTGACATCATTTATTTTTAAAATGAGATTCTGATCTTTAATAAGTTATATAATGCCCACTTTTGAATTTTTTCTGATCATGAGATTCTGATCTTTGATAAATTATATAATGCCCACTTTTGATTTTTTTCACATTTGTGCTACAGCCATTCATAGACATTTACACCCCATTGATAGCCCAGGGAGGTAAAATTTTTACAAGAAATATATTTAATTAATTACTGTGCAGTAGGAAAGATGTCTGTGACGTAATTTCACAAGAAATTGAATAATGAACACTACAAAAGAAAAAAGTGACATAATTTCAAATGAAATTTATTGAATAAATTAATATCCACTGCATAAGAATACTGTGAAATAATTTCAAAAGACATTTATATAAGTAAATAATGTCCTCTATATATGAAACCATGTCATAATTTCCAAAGAAATGTATTTAATTAATTAATCTCAATTACATAACAACAAATATGACATACTTTCACAAGTAATTTATTTAATTAAATATATGTACTAGATAAGAATAAGGTGATATAATTTCACAAGTAATGTATGTAATTAATTAATGTATAGTAGATAAAAATACTGTGAAATAATTTTGCAATAACTTATTTAAATAATTAATTTGCACTGCATACGAAGACTGACAGCATTTCACACATGAAGTGTATTTAAATAACTGCTGTCATCTATATAATAATAGTGTGACAATGTTTCATTAGAAATTGATGTAAATGATTAATATCTACTATATTTGAAGATTGTGAAATAATTTCACAAGAAATGTCTTTATGATGCTATCTTCGAAAATGTGGCTAATGAAAAAATCAAGTTTAGGTTTTTTATAATATATTAACGATCAGAATCACATTTTTCCAAAACACGTGAAAAACTTTCTGACATTAATTAAATAAAATACATTTTTAAGTACATACCTCCCTGGACTATCATAGGGGTTTAAATGACTGTAGTGCTAAAGCGAAAAAAAATCAATAGTGGGAATTTTATAATTTATTAAAGATCAAAATCTCATGTTTATTTTAAAAAGGCATTTTAATTTATGTCAGATAGTTTTTCACTATATATTTTAAGTATATACCTCCCTGGAGTATCAAAGGTTGTAGCACAAAAATCTTTTAGAGACTGTAGCCCAGTTTTCCCTGACAGCATCACATTTGTTTAATTAATGTCCACTATATACGAAAATAGTGATATAATTTCACAATAAATTTATTTAAATAATTAATTTGTACTACATAAAAGGAGTGAGAGTATTTGACAAGATATTTAATTGATTATTTGTATAAGAAAACTGATATAATTTTACAAGAAATTTACTTAATTAATGTCAACTTTAATAGAAGACTCTGACATCATTTCACCAGAATATTTATTTAATTAATGTCCACTAGATCAGAAACTCCTGTTTATATAAAAAATAATTTATGTTTGATAGTAGTTTTCTCTATTAATTTTTAAATACCTACATCCCTGGAATATCAACAGGGATTAAACATTTGCAAATGGCTATAGCACAAAATCAATTTTAGTGACTTTCCATTTTTTTCTCAGACAGCATCACATTTCATTAATTAATTAATATCTAAGAAAATAGTGATATAATTTCACAATAAATTTATTCAAATAATTAATCTGTACTACATTAGAAGACTGACTGTATTTGACAAGAAATTTAATTAATTAGTGTCCACTAGATAAGAAAATTGTTAAATAAATTTACAATAAATTTATTTATTTAATTAATGTGCATTAGAAAAGAGTTGTGTGGCATAATTTCACAAGAAATTTAAATAATTAATTAATGAACACTACATAAAATGTGACATAATTTCAAAAGAAATGTATTTAATTAATTAATCTCTACATAAGAAGACTATGTCTTTTATTCCATTAATTAAAATCTACTATATAAGAAAACTGAGAAATAATTTCACAATAAATGTATTTAAGTAATTAATTTGCATTACATAAGAAGACTGTGACAGCATTTGACACAGGAAACTTATTTAATTAACTAATGTCTTGTATCTAAGAATAGTGTGACATAATTTCACAAGAAATTTATTTAATTAATTGATGTCCTCTACATTAGAATTCTGCGAATTAATTTAACAAATATTAATTTATAATTAATATCCACTACATAAGAAGTCTCTGACATAATTTCACAAGAAATGTTTTGAAATATTTAATGTCCAATACAGAAGAAGACTGAGACATAATTTCACAAGTAATTTTAAAAATTAATTAATGCCCACTACATAAAATATATGTGACTTAATTTCACATGATAATGTTGGGAAGACTCGGCTAAAGTGAACATTATTCTTGCATGTGTTCTTTACAAATTATTAAAGTTCAGAATCTCACATTTATTTAAGAAAGAAATGTTTAATATATGTCAGATAGTTTTATCACTATATATTTCTTTATATCCATGCCTTCCTGGACTATCAAAGTAAAAAATAAATTCAACAGTGGACTATTTATAATTTATTAAAGATCAGAATACCATGTTTGTTTTAAAACAATATTTTATTTTATATCATAATATTTTTAAATGTTTAAAAACCTCTCTCCCTGGACTACCGAGTAAAGGACTGCACATGGTTGTAGTGAAAAATCAATTTAGTGACTGCAGACGGATTTTCCCACACAACATCACATTTAATTAAGTAATGTCACCTAGATTAGAAAATAGTTATATAAATTCACAATAAATTTATATAAATAATTAATTTGCACTACATAAAAGGACTGTGGCATAATGTTACAATAAATTTATTTTATTTAATTAATATCCATTGCATCAGAAATATGTAACATTCTTTCACTAGAAATTTATTTTCAATACTGTCAAGGGAAAATATGTCTAAAGTGAAAAGAATTATACGTTTTGTTTTATAATTTATGTAAATTTTTAATCTCATATTTAATAAATTTGTCAAATAGATTTTTCACTAAACATTTTTTAAAGTATATACCACACTGGACTATCAAAGATTGTCAACATATACAAATGGCTGTAGCACAAAAATCTTTTAGAGATTGTAGCTTGGATTTCCCTGAGAGCATAATATTTGTTTAATGTCCACTAGACACGAAGATAGTGATATAATTTCAAAATAAATGTATTTAAATAATTAATGTGCACAACATAAGAAGACTGACATGTTACAAGAAATTCATTTAATTAATTAATGTTCACTACAGTAGAAGACTATAACATAATGTCACCAAAAATATTTATTTAATTAATGCCCACTACATAAGAAATATCTGACATAATTTCAAATGACATTTATTCATTTAAGTACCCTCCACCTCTCACAAAAAGTTTAAAATAATTGTACAAGAAATTTATTTAGTTAATAATTGTCCATTACATAAGAAGACTGACATAATTTCACAAGAAATTTTTAAAATTAATTACTATCCACTACTCAAGAAGGCTGTGACATAATTTGACAAGAAATTTATTTAATTAATTAATGTTCACTACATAAGAAGACTGAAATAATTTCACAAGAAATTTATTGAATTAATCAATATCCACTACAGAGGAAGACTGTGACACAATTTACAATGAAATGTATTTAATTAATTAATATCCAATAGATAATAAAATTGTGACGTAATTTCACAACAAATTTATTTAATTAATTAATGTCAATTACATACGAAGACGATAAAATTAATGAATATATATTGAAAGGTTTTTAGCTACTGCAGACATTCTGAACATATACATATATTGATATATGTGTGCCTCGATCTAATTGAGTTTATATTATAAGCATATACGTTCTGGATTATAGCATGACAATCTAAGTCCTACACAAATGGTAAATGGCTGAACAAGGTGTCTACAGTAGCAATTGTGTGGTCTGGAAAAATACAAAATGAATGATATTAAAATTATGTAAAATCATGTAACAGTCGGTTTAATTAATCAACACATAACTATTTCAAACTACTCTGATTGCTCATTTAATACAGGTGACAACACTTATTGACACGCACACACCCTTACATACAATCACACTAACACACAATCACACATGCACACATACAAACGCGCGCACTCTCACGTACACACATTCATATAGAAAATAAAGTATAGTGAAAATCGTGTACCAATGTTATGAGTTTCATGGAAGCAACCTTATTACAGTGGTATCTATATATGTGTTCGCTTATAGGCTCGTCTCTGTAAATGGAATATTTTCATTCAAATTATGGATTAAGGAGTAACATATATTTAAAAAACGCATTCCAATTTGTTTTTAATTTTTTCGGCACTCTTTCCTTACTTTCTGCTTTGATGCTCCCCGTGTAGAGAAAAGAATGGAGTTATATATTTTCTTGAAGTGAGATTAATATACATTCTAGTTAACTTCTACTTGTTCAAAGGTAATCTAGCTGTACAAGTGACATTTTTTTTAACCTGTAGACATGTAAAGTTTTTTTCTTACCTGTGCACATTTATGTTTCTGTCTTAAGTGTAGAAATGCAAGTTGTTGTTTTTTGTGTCTTACTTAACATGTAGAAATGCTAGCCTCTGCGTCCAAAAAATGTGCAAGCAAGACATTTAATGACCTGACAGCCTGATGACACCCACCCACAGTGCTTCCAATGAGTAGCATTCACCTGCAGTCATCACTCAGAGTAGTTGCAATCACTATCAAGATTAGATTAATATGAAACATGTTACATACCTGCATTTAAATTAGATTAATATGAAACATGTTACATACCTGCATTTAAACAACCTTCTTACACAGCGCCGAGTACTTCTTTTCGCAGCTGCTGTCATCCCACATGAAGCTAAAGTCCTCGCGCATGACTACGCAGAACTCGTCCCCCATCTCATTGTCCGGGGTTCCAGGGAACCAGTGGTTGTACGATGGTGAAGTGCGGCTCACACTCCACTCCCAGTGGCAGTTCTCCCGAGTATCTTGCAGTCCGATCCACACAGTTTTGTCTGCAAAATTAGCAGATGTACGAACAACATAAACTATGCATCATTGAAGTGATTTATGCATTACGCGCATGAGCAGTTGTACGAACAACATAATCTCTGTACATCGTTGAAGCTATTTATGTATTACGCGCATTAGCAGTTGTACAAAAAATAATAAACTCTCTGCATCATTTAAGTGATTTATGTATTACACGCATTTCAAGAAGGAGGATGTCAAATGCGCCATTAGAAATAATCAGACAGAAGCCGTCTGTTTTAAAAGAATAATGTGAATAAAGATGAAAGAAAGAAAGAAAAAATTGCCAGCAACACATAAAACAAGAGCATTAATTTTGGATAACGATTTAAAATAATTACATAGAAATACAGGAAAGCACGCAAGCGCACTCAGATAAAAACATCACAAACATTTGGAAAGATGTGCATCACAAGAATTTTATAGATAGATAGATAGATAGAAAAATGTATTGTCATTATAAATAGGAAAACCACAATTACAATCTGACCTACTTACGAAGGGTTATTTGCTCATTAAACTCTATAGTCAGTTTAAACATTTTGTGACGTGTGTGTGACGTGTGTGTGAACAGTTGCTTTTTCTCGTATGTTCTCAAATGAGTAATGGAAAAAGACAATATGCATATTACAAATGATGTATGATTTAACCCATGTAGGACCTAAATCACATTTATTCTTCTGTAATGGACCAGTATTTGAATGTTACAAGATATCTGTGTACAAGTTTTAATTATTTTATTAAACTAGGAATCATACACTTCTGATTAGCTAAGATTACAGAAAAAAAATTATCGAAGAAAATATTCGAAATTTCTTCTTACGCTTCATTCGTGGAATCTGTGAAATAATTCTCTCCTCGTCCGGGGAATCGAACCAGGCCAGATTCGCATTTTCGTTAGAGCAGGCTTCCTGAAAGAGAGAGAACATATTCATTTAACATTATTGCGTTGCGTTGCTATCTAGGGCCTAGGGGTGTAGAGAGTTTACATTTCGTTTGACATTTATATGCATTATTTAGATGGACTTATATAATTAAGAAATTTTCTTCCATTTTATTGTGCACTATTCATTGTTCTTGCATACCATTTGACTGTGTTTTATTTCTTGCTCAGTGGACCTTCACTTTGCTAAGTAGTCTCCCCTTCCTCGCATGATCTGAAGATAACGTCACAACAGTCAGTCTAAGAAGATTTAGAAAGATAAACTAAAAACACTCACGCAGGCTTGGTACCAGGTTTTCGGTTCTTCCAGAAGTTTGTAGCAGAAGCCATTAAATAAAATCCACGACTCATCGGGACATAGCGAAGCACACGCCTGCAGACATAATGGATTTACAATTTCTTTTACGTCATATTTAGAATCAATGGCTGTTGAGAGACTTATGGGATACACAATGTAAACATTTACGAATGTTTTATTACTTTAAGGAAGCATGTTTACGTCACACGCAAGTTAGCGTGTAAATGGTTGCATGTACATTGTGTGATTTAAAGAATAAAATAAGCACGGCCTGATTATATTATGTTAGCGTACATTCCAAACAAATGACTGGACTATCAGATTAATATTTTTTTAAATATAGTCGAGGAAACTTTAACGCTGAACGCAATGGGGATTAAGAGACTTTGTATTAGTTGAATATGTAAACCGTTCACCTGCAATCTTCAATCTGATTATACGTGTCAAGCAAATCTAAAATTTAATCATTAAATCTATTTTGTGCAAAGTTACAATCGGAGCTAGGTATAGCTGTAACTCATTCTCTATTAAAAATATAAGTCGTTCTACATAAAATTGTAACTCTTTATACATGTAATTGTAACTCATTCTATATCATGTTGGACCCCATGCTACATATACAGCTGAAGTTCCTTAGATGCAGTTGTAATTCTGTCTTAATTCGTTTGTAGCTCACTTCATATTATACATTAACTCTACATATAAATATTTAATTAATTAAAAATGTTGTAACAATTCATTTCAGATTATACACATAAATATTTAATTTATTATAAATGTTGTAACAATTCAGTTCAGATTATACATTAACACTACACACTCATATTTAATTTATTATAAATGTTGCAACAATCCATTTTAGATTATATATTAACTCTACACATAAGTATTTAATTTCTTATAAATGTTGTAACAATTCATTTCAGATTATACATTAACTCTACACATAAGTAATTTATTATAAATGTTGTAACAATTCATTCTAGACATCGCTGCAACTCCAACATTTAACTGGCGATGTCACAGACTTTCAAAAGTGTTGTTCTAAAACTAAAGACTGTCGTATAAGGGATGGAGAAAATATTGAGAAACAAATGTACCGGTACCTGTGGCAGGTAAGTTGGAAGCAGAAGAACCACAAATATCGACATAATCAGGCGCACCATTTTCACAAGCAAGTCTGAAAAGTAAGAAGAATTACCAGTGCTGAGTGACATATTTCAAACAAATCTGTTCTGGAAATAGATGTAAATTAAATCTTTAAGTTATGTATCGCGACCTCAAACAAATCTATTCTGGAAATAGATGTGAATTAAATCTTTAAATCTTTAAGTCACGTATCGCGACCTGAAACAAATCTGTTCTGGAAATAGATGTAAATTAAATCTTTAAGTTATGTATCGCGACCTCAAACAAATCTACTCTCGAAATAGATGTGAATTAAATCTTTAAATCTTTAAGTCACCTATCGCGACCTGAAACAAATCTGTTCTGGAAATAGATGTAAAATAAATCTTTATGTCACGTATCGCGACCTCAAAAAAACCGCAGGACGCGAGGTTCTCGGCGACTTGATTAGACTATTTTGTTTTAAATTTAGACGGTTGGTTTAGCGGTATTTTAATGTAGTGCTGAAAGTCAAGTTACATGCGATTGTTGTCCTAGTAACGAGGAGACTTGAAAGGCATGCACATGAGCGCAACCCTGAAATCATGATTGACACCTTGTTCATTTCCAGCTGATTTTAGGTAGAACTAAACTTTATGCAAAAGAGGAAAAGTCGGTAAAGTTGTGTTTGCAAAAAAAAAAATGCAGATCGATAAAGATATCGCCTCGCTATTGGAGGACTGCTGAACACGAATATTTTCATGAATCATTTTTGGCAAAGTTTTAGATATTGCAAATAAAATTGTTTTAGAAGAAATCATAAATAGCAAGGGGAAGTACATTTGCAGTTCTAAATAAAATGATTTGTTTGTTCTTATTTCTAATGAAGAAAACAAACGTACTTTTTATTCCGAAGAATTTAATGTTGCAAGTTATTTGACGCAAATTATCTGCACTCTGTATACTATAATCTAATGTAATGTTTTGCTTTACAGAGATTACAATGGCACAAGCTATTGGGCAAACATGCATTCCCTCTCAATAAAATAATTAGTGGACGTAAATATTTCCCTCGCCACAAAATGCAACGCCTCAAGACATAGGAAAAGTTAACATTTCTGGAGGGAACAGGAACAATTTAAAAAGAACAATTCAATGAATAGTCAGCCAATATATCAGATGAACCGATCTTTGTTCAAATGTTACCTTAAATAAACCTGTCATGGCTAAAATGTTATTTAGAGACAAAACGACAGTTGCTAAAATAATATCTACAAATGAACCGATCAGTCATAAAATATTGTCTATCAGTAAAATAACCGAATCAGTCATAAAATATTGTCTATCAGTCAACTAACCGAATCAATCATAAAATATTGTCTATCAGTCAACTAACCGAATCAGTCATAAAATATTGTCTATCAGTCAACTAACCGAATCAGTCATAAAATATTGTCTATCAGTCAACTAACCGAATCAGTCATAAAATATTGTCTATCAGTAAACTAACCGAATCATTGGAGATTCTTTGCCCTAAGTATCAGCTCATCTGTTGGTTTAACATACCTTTCGTATTGCTGTTTAAAGCTGAGCTATTCTTTGACTAAGCACGGTGTCTCAATTCTTCGTTCTGAAGGTCTGCTGAGCTAGGCTTTGGCTCTGGATTCTTCGTGAATGGAGAGCGGGCAGGTCTGACTGACTCTACAAAGTTTCGGTGTTTTATACAGTTTCCTAATCGTCAGTCATCAATAAAATTTGACATAATTCATGACTACATCAATAACACTTGGCCTAATTCAGACAAAAACGTGATAGAGCACTTAGCTAATTTTCCACTTTCTGACGTCACAGTTGTCGCTGTTTTCCTCTTTACTGTCATCATCATGCTCAGCGCAAACAACGACGAGAATTAAGGCCACGCCCCTTGCTGAGTGAACGCACGTTTGTTCTGGAAAAAAATATTCTAAGACTTAAGCAATATTTACTGGCTTGCAGGCTTCGAGTAATATTACCTCAGGCCATTCACCCTTCTGCAATACGCCCACTCCGATTCGATCTTGACGAAGCCTTCAAAATAATATTTACAAAAATTATAATAATGATAAATTTAGACTGGAGTTAGGAGATGGTGGATGGAGTTGGGGGGAGGGACGATAAGATCGTGATTTGCAGCTTGAGAACTTGCACGTCGTATTAACTGTAAAGATAAAATATATCTGCATTGAAATTATTTTTTCTTTTATAATTCATTGAGTTAAAATGAATTTATTCAAGTCAGGTTAAAATTATATGTTTATTACCCCGTCATAAATAAGGATTCATTGTTTGGAAAGAGTTAAATTTATTTTTGCAGCTATTGGCGTACGCAAGATACTCGATAAATAAATAAATAAATAAAACTAAGGTACTACTTAGATTGTAGAGTTAAATGAGCAGATAATACTCTAATACTTCTGTTCCTTAATTTTACAACTGACATACGTGCGTTCTCTTATCATCCATCTGTTGTTGGTATTGTAAACGTCCTATTATTGGCTGCTTAGGTAGAGGTCGAGAGAGAGAGAGAGAGAGAGAGAGAGAGAGAGAGAGAGAGAGAGAGAGAGAAAGAAAGAGAAATAGGTGGGGAGAGAGGGAGAGGGAGAGAGAATTTATAAACTGACTGACTGACTGAATGCAGAATTTTGTCACTGTTTACGAAAGATTATATTTAGAAGCTTTCATATACAAAAGACTTGAGAGCACGCGAAGATTTCAAGTTTTATTTAGGTCATGTCTGGAGATTTCAAACATGTTGACATACTTACATATATTTTCTGTGGTTGCCAAAGGCAATTTTATTGTCGGGTTTGACATTTATAAAGTGGGAACCTAAGTTCATACTAAAAGAAAATTTCGAAAGCATTGGATTAGCATTTCTCACTTTTTATTTCAATACTAGTTTATATATGACCCCATTATACTCTGGATATTATTATGTTTTGGCACATCTGAGGACGTTAGCCCTGCTTACATGCTGTAAAAAAGCCACTTAGATATTTATCAGTAAACATTTTAAAATCAGATCTGTTCCGTATTGTGAATCGATTTTCCTGCATTTATCTTCATTTGATTTGGAAATATTTACTGTATTGTTTGACTTTATTACACTTTTATTAGGGTTTAATTTCTTATTTTCAGGTACTTTAGAACGCTATATAAATTGCTATATTTTGTCTATTCTGTTTTTTTCAACGTTGTAAATGTTTAATGTTGGTCACAAATGATTGCTCTGACTTGGCTAGTCAGAGTCTTGACCACAGCTATTTTGCGTTATTATATGTGAACGTCGGGTGTCCATCGTTCACTAGAGCTGTGTGCTTTTTTCTTTCTGCAGGTTTTATATTTTCGTTTTCATCTGTGTGGAACCATGTTCTCCGAGTTAAGAGCATGTGCATTGTAATCTCCTCTATACAATGTCTTGTGTTGTCTTGCTGGTTGATTATGTCTTCTATTCTAGTAATGAAATCATATTGATGATTATATCTTCTGGTCTTCAGTATAAAAAATAAACGTCAAATACTCGTGATCGGTTCTATGTGTTTCTATTGTGTATTGCAGCGATGGTAGTTGTTCTCAAGTCATTACTGCAAGTTCCAGCCATATCAGTTGTGTTAGTCTTAAGTGAATCACTATTGTCAGTTCTAAAATCTATATATTTAGTTGTGAGGTCACTGTTACTATTTTTAAAGTCGTGTTTGTTAGTTTTTAAAGTCATTATTGTTAGTAGTAATGTAACAGTTATTAATTCTAAGGTCACCTGTTATTAGTTCTAAAGTATTTTGAGTTAGTTCTAAGGTATTTTGGGTTAGTTCTAAAGTCACTATTTGTTAGTTGTGTTGTCACTGTTATTAGTTCTAATGTATTTTGGGTTAGTTCTAAAGTCACTTTTGTTAGTTGTGTTGTCACTGTTATTAGTTATAAAGTCGTGTTTGTTAGTTCTAAAGTCACTATTGTTCGTTTTGTTGTCAATGTTATTAGTTCTAAGGTCGTGTTTGTTAGTTCTAAAGTCACTATTGTTAGTTGTGTTGTCAGTGTTATTAGTTCTAAAGTCGTGTTTGTTAGTTCTAAAGTCACTATTGTTAGTTGTGTTGTCAATGTTATTAGTTCTAAGGCCACTGAGAGTAGTTCTAATCGTCGATTTCCAGTCAAGCTATTGTGATAAATTGATTCAAGTCGCTTTTGTTAGATCTAAACAATTCATCGATTGTATTTATGTTCGAGTCATTAATGTCAGTTGGAATGAGATCACTGATTTTGAAGCTTCAATGTGCCCGTTGCATTGCAAATTGTTCTGTCTGTTCCGTAATTAATTAATTCATCGATAGTTAGTAGTGTAAATACTTCTTGTAAAGTAATTAAAGTTACTATAATATAGAATAAAGAAGAACATGAATTAACAACACGTATTGATACGTAAAAATATAAGGAAATACAAAAGGTGGACACTAGCGCTTCATAGACTTCTTCAGTAGAATATTTTTCTTCTAATAATAGATAAATAGTGACTCGCGTAAGGGAATATGTTTGAATATTGAAATCACTAAGCTGATTTGTTACTCCCCGTTTATCCAAGTTAATCATAACAACACCACGCTGAAATTCTTGTGAATCTTGAATTGTATGTGCTTTTCGAATATTGCATCTCATATCTCCTTCACGCGTCGCTCTGTAATAACACTTTCAGGGCAGAATATTGCATCTCATATCTCTTTCACGCGTCGCTCTGTAAGAACACTTTCATGACAGAATATTGCATCTCATATCTCTTTCACGCGTCGCTCTGTAAGAACACTTTCAGGGCAGAATATTGCATCCCATATCTCTTTCACGCGTCGCTCTGTAAGAACACTTCCAGGCCAGAATATTAAGAATTCATTCATATTAGAATGGATGAAAGGGACTACAGCAGACAATAAATACAAATCGATCCTATTCATAGACCTTTCTTTTAGCATTACGTAAAATTCATTCCTGATGTCAAAGGATAGTCATTTCATTCTGGGAGTTTAGTTGAATGTCAAAGTATAGACATATCATTTTAGGGACTGTTCTATAGTATGTCAAAGTAAATACCTATCATTCTAGGATCTATTCTATAGTATGTCAAAGTATAAACCTATCATTTTAAGGTCTGTTCTGTAGAATGCCAAAGTATAGACCTGTCATTTTAAGCTCTGTTCTATAGAATGCCAAAGTATAGACCTATCATATTAGGATATGTCCTTTAGAATGCCAAATATAGACCTGTCATTTTAAGCTCTGTCCTATAGAATGCCAAAGAATAGACCTATCCATATAGGTTTTATTCTATAGAATGTCAAAGTATAGACCTACCATTACAGGGTCTATTATATAGAATGTCCGGGTATAGAACTTTCATTTTCGGGTCTGCTCTATAGAATATTAGAGAATCTCAACTTTCACAGTGGATGGAATGAAGGTTCAATGCCGTGATGAGATGCGAACAGGAGAACGCATTAAGAAAGCTAACACGGAAGTATGGGATATATGCACAGGAGAACGCATTAAGAAAGAAGACAGGGGAATACTGCGTGTGGACACCAAGAAAGAACTACGAGAAACGATAATGGAATATTAGATGTGGGCACAGGAAAACGCGTTAAGAAAGATACGGGAATTTTGGATGTGGGCACAGGAAAACGCGTTAAGAAAGATACGGGAATATTGGATGTGGGCACAGGAAAACGCGTTAAGAAAGATACGGGAATATTGGATGTGGGCACAGGAAAACGCGTTAAGAAAGATACGGGAATATTGGATGTGGGCACAGGAAAACGCGTTAAGAAAGATACGGGAATATTGGATGTGGGCACAGGAAAACGCGTTAAGAAAGATATGGGAATATTGGATGTGGGCAGGAGAAAGGAGTAAAATAAAGGAAAAGGGTCTTATACTGTATTGGTGCGTTTCGTTTCGGTCCTCGTGTGTTGGCAGAGACCTCGGTCATCTGTCTCTTGAAGGGGTAACGGGCGAAGAGCTGCTTGACAGGTTCGTTGATCTCATGGTTCGATGGTTTTCCAGAGATGAGAGAGGGTGTTATTTGTCAGGGGGTGGGGTGGGGTGCTTTAATCCTTACAGTAAGCAACACATTTGTATAAGCGATTTTGGACTTGGCACTAATTCTGGCTGATTCCAAGCTGACACTATTTGTATTCTGAAACTGAGACATCCGAATGAGTATTTTAGGCTGACAAAACACACAAATTGCGCTGCTGGTTTGTACTGAAGGCACCCTAAGCGAAAGGGAATGGGGGGCAGGAGGTATGCTAATATTGAGAGGGGTGGGTGATAATGAGATTTTGAGTTCTCCACACAACCAGTTTGGCTTTATGTCTGAATATTAAAGCATCCACTTAAGAATGTGGTGGAATTTCGCACAGAACCACATAAATGGCCTATTGCTGAGAGAGATAAATCTGGATAAAGGAGAGTAAGTGTAGGCTTGCTTCTCCCGCAATATTTACCAACTCGTACTACTAGTTTTCCTCTCTGTCATAGCGTGGTTATGTTGCTTAGACCAGCTACGCTCGTTCTCTGTGATTATTTGGAGTCAAGAATATGTGTATGCTTGTTTTTTTTTCTTCTCTGTCCTTTTCCCATGTAGCCTTATACCTGATATATAGTGTTTTTTTGCCAAGACATACATTACTACACTTGCCAAGACATACATTGCTTTCTTGCTAAGACATACATTGCTTTCTTGCCAAGACAAACATTGCTTTCTTGCTAAGACATACTTTGCTCTTTTGCCCAATATATGCATTGCATTATTTCCTAGGATATACATTGCCTTTGCCAAGACACGCGTTTCTTTATGCAAAGGCCTACATATTTTTTAGCAAAACATATATTGATTTTCCAAGATGTCCATTGCGTATATTTGCCAAAACAAATATTGCCTTTTTTCAGCCAAGGCATACATCGCCTTTCCTGCCAAATACACCTAGAAAATTCTAGTACATTAAGATATTTAAAGTATGCTGCATTAGTGAAGTTTATAATGTATTCTTCAGTTGTGTCCTGTGTTATTTATCTACGTTGATAGAATTATTTGTTTGAATTAGCACCTTATGACGTAAGGTAACTGGAAATACTGTACGACAAAAAGAATTGGAAATACTAAAACATAAGAAAGAAATTAGTCATGAAAGATATTACCTCATCTATTTATTAGTTAATTTGGGGAAGGTGGGGCCTGTAGGGTCAGAACGTATTTTATTTTGCATAAGCGTGAATCTTACTACTAGATAATCTCACGACAATTGGCACGCGATGTCTCACTACTAGATAATCTCACGACAATTGGCACACGATGTCTCACTACTAGATAATCTCACGACAATTGGCACACGATGTCTCACTACTAGATAATCTCACGACAATTGGCACGCGATGTCTCACTACTAGATAATCTCACGACAATTGGCACGCGATGTCTCTAAAATTCCAGGTCCTTTCGGCAGTTCTCTTTTCGGCCATTGTCCTGCAGTGTGAAGATGGCAAGAATTTAAGTTCAATAAATTAAAATACAATCAAAGCATAGTTAGGATACATTTTTTTGTGAAAAGATTTGAGTGTGCAAAATGTCCTTTCCGGTGACATCACTCCCCTTACACTAGAAGTATGTCCACACTCTTTTTTCAATTTATGTCAATGTCATTTTCATTCGGCTCATCAACGAAATAACAGTTCTTATTCAATTTCTGTCACACTCATTTTCATTCGACTCATCAACGAATTAAGACATTTCTTTTCAGGTCACGGTCTTACACAGTGGTGTCCATATTAACTTATTGTTAAGTCTTGAAGACCACCAGTCAATGGACAACATGGGTTCTTTTGCTTACATAATATTTTAAGAGGTAGAAGATTAAAGATCTTTAAATTATGTATTCGTTATGTAGGAAGACAACATTTTCATTTTTTCCCCGCCAGGTAAGAGTACAACTGAAACATTTTTGAGTAGTAGTATATTAAGGCACGCACGCACGCACACACAAACATACACGCATACAAGTCAAATTCACGAACTCCGCAAGTGAAAATGTAGCAGTCAATAATATAAGAGATAGAAAGGAGATAACGGCAACACGACAAGTAAAAATACCCCAACAATTAAAGTGCCTCCAAAGAAAGGGATCCCCACGTTACCGAGAGAAATGAACGCCAGCCCATCACTTTAACAATACGCGTCATGTTTCCATTTTCATACAATGATGAACTCTATTGTCTCCCTTATCCAGCCATACAAACCTACTTAAGGAGAAGGTTGTTTCAAACTAATACAGTAGGAAATCATGGCAGTAAAAGAAATATGCATCAAAGAGCCACACAACCTTTTATCATTTTACAGATTTTTCGTTTAATCATTAATTTCACTGCACGAAGTAAATGTTATTCCGGTAAGTATTAATTTTGAAAGGTTTTAATGTTAGATATTCTCTCTCCTATTATAGTAGTGTTGGTGGTGGTGGTAGTAGTAGTGGTAGTAGTAGTAGTCGTCGTCGTAGTAAATAGTAGTGCTGGTGGTGGTAGTAGTAGTAGTAGTAAATAGTAGTGCTGGTGGTGGTAGTAGTAGTAGTAGTAGTGGTAGTAGTAGTAGTCGTCGTCGTAGTAAATAGTAGTGGTAGCAGTAGAAGTAAATAGTAGTGGTGGTAGTAGAGGTAGTAGTAAATAGTAGTGCTGGTAGTAGTAGTAGTAGTGGTAGTAGTACTGGTGGTAGTAGTAGTAGTAAATAGTAGTGCTGGTGGTAGTAGTAGTAGTAGTAGTAGTAGTGGTAGTCGTCGTCGTCGTAGTAAATAGTAGTGGTACTAGTAGAAGTAAATAGTAGTGGTGGTAGTAGTAGCAGTAGTAGTAGTAAATAGTGGTGGTGGTGGTGGTAGTAGTAGTAGTAGTAGTAGTAATAGGAGTAGTAAATAGAAGTGGAGGTAGTAGTAGTACATAGTAATGATAGTAGTAGTTGTAGTAAATACTAGTGGTAGTAGTAGTATGTAGAAGTAGTAAGTAGTAGTAGTAGAAGTAGTAAGTAGTAATAGTGGAGGCAGTAGTAGTAGTAGTAGTAGTAGTAGTAGTAGTAGTAAATAGTAGTGGTAGTAGTAGTAGTAGTAAATATAAGTGGAGGTAGTAGTAGTACATAGTAATGGTAGTAGTAGTTGTAGTAATAGTAGTAGTAGTAGTAAATAGTAGTGGTAGTAGTAATATGTAGAAGTAGTAAGTAGTAGTAGTGGAGGTAGTAGTAGTAGTAGTAGTAGTAGTAGTATTAAATAGTAGTGGTAATAGTAGTAGTAGTAGTAAATAGAAGTGGAGGTAGTAGTAGTAGTAGTAGTAGTAGTAGTAGTAGTAGTAGTAGTAGTAGTAGTAGTTGTTGTTGTTATAATTGCAGTAGAAAGGTAATCTTGGAACTATTCATAGAATGGTAATAATAAATAAAAACTGCAATAGCAGTATTACTAATGTAATAGTGTTGGTTGGAATGATTTAAACTTGCTTGCCTGCCTATCTATGTATGTAAATAATATGAAAGGCATTTGGCAATATGTGAACTTATTAAGCTGTGAAAGGAATTTTGAAAGAATTTGATTTTCTATTTTAACGTGTACAGTTGTGTTGTCATTTATTATCCTACCCGTATTACTGCAAGGTAGACAACTTATGTTTAAAAGAACAGTTCGAAATAAAGTAAATGTTTCTGGTGTCATGCAAGCTCACTTTTAATCTCTTCAAAACTGCTCGACAATAATGTCTTGCTTAATGTAATTCTTGACAGTAATGTCTTGTTTAATATCATGCTTGAAAATAATATCTTGCTTAATGTAATTCTTGACAGTAATGTCTTGCTTAATGTAATTCTTGACAATAATGTCTTGCTTAATGTCATGCTTGAAAATAATATCTTGCTTAATGTAATTTTTGACAATAATGTCTTGCTTAGTGAAATTCTTTAAATATAATGTCTTGCTTAATATAATAGTCTTGAAAATAATGCCTAGTTTAATGTCATTCTTTGCACATAATGCCTTGCTTAATGTAATTCTGGACAATAATGCTTAGTTTTATGTCATCTTGAAAACTCATGCCTAGTTTAATGTCATTCTTGAAAGTATATAGTTTGAAATAAGTGTTATGAAATAATTATTATTTTATTTAAACACACACACACATACACACACACACACACACACACACACACACACACACACACACACACACACCACATACACACACACTGATCACAATAAAAGGAGTCCACAATGCTTGCCATCGCCCTGAAAGAATCCATTTAAGTGTTGTTACATGGAAAGGAGGTGAATAAATACGTAACATACGTAACAAACAAGTCAGTCATCCCATTGAACTATTGTTACATAGAAATGGGGTGAATAAATATGTAACATACATATAAAACAAGAAAGCTGTCCCTTCACCAAAGCCTTAATATCGTTGCTTATTACCTGATACAAATGCCAATGTGACCAATACAAACTTAACGCTAGCGTGTTCTTCCCGAAAAGAAATTCTAATTAACCTCCAAATTCTGTCCACATTTCAGTCTGCAAGCAAAATGAATATTTTTTTTATTACACTATTTGATATCATAAATGTGAAGAGAAATCAAGAGGTGCAGAAAAGGCAGTATATACATTTTGGGGAGTCACATATTATAGCTTTGTATTCATGTGGACATATTGAACACACTGAAAGCAGAGCTAATTAAAACTAAATGCCAAAGAAATATAAACATCAGAGTCTCAGACTGTGAACTGTGACCAAGAAAGGTACTTTTTTCATTTTTTGCAATGAAAAAATATGGCTGATTTTATATTTCCAGAGAACAAAACCAGAACAATATTAAAAAACACAAGATGCCTTTTCGCCGGTAGAGTTGAAATATTTTTATTTTTATTTCAGAAATAAGTATAAAATTATTTTTATTTTCGTTCAGATCACAACAATCGTAGTATGTTACTGACCACGTGACCATGTGATCTTTGCATATCACACTTCATGTGGTAGAGTGTTGTTTCCCACGTGATAGCATATCATTGACCTTGTGATCTTAGCATATCATTGACCAGAGTTGACCTCGATCAGAATGAATTTAACAGGAGAAATAAATCTTGACAAATTTGCATCAAACAGTAGGAACATATTTTATAATTTCTAAAGCGGAAATAAAATAAAGTATAATACCAACATGATATATCGTTCTCCAGTCTTATGACGTATTTTTCCTGTTAAATAAGCCGTTTTCTGTTAAAAATATCGTATCTAAGTCTTGATCATTAGTTTCTAGATGACTATAACGATAATACGTTATTGACGTTTGTGACTGACGATGAGATAAACATATACATCAAAATTAGAAGAAAAAAAACGAAAATTCATTACAAATGGCACGAGTATATTATAGTCATGTAGCATTGCTAATTTAATTTGAGTTTACGCAACAATGCGTTATTTAGGTGTGGTTTATAGTCTAAAAGAATAATACTACTAACGTTATACAGTTTATTTTTTAATTTAACGCGTCAGGCTAACATTGTTTTAATTATTTAAGGCTTTGTTTTTAAATGCGAAGGGCTAACATTGTTTTAATTATTTAAGGCTTTGTTTTTAAATGCGAAGGGCTAACATTGTTTTAATTGTTTAAGGCTAATTTTAGTAAATGCTCCGGGCTTACATTGTTTTAATTGTTTATGGCTTTTAATAAAAATATATGCGCTGGGCTAACATTGTTTTACTTGTTTAAGCTACTTTCTAAAACGCGCCGGGCTAACTTTGTTTTAATTGTTTAAGACTTTTTTAAAAAATGCGCTGGGTTTATATGTTTTAAAATGCGCCGGGCTTACATTGTTTTAATTGTTTAAGGCTTATTTTTAAAAAAATGCGCCGGACTTACAATGTCTTAATTTTTTAAGGCTTTTTAAATGCTCCAGGCTTACATTGTTTTAATTTTTTAAGGCTATTTAAATGTGCCTGGCTTATTTTGTTTTAATTGTTTAAGACTTTGTTTTTAAATGCACCAGGCTTATTTTGTTTTTAATTGTGTCCAGTCATACTTTGATTTTAATTTTGCTAAGCTTACTTCGTTTTCAACTGCGGCCGGCTTAATTTGTTTAATTTTGTCAGGCTTAATTGTTTTTAATTTTGTCGGGATTATCTTTGATTTTTAATTGTCAGTTTTGCTTTTTTTAAAAGTCCGGTTGCTTTGTTTTAATTGTATCAGGATTTCTTTTATTTAAGTGTGTCATGTTTTCTGTTTGTGCTTTTGAAGATTGTTTTTTAGTTTCTATTTTAATTGTCGTGTTTCGTAGTATGAGTTTTAATTTTGGGTAACATATTCTTACCTGGAATTGTTTTGGTGTGGTAATTTTGTAATTGTGTCTGATGGTGTTTCTGAACCAGTTTTTTCTTGCCATCTTGGTTTAAATATGTTATTTATTTTTGTCTTTTTTGTTTGTTCTTTAATTCTTAACGTTATTTTATAGCTTATTTTTACATTCGATAAGGTTTCCCGTCTATTTTGTCAGGTATTTCTTTACAAAATGAAATGAAATAGGTTTCAAAGATTTTAGGTTCTATCTGATTTTTTTTTCTTACTCTTGTGCGCCAGATATTCTAAAATTGATTTTTATTAATCTTTTCTTTGTTTGAACCGTGTATGTCCTGTTGTTGTCTGGTTTTGTTGTTGTTGTTTTGTTGTCAGCATTCCAATTTTATTTGTTAATTGTTTTTATAATACATCATAAATTTTGTTAGATTTGTCGTATCACCATTATTTATTTTATTTTAATTGTTATCATTGATGGTTGGTTTTAATTGTCAGCTTTTATTAGTTGTGTTATATTTCAAAGTATATTCTAATTGTCATTTTTTTCATTGCTATTAGATGTTTCAGCATTTGTGTTAAATTTGTTAGATACTCTTTGGTTTTAATTGTCAGATTTTCTTAGTTTGTTTACTTGTGTTTTAGAATCTCACAGCTTGTTTGCTAATTGTTTCATGTTTTCATCGTTTGTATTTGTATATTCAAATTTTGTTTTCTAGTTGTGTTTTAGGTTTTCATCGTTTGTAATTTTTTGGTAAGATTTTCTTTTTGTTTTCCAGTTGTGTTTTAGGTTTTCATTGTTTCTATTTGTATAGTAAGATTTTCTTTTTGTTTTGTAGTTGTGTTTCAGATTCTTCCACTTTTTTTAATTGTGCAAGATTTTCTTAATAGTTTTCTTATGGCTTATAAGTTTTTCCTTGCTTGATATATTCAGATTTTCTGAGTTATCTTTTGTTTGTGTGAGGGTTTATTACTGTATTTTTAATTATGCCAGGCTTTATAACTGTATATTTTAATTATGCCATGCTTCATTATTATTAGTAGTAGTAATAGTAGTAGTAGTAGTAGTAGTAGTAGTAGTAGTAGTAATTAATATTAGTAAATATGTGATTACGATTTTTTTTACTGTTCTTTTATAGTGTCAGTTTTCTTGTTTGTCTTCAGTACGTCTCTTCACCTTTGATTTTTAAATTGTATGTAAGAAATTTGTATGTTTGAAAGTTGGTGATTTTTAAACACAAAATCTTTCTTTCTTAATTCTGCATTTCGTTTTACTTATTTTGGTGTTTGTAATCGGGTCATATTTTATTTACTTTTCCCCAAAAATTGTGTGTCTGGGTGCCTTTTATTTTCTTTTTTACATCGTGAGACAGGTTTTGCTCTTTAATCATCATTCAGACTTTCAAAGTTTGCTTTGTAAATGTGTCACGTTTGCTTATATTTATTAATTGTGTCACGTATGCTTATATTTATTAATTGTGTCACGTATGCTTATATTTATTAATTGTGTCACGTATGCTTATATTTATTAATTGTGTCACGTATGCTTATATTTATTAATTGTGTCATGTTTGCTTATATTTATTAATTGTGTCACGTTTGCTTATATTTATTAATTGTGTCACGTATGCTTATATTTATTAATTGTGTCACGTATGCTTATATTTATTAATTGTGTCACGTTTGCTTATATTTATTAATTGTGTCACGTTTGCTTATATTTATTAATTGTGTCACGTTTGCTTATATTTATTAATTGAGCTGGGTTATCTTCGTATAGGCGGATAGGGAATTCCTAACGTTTACGCTTTTGAGTTATAGTTTTTTTATTCTTGTATTTTTTTAAACAGGTTTGTTATTTGTGGGGGCCTTTGCAGTCCGACCTTATGCCCTTGGATCGTCTGTTCTCGTTACAAATGTGTAACCCGGCGTTTCACTTGTCCGAGGTCAGTTCGTATTTTCCCATTAGATAAAATTCAGTAAATAACGGAGCACTAAATAATACAGATTTTGGTCAATGAACTAAGGCGTGTTTCGGCAGAGGAGGCTGACTTTGACCTGATTGAGCGTTCACGTGTTTCGCGCGTCTTTCTTTTCGAAAAGTTCAAGGTCTCAAGCACCATTCAATTGGGTCTGTAATTGGGACGCACACTCCAGTAATCTTTGATAGATAACAATCATTTAAGAGATATCTATACAATTCGTAAACACGTGCTTTCCCATTGTTCATTTATGGTACCGTCTGTGACATTCACTGTATTCAACCGTTCCCTGGAAAAAAAAGGCAGCTTCCAATACCCCGCCCCATAAAAAACAGATTTAAAGTTCACGAGTTTTTCGCCAGGTCTTAACCGTAGATCGTTTCAGAAGTCACGCATGACAATTCCAGACGAAAGGTCAATGATCAGGGGACCTGCTTTACTGTAGCACAGCATTGAATTGATTCTATTCGTCCTCGTTAACGATAACAGATAAATAGAAGGAAAACCTCCTAAAATGTATTGAGACCTTACACATTCCACCTCTTTTACCCACACAGTATCTTATGAATGTTGTTCTTTTTTGCTGTTTGAAGCTTTAATTTACTTGCTTGTTTGTTTGCTTATTTATTTTATTCCTATATGTTTATGTGTTTGTTTATTTATTTATATTATCTAAAATATCTATAGTACACACGCCTTATACTTACTGATATTACTGTTCATCCCTCTTAAATATGTTACTTTGAATTCCAAATTGGTATAGGCTGAATTGAACTTTTTCTTCTTCAGCTATTAGTTTGGAAATTGACTGTCTTAATTAATAACGGATTTAACTGTTAACTGTAAAGTTTTCATGTTTTCTTGAGACACTTTAGCACAAAAATATGCAAACTCAGCACTTTTGTACTTCAACACGTATGCAGTTCATCGCTAACACAGATCAGCACGAATGTCATTTAGCACCAATGTAACATTCATTTTTGTCCACATTGCATTAGTGGTCGTTGCTTAGTGTCCTTAAAGTTACAACCTGTACTTGTCTGGTTGTACATTGCTTTCAGAAATTTTCTAAATGTCAATCTTTCTTCAATTGTTTATTGTTCATTACTTTTAGTCACACAGTAAAATTGAACATGTCTTTACACATCTGTCGGTTAGTGTCAATCTAATCCTAAAAATGAATCTTTCTTCACTTGTCTGTTTAATTTCAAGGTCATCCTAACTATAAATATTTCTTCACTTGTCTATTGTTGGCTAGTTTCAATTGCAACCTAAAAGTGAATATTTCTTTACTTGTCTTTTTAATTTCAAGGTCATCCTAACTATAAACCTTTCTTCACTTGTCTGTTGTTGGTTTGTTTCAATCTCAACCTAAAAGTTAATATTTCTTCACTTGTCTGCTGCTCATGGCTCGCTACTTAAATCACTTATTGTATGCAACGCGACACTTCTTCAGGCTTACTGTAAGCAAAGCAGGTCATCAGCCCTAAATATATTCCAGAAATGTTGCCCTCGGGCGTGAATGCTTATTGAAATCATTTATGTTTGATGTCATTTTGTACTAATATAATTATAGTGTTTTTTTGCTTTCTTTTGTCAGTATCTATACTATGTAATTGATTGGGGTTTTTTATGGTTTTTAAAATGTTGTATACTATTAGTTAATCAAAGGTAAATATTGTTAAACATAAAACTCAATTATTAACTGGTCCTTGTTTACAAATGTAAATTAGGAGAACAAAAGTAAAAGAAAAAGAACAGTTTTAAATGATTTTCTTTTTTAAAAAAAACTTGAAGAGGCGGTGAATGACCGAATTGAAGTAGGCCTACGTGTCAAAGGTCAAAAGATAGACGGCATGTTTGCGGTTTTAGAGGGAGCTCCCCATTGTTATACCCAATGGGGATTGGTTATTATTATTTTCTCAAGGTTGTGAATATTGTTCAGAAGGCTTGGGGTCATGCTCTCACGATGGATAACAAAGATGGCCAGGTCAGATGCTGGTCAATGGATAACTGGTTTAAACCAGTTTGTACAAAAATAACACCTTCTATTAGTAATTACTGATTAGAAAACGGATAAAACCCGACAGATTTTTCAGTTCGAATCAGACCCTCTGGAAAGACATCACAGATACTGACGATAAGTACCGACTAAGGTCAGTAATGAATAAAATACATAGGACTTGTGAGGTACCTTATATTACTTAAGCTTTCGCTTAAGGTGACTTAGTTTTTTCATGCATAAATACCAAATAATTTTTCGTCTTAAGAGTTTCTGATTCTGTCATTGCCTGTAGTAGAAATAGAGAATGTTTTACATGTTCATATATTTCTCACATTAATTGCTTTATTACTTACTCGTTTCTTTGGTGAAATAGTGTAATAAAGCGAACTAATGAAATAGTAATAAAACGAACTAATATATATTTCTTACATTAATTGCTTTATTAAATACTAATTTCTTTGATGAAATAGTGTAATGAAACGAATTAATATTAATTGCGTTAATTACTATTTTTTTGAAGAAATAAATAGTTTAATAAAACGAAACTAATATAGTTCTGCGTACATTACCGAATCTAAAGCTATGTATAGCCAATTAACAGAGAAGGTGGATGCATCGTTATCACAGCTAACACGTTATTATTTTGTTCGTTTACTTGATTGGGAGTAGTTTGTTTGTCGGGGTATTTTGTTTGCTGTGGTAAATGACGAGCATGCATAATTTAGCTCATTGTTAATTATAATGTTACAACACACAAGCTCACTACACAGTCTAATAGTATTAGTGTTAACATGATCTAAATCTGTACAAACGTGCTAATATAATACAGCACGTCTATTTAAACACGTCATGTTCAGCGTAGGTTTAATAAATCAAACGATTTACTGCAGGCTAAGTGAGTGATCTGCCCCATGGTTGAACGTAAATTTATTACAACACTGTAAGCCATCATCAGTTAGTATTTAATCAATATAACGGTATACACATTCAAAACAATCAGCAACCTATTTTGGCAAAGATTTACTTGTCGGTTTCCCAATCGACGTAACTCTTTCTGGTCCAGCGGTTTACTGCAGTTGCAGTCACAGACACTCCTAATAGGTGAGTGACACCACCTTCTCCCAAGTGAAGGTCGTTATTTGAGAAATGAGCTCACTGAAGCGTCACATCCGTGCTCATTTTGTAAATGTGTATTTCATTTAGCCAACGAGAATTGCTTCCCCTTTTCGGCGCATTTACTTTCTGTTCTTACCCTTTTCAGGCTATATTTAGTTACATTCCTTTCTATTAAAACCAAAGCAGAAATGAGCTTGTTTTCTGCGTTGTTAAATTTACTTCTTTCTCATTCTTATTTTCTAGACTATAAATGCGTTTTTTTTCAGTGTGTGTGTGTGTGTGTGTGTGTGTGTAAAATGTTGTTTATTTTTTAACTGTGACATTTACCTTTTTGATAGTAACTAAGGTTATTGGGTTGCACTAATAGAAACTTTTATGAGGATCCATACAAAAAATAATTCCACCATAAATAATTCCATTCGCGCATACACTCTCTCTCTCTCTCTCTCTCTCTCTCTCTCTCTCTCTCTCTCTCACATACACACACACACACACACACACACACATGCGGGGTAGTTTTTTATGATTTTGATCTTTTTGTTATCTGTGAAATATGTTTGCTTCATGTTTATTATTTTCTTCCTTGTAATTCCTTCATTTGTTCAAGCTAAGTTATATTTTGTCTTCTAAAAGTTAGGTGAATGTTAGAAAGGGTTTTCTAAAGTTTTTACCGTATTGTCTCTGATATTTTAAAAAATGTTTGGAAGTGGGTATGTCTTTTGTATGTCCAATGTTTCAGTAACTGAGACTGCGGATGTGTTACACGTTACTTTATAAATATATGAGATTCTTTTAAAAATATTTAAATGTAATTTTCGGGATTTGTCTTACATTGTGTTGAATTACTCAGATTATTTTGTATGTATGTTGTTAATAGTTATCGTTATTGTCTTATAATTACTTTCTGAATTTTATTTTATTGTAGGATCACAAGTTCCCGACTTTCTTCAGATTACTGAACATTTGGTGAGTATAATTTCATTAAAATCTATATACATTTGCACACTTTTAGAGCTGTGCTAGTTTGCATCTGTGCTTGAAAGATTTTCCGTATTTTAATTTAGTTTCTTATTCATTCTTATTCATTCAGTGTTCACATGAGAAAGTTCCTTACTGAGAGTTTTCGTCTTTTTTTCTAGTTTGCCATAGTCGAGATGGACAGAGAAATTGGATCACTTGCAGTACTGGTAATGATTTTCGTTCTGGCTTTAAAGGTATGCTTTAATTTCATCCTTATCATGCTCCATTCCCATAGCAACAGAAAGAAAAACAAGGACATGTTAACAATAGCAAACCTCTCCTAATAATATCACCATATGCAAGCACCATCTATAATAATAATTTTAAAAGTTCGAAAACTTATTGATTAGTTAATAACTTAACAATTTATATGATAATTCAACTATTATACAAAGACTGTTTTAATTTTGAAAAGGAAAATCATCGTTAAAATTCGTTAATAATCATTCGGCATAAATTGTAACGTTTTAAGGAGTATTTCTTAATTATCTTTCCCTAACCTCTCTCCACCTTCTCCCTCCCCCCCCCCAATGTCACTCTCAAATTAACATGTAGTTGGTGTCAGCGTCCGCTCTCGCTTTCTCAACAATATCGTGACGTCAAAATGCCTTTCTCATACTAATCAAGTATTTCTCAAATTACATGACTCTTGAATGAAGAGGTATTTCTGGCAAGAAATAGCATCTGTATAATCTTTCACTAGCAAGAATAGCGCTCTCATCTATGTTATTATGATTCAAGAAGAACATTTTTAAATTAGTTTAATTTATGCGCTGTACTTCAAAAAAACATGTTTAAATATTCTGAATTAGCACCCTTCTGTTGCGTTCACATATCTTTTTTTTTAGCTGTGTAAAAAGTAATTTTGTATTTTCATGAAGAAATAAAGCACTTATGGCTGTAATGGAAATGAATACTCTTCGCAGTCATCTTCATCTCTATTATTATCGTCATCTTCCGCATCGTCAATAAGACGTCGTGGTCGTCAATTACAAGTACTTTTTCATGTCAGATTTCATTAGCGACAGCTTATTTTGTATTGTGTGCATTTGTTTGCAAAAGTGGCTCTTGACATGATTTATTTCCCCTTTTCCAGTCAATAGCCTCTCCTCAATGCGATGAACCCTGGGAAGAGTATGGACAAGCCTGCTACCTAATGATTCCAGAACCGAGGAATTGGTCATCAGCCCAAGTAAGCAGCACGCGCCTGTTTATTTTCAGTCCATTTTCTTATTCCAAACTCCAGAAAAATAAAACAACGACAACAGGAAAAAACTACCTATCCACAAGACAGTTAAGAGAACCAAATCGTGCGTATATCATGTAAGAATGAAAAGCAAAAAAAAAAAAAAAAAGCTAGGTAAATAGTGAACGCCTAAAGTTTGTAAGTGTTCAGTGAAATTTTAGTTAAGATTGAGTGAATTCCTTATGTCAAGAATTCATAGGTAACAGAAACAAAAGGACAAGTAGTATTAGTAAAAATATTAGCAAAAGTGGTAATAGTAGTAAAATTAGTAGAAATAATGGTAACAGTGGTGAAATAATGTTAATACTAGTAAAATTAGTAGCAATAGTGGTAACAGTAGTAAAGTTAGTTGCAATAGTGGTGGAGGTAGTGGTGATGGTAGTAGTAGTAGTAAAATTAGTTGCAATAGTAGCACAACTAGTAAAATCAGTTGCAATAGCGGCAGTAATAGTAACACTAGTTTCAATAGTGGTAGAAGCAGTAAAATTAGAGTAGTGGTTGGTGTAGTAAAACTAGTTAATAGTTATTTTGGTAGTAGAACTAATAATGATAGTGGTATTAGTAGTAGAACTAGTAGCAATGGTAGTACTAAAATTAGCAGCAAATGGGTAGTACTAGTTTTACTAGTACCAATAGTAGTAAAATTAGTAACCAATGTGTTATTACTAGTAAAACTAGTAGCAATGGTGGTAGTAGTACAACAATTAGTGGCAAATGGCAAATACTAGTAAAACTAGTAGTAATAGTAGTAAAATTAGTAACCAATATGGTAGTACTAGAAAACTAGTAGCAATAGTGGCAATAGTAGTAAAAGTAGTAAAAAAGTGTGATAATACTAGTAAAACTTGTAGCAATAGTGGTAGTAGTATTAAATTAGTAACAGATGAAGTAAAACTAGTAGCAATAAGGGTAGTTCTATAGGTAGTATGTTCTCTTGAGATTTAGATTGAATTCCTCATCACAAAAACATATCCTATTTATAAAACTAATATTACACTGTTGAATGCATGAATATGAAACAAGGGAGGCTATTTGTTGAATGAATGGTCCATTCCTTTCGCTAAGAATGAATTTCAAGCAAAACAAGTGAGAAATGGCTTATTATATGCTTAGAATTAATATCAAACAAAGGGAGACTATTAGTTGAATTAATGATTTCATTTTGCTAAGAATGAATTTCAAGACAAGCAAGTTTAATGAGGAATGAATACTGTTTATATACCGAGAAAGAATATCAGACAAAGGGAGACAATCTGATAAAGGTGGTGTATTCTGTCTACTAAGAATGAATAACAAGCACTGAATGATTGCTTTCAATTTGTGCAGGCCACTTGCCAGAGTTATGGAGCCAACTTGACCTGGATACACTCTGAGGATGAAGATAGGTTTATTGCCGACATGGCAGCTCGTCTAGGTAACGATTTTAATTTTGTTAGCATAAATGTTGACTACCTGTATGCAGGTAGAGCTGAATGTGGAGATGATTTTGATTGCTGTCTTTTATTTGTTTGTTTTATTTGATTGTTAGCAGTATCTGTTTTCCTTGTACATTATTTTCTTTAGCTCTTAAATGTTCCATCATGAATTTCTTCTGAAGATGCAATCCATCAGTCACACACACACAAACACACAAACACATTTTGTAACAATATTTTCTTTCATCAGAAACGTATTATGTCCATACAGCGGACACAGTTTGGATTGGTATGACGGACACGAGCACTGGTAAGGGCACCTGGGAGTGGACATACAACGACGTACCCTCGTGGCCAACATTCACCAACTGGTACCCGGGAGAACCAGACAACACATTCGGAGAGGAGTACTGCGTGTCCATTCGAAGTGACTATGCTTACTTTTGGGACGATGCCAGATGTGACTTTACATTCTCTTCAGTCTGCAAACGCTTGCTGGCTTAGGTAAAATCTCAGTTATAAACACTTTATATACCCTTGCAGTCTCATGTAAAATCTTGGGTAATATATAAACAATCTTTAATCAACTTTAGACTTTAGTAAATCCTCATTTATAATCATTTTGTATATACTCCTCTCTGATGTATCATCTGAGTTAACAAATACGCAGTCTTTAAACGACCGAATGCTTAAGTAAAACCTCATTTGTAATCAGTTTGTAAACACCTGCTGTCCGATGTAAAATCTCAGTTAATATTTAAACAATCTTGGACGATTTCAGACTGATGTAAAACCTCGTTTATAATCAGTTTGTTTAACTTTGCAACTGTCTAGCGTAAAACTGAATTAATATATAAACAATTGTTATATTATTGCATACTTAAGGAAAACCAAAACTCATTTATAATCAAATTGTTTACTGCTCTCTGATGTAACGTTTAAGGTAATATATAAACAATCTTTGAACGACTGTAGACTTACAGTAAAACCTCATTTATAATCAGTTTTAAACCCCTGCTGTATGATGTAAAATATTGTTTATATACTTAAACAATCTTTGAACGAATGCAGACTTAAGTAAAACTTCATTTATAATCAGTTTTAAACCTCTGCTGTCTGACGTAAAATCTCAGTTAAAATGTATAGAATCTTTAAACGATTGCAAACTTAAGAAAAATCTCATTTATACTCAGTTTGTTAAATCCTGATGTCTGACGTCAAATCTCAGTTAATATATAAGCAATCTTTAAACGACTGCAGACTTAAGAAAACTCTCATTTATAATCAGTTTGTACACCCCAGCTGTCCAAAGTAAATCTCAGTTAATATGTAAGCAATCAATGAACGACTTAAGTAAAACCTCAGTTATAATCAGTTTGTAAACCCCTGCTGTCTGATGTAATATCTGAATTAATCTATAAACAATCTTTAAGCGACTGCAGACTGAAATAAAACTACATCTATATTTTTTAAAATACAATTTTTATTCCCCATCTCCCTGACTTAAAATCTCAGTTAATATAAAAATATATCCTTAAACGACTGGATACTTCCGTTAAACGTCATTTATAATGTATAGTCTTACTGTATGACGTTAAATCTCAGCTAATATGTAAGCAATCTTTGAACAATCCTTACTTGCGTAAACTCTTATTTATTGCCAGTTTGTAAACTCTTGCTTTGTGATGTAAACATGTAAATATAAGTATTTTTCATCACGCCCTGTTCGGTTAATTAAAAGCAATGTGCCAAACCTCTTGACTTCTAAAAAATGTCACAGCTGTGTGAAAGAGTCTGTTGGCATATGTAGCCTTGACTAAATTAGGCTATTTGCTATTGTCCCCCACCCCCAGATTGAGGAACACCTCAGTAATAATAAGCAATGCAACAATGCAACATGAGGTTACACCTCTTGTAATATAAAGAACGTTTTTATCGCCTTACACATTTATAATGCACGTTATCCAGAGTCTAGTGTGTACTAATTCATTGTATGCGTGTAATTTTTGAAATAGTTTCATGCCTTATGTAATGTTTTGTAATATTTTGTAATTATTTTGTAAGATTTGATAAAAGTTTATGTCCTTAATACGAACGCTTGCAAAGTGAACAAACATTAAATGTATAATGATTGATTTTACAATTATAAAGGTTATGTATGCATCATTTTCTCATGTAAAAAAAAAAATTAAAAAAATATAAAAAAAAATTCCACACACACCCGCATAAAAAGAAAATTAATCCAAACAAACCAGAGAAAATTGAACGTTAGATGGTTTTTTTTTTGAAGTGTTTGTTATATGAGCAAATGCATATTGTGACTCTGCAGTCAAAATCATTATTGCTACATCTTTTCTTTTGAATTTTAAACTCAGAGAAGTCATAATCATTATAGCTACTTCTTTTTCTTTTACATTAAAAGTGAGAACAGTTTTAACAATCAAAGCTAAATCTATTTCTTTCGTATTTTAAAGAAAATATTCAAATCATGAACATAAAGCTACTTCTTTTTCATTTCTATTTTAAAAACAGAAAGGTTATAATCTTTTTAGCTACTACCTTTACCTTTGTACAGTCATAATCATTCTGCCACTTCTTTTGTAGTTTTTAAACACAAAAAAATCACAAACAATATTGCTACTTCTGTTTTGTTTATATTTTGTAAACAAAGCCATAATAATTATTGCTAGTTCTTTAGTGTTTTAAAAAATAGAAAATCACCTTTATTGCTACTTCTTTGGTATTTTTAATTCACAGCAGTCAAAATCTTTATAGTTAATTTCTTGAATTTTAAAACATAACAGTTATATTCATTATTGCTAATTCTTTTTCTTTTGTATTTTAATAATAGAGCAGTCATAATCATTATAGCTACTTCTTTTTTTTTTTAAAAACATAGAAATCACCACAATTGTAGCTACATCTTTTCCATTTATAGCTAATTCTTTTGTATGTTGAAAACAAAGCAGTGACATTCATTACTGCCATTTCTTTTGTCTTTTAAAAGCAGACTAGTTTCAATCATTATTGGCAATTCTTTACAGTTTTATTTAAAAAGCAACCACAATCACTATATTTACTTCTTTTGTATTTTAAAAACAGGACAGTTATATTTATTTTGTAAATAGTTCCTTTTTATTTAAAAAAAAATTACATGGAAAATACGTCCATTATTGCTACTTCACTTGTATTTTAAAAACAGGACAGTTATATTTATTTTGTAAATAGTTCCTTTTTATTTAAAAAAAAAACCCAAGTAAATACGTCCATTATTGCTACTTCTTTTGTATTTTAAAATAGATCTTAAATAATCATTATTGATAATCTTTTGCATTTTTAATCAGAGCTAAAATAATTTTATTCACACTATGTTTTTTAAATCAGAGCTAAAATTATCATTATTGATATATCTTTAGTATTTTTAAACAGGGCTAAAGTAATCGTTATGGAACTACATTTGTTATTTTATAATACTTTTAATAGAGCAGTTATTATCATTATTGACACTTCATTGTAATTTAGAATCTAATAATAAACACATTTACTGCTACTAATAATTATTGCTGTTGCTTTTGTATTTTAAAAACATAGCTACAGATAATCATTGCTTTTTTTCTGTAACTTACATGCACAGCTCATATAATAAATAAGTATTACTAATGCTTCCGTAGTTTAAAAGCAGAGCTGATAACAATTACTGCTATTTCTGAGTTTTAAAACATGTAAATTAAAACACAGCTAATAACAATTACTGCTACTTATGAGTTTTAAAATATGTAAATTAAAACACAGCAAATAACAATTACTGCTACTTATGAGTTTTAAAATATGTAAATTAAAACACAGCTAATAACAATTACTGCTACTTATGAGTTTTAAAATATGTAGATTAAAACACAGCTAACAGCAATTACTGCTGCTTATGAGTTTTAAAAGTACTTCTTAAAAGAACAGCTCTTAATAATTATTTGTACTTCAAGAGTTTAGTAATAATAATTACTGCTACTTCTTAACTTTTAAAAGATCAGCTTAAGAAACAACAACAACTTCTATTACTATTACTACTACTACTAGAATTTCAAAACTAAACCTTAAGAGACAGCTGTTAATAAATATTTTTACTTCTAGTGTTTTATTCTAATAATAAATAACTTTAACCTCTAGAGCTTTAAAAATACAGCTTAAAAAGAGCTATTAATAATTAATTCTACAGCATGAAAGTAGTTTATTTAGTGTTAAATGTACACCTTAAAAGGAGTGTTATTTATACTTATTGATACTTCTTCACTTTTAAAAGTACATGTGAAAAACACAGATACTAATAATTATTACTATTTCTTTAGTTTTGAAAGTGCAGTTAAAAAGAACAGCCTTTAAAAATTATTGCTATTTTGTTCTTCCAGTTTGAATAGTAGGGGAGATAATAATCATCGCTAATTCGTGTTATGTGAATTAAAAGCACAGCTACTAATAATTAGTTTTTAATTCGAGTTTTATGTATTAAATTCACAGCTACTAATAATTATTGTTAATTCATTTTTTATGTAGTTAGAAGCACATCTACTAATAATTATAGCTAATATGTGTTTAGCATGTTAAAAGCACAGCTATTAATAATTATAGATAATTCATGTTTTGTGTGTTAATGCACACATACTACTATTATACTGTGTAATGCTAGTCATTTAATGATCTGAGCAACAACACAAACACCTGTGAATTGCTCAGATGCCGCCAGTGTATAGTGCGGAAATATTATTTATGTGTGGTAGACAACTTTGTATTCACTGCAAACTGTTCACTTTGTATTTAAATTGTAAATAGCTCTGTTTTAATTTCGGTTTATATTCACGCAATTCTTAATATCATATGGTTCGATACATACGGGTTTTATCATAACTGTCAGTGTTCCGTAATAAGTATGTCGATATATGGTTGCCACTTTTATCATCGGTACACAGGCAGGAGGTAATAATGATTAATTAATGAATAATATTAATTTTCCTTGGAAGGACATGATCGACATTAAAATGCTCTGAAAAAATACTCATACGGGGTTTTAATCTCATATCACGTGGTACTCGTTCGGATGTACAGGGTTTGAACTGCGGCATAGCATTTATAGGTTCTCAAGCCAGTTTAGATTCTAGAATCATTCTTAAGTGAAACGTCCCTTGAAAATAGGTCATTGCCCATGTAAGGATGTATAATTCAATTTTATTTCATTGGACAGAGTAAGTTTATATTTTTCATCTCTTAGATTCTAGCAATAATGTTTTCAGCTTTTAGAAACTATCATGGAATATGTTCAAAGAAAATATATTTTACTGTCAAATCAAATTTTAAAAAAACAACTTTAATTCTTGCTTACATCTGGAATCTAAGATAATGATCGATGCATTGTTAAAAGATTTGGTAGGGAAGTACTTTTAGAGTTTATAAATAATTTCTACAATAGCATTTTAAAAATATTTAGTTATTTATTTTGCTATCGCCTGGTTTGTTTCTTTCGTGATCACACACAAATCGATGCACATAGCACACAATTTTAAGCACAATAATATATTTATCAATGTCATATTGAAGTCTTTTTCTATTCTTATGGATGGTATTCTCAGGCATTTTGCTTTTATTTAAGAGAAGTTTCTTTGATTAGAAACCGTAATCTCCATGCAGACACAAATACTAAACACAGAGACACATACAATACAAAATCAGAAACAATAATCAAATATTGAAAATTCTTAAATTGAATTAATTTAATATTTTTGTATGATACTCTCAGGGATTTTGTTTTATTGTAAGATAAAATTGTTTAATTAGAAAAAGTGGATCTTTATAACACAAACACTCAAAAATAAACAAATAAACACACACAACACAAAATCAGAAATATAATAAAATATTCAAATTCCCCAATGGAATCAATTTCATATTCGTATGTATAATGCTCTCAGGGATTTTAATTTTATTGTAAGATAACATTATTTAATTTAGACAAAGTAAATATTTATATCATACACACAAACAAACAAATAAACACAACACAAGATCGAAAATATAATCAAATATTCACCATTTTCAACTTGAATTAATTTCATATTCTTATGTATGATGCTCTCAGGGATTTTGCTTTTATTGTACGATAAATTTACTCAATAAATAAAAGAAATATTTTAACATACAAACATACAAAGAAACACACACAACAAATTATGAATAATATCAATAAAATAAACAAATACTCACTTATCTCAACTTGAATTAATTTCATATTCCTATGTATGATTCTCTCAGGGATTTTGCATTTATTGTAAGATAAAATGTATAATTTGTAAATGTAAATTTCAACACACACACACACACACACACACACACACACACACACACACACACACACACACACGTGCGTGCAAGTACAACACAAAATCAGAAACATAACCATATTTTCATTTTCCATAGCTAATCATATATAATCCTACATATTATATTCTAACATATACTATTCTCAGTGATTTGCATTTATTGTAAGATAATATTGTGTACTTGAAAACAATATATCTTGGCATGCATAAATTCAAAATTATAAATAAAATCATATTTTTTATATTTCTCATATAATCGTATATAGTGGTATTCTATTGGATGATGTTCTCAGTGATTTTACATTGATTGCAAGATATGATTGTTTCTTGAGAAACAGTCAATCTTCTCAACAAAACACATACACATGCAACACCACATTAAAAATAGAATCATATATTAATCAGACCCATTGATTCATTTGGTATTCTAATGGATAATGATTTCATGGATTTTGCTTTAATTGTAATATAAAATTATTTAATCTTGAATTTCCTTCAAGAAAATCTTCTCAACATATATATTGTTGATCAGCAAGTTACCACTTGATATTACATTTCTTTACCTTTTCTTACAGACCACTCTGTCATGGATTGTAAGAATTACCATTTCATACTATTACTTTTTATTTCTTAAATCTCCCATAAACATGAAATGTAAGAGTTAACATTTCTATTTGTACTATTTTTCATTTCTTCTGTTTTACATAAACAGGATTTATTAGTGTTTCCTTCTCATTTTAACTCATTTTCATTTCTAAACATGAATCGTTAGAGTCATCCTTTTCATGTTATTATTCTTCATTTCTTCAATTTCTCATAAACATTGTAAGAGTTACCTTCTCATTTTTACTCATTTTCATTTCTTCAAGTTCACTTAAATAGCAATCGTTAGGGTAACCCTTTACATTTTATTTTTCTTCATTTCTTCAATTTCCTTTAAACATTTTAAGAGTTACCTTCTCACTTTTACTCTTTTCTTCAATTGCACCTAATCATGAAACTTTGGAGTTTTTTCATTTTATTCCTCTTCATTTTATTAATTTCCATTAATCATTTTAAGACTTACCATTATCATTTTTACTCATTTTCATTTCTTCAAGTTCACTTAAATAGCAATCGTTAGGGTAACCCTTTACATTTTATTTTTCTTCATTTCTTCAATTTCCTTTAAACATTTTAAGAGTTACCTTCTCATTTTTACTCTTTTCTTCAATTGCACCTAATCATGAAACTTTGGAGTTTTTTCATTTTATTCCTCTACATTTCATTAATTTCCATTAATCATTTTAAGACTTACCGTTATCATTTTTACTCATTTTCATTTCTTCATTTTTCACCTAAATATCAATCATTAGAGACACCATTTCCATATTATCATTTTTTTATTTCTTCAATTTCCTTTAAACATTTTAAAAGTTACCTTCTCATTTTTACTCTTTTTGATTTCTTTAATTGCACCTAATCATGAAACGTTGGAGTTTTTTCATTTTATTCCTCTTAATTTCATTAATTTCCATTAACATTTTAAGACTTACCGTTATCATTTTTACTCATTTTCATTTCTTCATTTTTCACCTAAATATCAATCATTAGAGTCACCATTTCCATATTATCATTTTTTATTTCTTAAATTTCCCTCAAACTTAAGTAGTAAGAATTAACTTTTCATTTTATTATTTTCATTTTCTTAAGTTTCACCTATACCTGAATTATAAGATTTACCTTTTCATATTATTATTTTTCATTTCTTAACTGTCCTTTAAAAATGAATTGTAAGTGTTTACCTTTTCACATTATTATTTTTCATTTGTTTTCTATCCCATAAAATGAATTGTAAGAGATGCATTTCCATTTTTACTCATTTTAATTTCATAAATTTCCCTTAAACGTGAATTGTAAGAGTTACCTTTTCATACTATTAGTTTTCATTTTTTAAATTTCCCTTAAACATGAATTGTAAAAGTTACCTTTCCATTTTTACTCATTTTTATATATTACATTTCCCTTAAATTTGAATTGTAAAAGTTACATTTCCATTTTTACTCATTTTCATTTCTTAAATTTCCCTTAAACGTGAATTATAAGAGTTACCTTTTCATATTATTACTTTTTAATTCTTAAATTTCCCTTAAACATGAATTGTAAGAAATACCTTCTCATTTTAAATAATTTTTATTCCTTAAATTTCCCTTAAATATGAAGAGTGAAAGTTACCTTTTCATATTAATATTTTTCATTCCTTAAATTTCCCTTAAGCATGAATTTTAAGAGTTACCTTTTCATATTATTATTTTTCTTTCCTTAAAATTTCATTAAAAATAAGAAAGTAACTATTTTACTTTTGTTAAAATTTCGCCTAAACATGATTCATTTTAGTTATCTTTACATATTATTTTTCATTTCTTAAAATTTACCTTAAACAGGAATTGTAAGAGTTACCATTCAATTTTATTTTTTTAAAACTTTCTTATATTTCCTTTAAAAATGAATTGTAAGAGTTGCCTTTTCATATTATCATTTTTCATTTCTTAAATTAGATCTAAGCATGAATTGTAAGAGTTATCATTTAATAGTAGTATTTTTCATTTTTTTACTTTTGAATTGTAAGAGTTATCTTTTTATAATATTATTTTTATTTCCTAATTTTACTTAAACATGAATTGTAAGAGTTACCTTCTCTGTTTTCCTCTTTTTCAATTTTTAAAATTTCTCTTAAACAATATTCATTAGAGTTACATTTTTAAATTATTATTTTTCATTTCTTAAAATTTCCATTAAACAGGATTTGTAGGAGTTAAATTTCCATTTTTACTCTTTTTGATTTCTTATATTTCCATTAAACATGTATTGTTTAAGTTACTTTTATATTATTATTTTTATTTCTTAACCTTTTACTAATCATGAATTATAAGAATTATATTTTCATATTAGATTTTATTACTTAAATTTCCCTTGTATCGGAATTTTAAGAGTTATATTTTCAGATCAATTTTTTCCATTTATTAAAATCCACTTAAACAGTTTTGTAAGAATTATCTTTTCAAATTATTATTTTTTATTTATTTAATTTCACTTAAAATTTAATTGTAAGATTTACCTTTACATTTTTTACACATTATTCATTCCTTAAATTTTTCCTAATCAAGAGTTACCTTTTTAATTTTACTCTTTTTTATTTCTTAAAATTCCCATTAAGCATGGATTGTAAGAGTAACTTTTTCATGTACAGTTCTTTTTTCATTTATTAAGATTATTAAATTTACCATAATCTTGGATTATAAGAATTACATTTTATTTTATTATTTTTCGTACACTAAATTTCACTTAAATATAGATTATAAAATAATTTTTCATTATTATTATTTTAATTTATTAGTGTAAGTTTAAATTAAACATATCTTGCATGAGTTATTTTTTCAATTCAATTTTTTAATTTCTTGAAATAAACTTAAACGTAGATTGAAATTGTTAACTTTTCCATATTATTATTTGTCTTAAAGTTCCCATAAACATGCATTGTAAGAGTTACATTTTCATTTCGTTACTTTTCACTTAAACTTCAATTGCAAGTTAATTTTTCATATTATTAATTTTAATTTTTTTAATTTCACTTAATCATGAATTGCACAATTTACCTTTTCAGTTTACTCTGTTTTCATTTCTTGAGATGGGCTAAACATAAATTGTAAGAGATATTTTTATATTGTTATTTTTCATTAGTTAAATGTCCCTTAAATATGAATTGTTAGAGTTAACTGTCAGATTAATAGTTTTATATTTTTAATTTCCCTTAGAAATGGACTTGTACGTATTTACTTTTTATATTATTATTTTTCACTTCTTAAAATTTCCTAAAACAATAATTGAAAGAGTTAACTAACTTTAATATTATTATTTTTCATTCCTAAAATTTCACTTAAACATAGATTATAGAAGTAAACTTTTGTATTATTGCCTTGCATTTCTTAATGTATACTTATACAAGATTTATAACAGCTATCTTTTCTTAACTTCCACTCATCATTGATATTATTAACAGCTACCTTTTGATAGATTTTATTTTTAAAAATGAACTTAAATATGTATAATTACGGCTTCCTTTTGATTTTATTATTTTTCTTTTTTAAAAAATCCACTTAAGCACATTGCGAGGATTACCTTTTGATATTATTTTGTCAATTCTTAAAATCCATTTAAACCTGGATTCTAAGAGACAACAATAAACTAATCTCCACATGTACATACTCTCAACTGAGTGGCACAGTTGAATCTTGTAAATGTATTTACTTTACTTTACATTACTTTACTTTACTTAACTACCTCATTGTAAATGTACTTACTTTACATTACATAACTTTACTTAACTACCTCATTGTTAATGTACTTTACATTACATGACTTAACTTTACTTAACTACCTCATTGTATAGAATTTTTGGTCTTTGTCATGCTCAATGCGAATTTTAAGAAATAAAATATTTTTCTAGATGTGAATATTGCGTTCTGAAATTTTTTGTATAAGTTTTGGGCTTTTACATTTACTGCAAGTTTTGTTCTGATCAATGTCTTTGTGCATATTGCATTGTGTAAAGATCTGTTTGCTTGCTAAGTTTTACTTATATTGTTTGTTGATTGTTTATTACAGTTTTGTGTCGACTGGCTTGCTCTTTGTTTGCTGTGTTTGGTTATTTACTTTTTATAACATTTTCTGCTTTGTTGGTTTGTCCTCAATGCATATATTTTCTAAAATCTATTCATTTGTTTTGTTTTTATGTTTATGTGTTGTTAATAGCTCTAGCTTAAAGAAAGTTAAAATTCATTTCTCTAGACAGATACACCACATACTCATGCACGGCCCACAAACATAAACACAAATAATTACTCTGGCGCATGTGCACAAACACATTTAAAGATACAAATAACTTAAATTAATGCGACACTAAAATACTTTAGAAAACATACCAGTTCTTATTACTTTGCATCATACCCATAAAACACTTTACGCCATTTATTTACTTCTTTTTTTTTTATCAATGTTCACTAGTCATTCCATTACTCTCACTTTGTACATCCATGAAATATACATTAAAACAGACATTAAATAAACCTCTCGAACACACCAAGAAATAATATAACAGTAATTTCATATTTGCGTTCTTGAAAATAACAATTTATTAATAAAGTCTGCTTACAAGCAGATTTTTGCTTTACTGTTAAATGCTACATCCACGAAATGTATATTAAAAGCAGAAAAGTAAACCCTTCGAGAGAAAAAAACATAAATAACATTTATTTCATTTATGTGTTCTCGACAATAATTAATTTCTTATGAAATTCTGCTTACAAGAAGATAGTAAGCTGATAAATAGAAAAAAAGCAATTAAGTGTAGTATTTGTTCTTTCATTATGACAGACGATTATAATAATTATTGACTGTTATCAGCTCAGGTTATCAATCAGTATCTCTTTTGGCTATAACAGAAATGTAACAATTAATTTATCAACACAAGGATTTATCAATAAATATTTTCTTTAATCTTCACAGAAGCATAACAACACGTATCGTCACAAACATTAATTATACACATTGTTATGACTTATCTATTATGCCCGTTGTCTTAGCACAATAAATTGTATCCATTCTTCATTCAGAACTCTGTGATACTTGACATTATAGATCCTTCCAAGAAGGCAAATTGTATATACATTTCATTAGAAATATCTAATCTTAAAAATGTTTCCATATCAATACTTTCCAGAAAGAAACAATACTTAATTATTTTATTTTATCTATTTTAAATTGTACATTTATTTCATAAGTATTATTACATTAATAAAATATCAAGAATAAGCAAAAATTAAAAATATATGGAACTAAAACTATGTTTAAAAGTATTGTCGATATGGAAAAAAGAAACTAATAATAATAATAATAATAATAATAATAATAATAAGAAGAAGAAGAAGAAGAAGAAGAAGAATATAATAGTGAGAGTTGTATAAAAATAATAACAGTAAATGTATTTTAATTACAAATCATGTAGTCTCTATACATTATTGGCTTTCTGTGCATTTCAAATAAATAATCATAATTTTTTGCAATATAAGAATATAACTCTATATACAAACACTAATAATTACAACAATCAATCCAATAATGAAATAATTTTGGTGTTAACTTATATTTGAAGGACGTAGGGTGTGTAGGTAGTAGAGGGTTAAAATGTACCTCGTACAAGGACAGAAATCCATTTACCCATTGAACACAGACATTAATTAGCATAATTTTCATGATAACTGCGCCCAAGAGTTGATTTATGGTTTCATCATTTTAAGGAATATTAATTGTTAATTATACATTTATTTACTTTAAGCCATCAAAGCAAGCCATTGTGATACTGATATTGCAGATATGATGGACTGTTTAGCTTTCCTTAAAAGCTAAAATATTTGCGCACAATATTTTTAAATAGCGCTAACTCTCGAAAGAGTAAAGATATTATTAGTTTGAAATGCTTAAGGTGTAGTTGATTTAGGTTGGAAGAGTTTAGGTTTGTGCTTCTTCTATACATATTAGACTCTAAGACTCTAATGAGCCGTGTGAAGAATATTAAAACTAAGACAAACCTAAAGTTCTGATGTATATACCTGATCATACTATTTTCTTAAGTAGAGAAACCTATACTTTCTAAGTATTTAACAAATATTTTATAGCACAAGCATCAGTTCTAGAACTTATGATGTAGTTATTAATGTTTGTAGTCTATTTCGACATTTTGCAAATTTCACACCTGAAAAGGAATTAAATTAAATGTTTAGTGTTCTGATTATGAACAACATATTTCAATGTAAGATTTACAATTGGTATTTCAGTAACAAAACTTAAAAGTGTGATTAATAAAATTGTTAAATTTGATAATGATGAAACCAGAAGTATATTTTATTTGATCTATTTATACATGTGCAGGTGATGTCCACACTGAAACAAAGCTGCAGAAGGAGTGACAATTAGAGAAAGAAGATTCAGTTTATCGGTGTGTCAAAAGCAGTCCAGGAATAATGTCATACACCTGGAAACACATTTTAAAATGGTTTATCTAGAAATGTCATGAAGAGAGCTCTAAAGCTGTTAAACGTTGTTAAATCAAGATCATAGTTCTAAAATCGAATTTATTTCATAATTTGCATTTTCTAAAATATATTAACTGTATTAGGTGTATTAGGTGTATTCAACAGAAATAAAAATAAATATCTGCAGTGATGTAAAATGAACTGCATTCATTTGGTAAATC
The DNA here is from genome assembly GCA_028829895.1 of Sinotaia quadrata. Classification (NCBI taxonomy): domain Eukaryota; kingdom Metazoa; phylum Mollusca; class Gastropoda; order Architaenioglossa; family Viviparidae; genus Sinotaia; species Sinotaia quadrata. The sequence continues at coordinate 9,560,975 of CM054179.1, read as the reverse complement.
AGAGTTGAATTGTTGTAATCAAGTTGTCAATGAGCTGGAAATGCAATAAATTGTTCCTTAACATATTTCCTTTTAGCAGCAAATGAAAAATTGGCATTTTCATTTAAAATGTTCAAAATTACTAGTCTAACATTCGAAATGCCTGAACTAAAGGGAGATAATTGTATCTGAGCTGAAGCTCATAACAAATTAGTGAAATATTCATCCTAGTAAAAATTAACATTAAAGGTATGTCAGGAAGACAGGTTGAGTTACCTTTATTTATTTATTTATTTTCCTTTATGTTTCAAATGTTTCTTTAAGTATTTATTTTTTATAATACAAACTTAAATAATTTTGTTCTAAATATATTCCATCAAATCATTCAAGTGAAATAATATTTCTGGAAAATCAGTTTCTATTTAGATTTTTACCACAGTTATGCATAAAAGATTAAGGATTCATAATTTATAAAAACTAACTTAATTAGTATTATTACTAATTGAATAATAATAATGGTTTTCATTAATTTAAGAAAATATACATTTCATTAAGTAGGCAAGCCTAAGTGCTTTTTATGTAAACTGAATTAATTATTTCACTATATAGACAAGCTTAGATACTCTGATGTATGTAACTGAATTTATTACGTAGACAAACCTAACTTTCTGATGAATTTAACTGAAAATATTATTACTGTTTGTCGTCTGCTTCAAAGATTCACTGATTTTGTAGCCGAAGAGAAATGCAATCAATATTGGTTTGTGGTTTGGTTGTGAACAACAAATTTCAAAGAGATAATTATAATTGGTTTTCAATACAAAAGCTGAAAAAGAGTGATCTGAAAGATTTTCAATTTATCAATATAATGGATAGCAAGCTTTTTAATTTACAACTTTATGCATGTGCAGGTGATAAAACACGAAACATCCACATTGACACAACCTTGCTGAGTGTGTGGGTACTTAAAGAAGGGAAATTTAATTTATTGGTAATGGTATGTCAAAAGCACTTCACAACTTAACTGCATGCAACTGGATTCGGTTTTTGTAATGGTTTACCTAGAAATGTCACAAACTGAGTTCTAAAGCTAAGTCATTACTGCAAAGTCTTAGTTCAAATAGAAAAAAATAATTTAGTTTGCATTTTCTAATATATTTTAAGAGTATTTAACAGAAATAAAATTAAATGTCTGCAAAGAAGTAAAATGAATCAGATTTAACCTGTTGTAAGTGTACTTATAATTGATTTGGAAATGTAATAAATTATTAATTATTTTTATTTTTGTCAGCAGCAAGTGAAACAAACCATTTCCCCTTACAATATTGTTATATGGTGCTAGTATAGCATGTTGTACATGTGAAAGGCATGTGCATATGCACTAAAGGGAGATAGTTGTATAAGTGTAGTTCACAACAAATTACCCCTATATTCATCATAGAAAAAAAGATCTATCATGAAGACTGGGACCTATTATTTTTTCCTTTCTCATCTTGTTTAAAGATTGTGCTTTTTTTAATAGAAACTTCAAATAATTCTGTTATAACTACATTTCATCGAATCAGTCAAGTCTTGTGATGTATCTGGAATATCTTTCAGTTTATATTTAGATTTTTACCACAATTATGTGCAGGAGATTAAATGATGAAAAATTTACAAAAAATAACCAATTGTGTACTGTTTCCTTTTCATTCAGTACAAATCTGCATCCTAGACAAATTGTTCTACATATATTATTTAAAACAAATCTTCACATTTTTTGTAATAAAATATATTGTTCTAGTTTCATGTCTAAGTAAAAATACTGTTAGAGTATCTGTGCAAATCTTTTAATTATGCCTTCATAACTTGCTGCTAAATCAATTCTTGTCTAGTTATGGCAAAACCATGCAAACACACACACACACACACACACACACACACACACACTGTCATAAATAAAACCACATTTTAAACAGGAGATTAAGTAGTAATTATAATAGTAATACTATAAATTTAAAAATAGTAATGCTAGTAATGATAATTTATTTGCAATATAAATAGTAATGCTATGTTAAATCACCAACAATTACAAGTATATTTAAAATTCCTTAAGTCTCATTGTCATTGACTTTTTAAATGTAAAACCTGTTAAAGAACTTACTTGTCTTTTAGCAGGAAGTGAAACAAATAGCATTTTCATTTTAAATATTGTTCTAAATTGCTAGTATACCATTCTATATATGCGAAATGCATGCATAGGCACTAAAGGGAGTTAATTGTTTTCCGAATTTGTGATGCTCACCAAACAATAAATAAAATATTTAGCAGCTAAAATTAATTTTATTATGAAGTCAGTTTGATGATTCTTTCTTTCTTTAATTTTAGTTTCTGTTTCTTATTTTTATATAAGAATTATGTTTATAAAATAAACTTTTCCGATAATTTTGTTCTAAATAAATTTCTTCAACTCATTCAAGTCAAGTATTCTATCTTGAATATCTTCCTGTTTCCAGATCAAATTTTCACCATAATTATATGCTAACGATTAAAAATGATAATGTCTGAAATAACTATATTCGGTTTATCTTGTCTACATTAACAACATATATGCAACCATAAATAATTTCTACAGAGTCTTATTTAAATCAAATATCATCATTTTCATAATCTAACCCTCTCATCTAGACAAAACTGCTTTCATAATTTCACTCTGTATATATTTTTAAATTATTTTTTTTTTTACACACTTCTAAATGAATTGTTTTCTAAGTATGGCCATAACTAAACACAGACAATGCCACACATAACAAACATATTTTAAACAGTAATAGATGAAGCAGTATTAGTAATAGTTGAAATAACAAAATGATAAGAGTAGTAGTGATAGTTGAAATATTAAAATGATAACAGTAGTAATAATATTTGAAATATTAAAATGATGACAGTAGTAGTGATAGTTGAAAGAATAAAAGGATATCAGTAGTAGTGATAGTTGAAATAACAAAATGATATCATTAGTAGTGATAGTTGAAATATTAAAATGAATACATTAGTAGTGATAGTTGAAAGAATAAAATGATAACAGTGGAAGAATTAATAATGATAACTTTTGGTGTCTGCAAACTTCACTGGCTGTAGTCGAATTTCAAATGTCAATTACAATATTAAAAGAATACCTATGTACAAACACAATAATTATGACAATCATTCCATTAATGAAATGCATTGGGGTTAACTTTTATTTGAGTGATGTATGTTGCACAGGGTTAAAATATACCGCCATACTTTTTTTTCAAAAATCCATTTGCACTTTGAACTCACACATTTTCATACTTGTTATGATTATTACTACCAGCATTAGGTGAGTTTTAAAGACATGCTTTGTACGAGAAGATACTAATTTACTTGTTTTTCACTCTTGTGCTCTAGGTGTAGATTTTCTGAGATATTTTCCACTATTCGTGGGATGTACAAGATCTTCGATCATAGTTCACGGGTCGTTATTCCTTCACATTAATGACCACAGTATTCACACCTGATCACTGGTACGAATTGATGAAGGCGTGATCAATGGATAACTCAACGTCCACTTTGACACAACCTTCCTGAAGGCATGACCACATGGATAACTGAACGTCTACTTTGACACAACCTTCCTGAAGGCATGACCACATGGATAACTAAACGTCTACTTTGACACAACCTTTCTGAAGGCATGGCACTTAGAACAGTAAAACAATTTATTTTTTTGTCAAATGCAGTACATGACTTAACTACACACATCATGAAACATATTTTTAGTGGTTTAACTAGAAATGGCACATTTTAAGTAGAAGAACGATTTTATATCTCAGTTTCCGTTTTGTAATATTTATGAAAAATATTTAAGAGGAGTAAAATGACTGAAGGTGTGTAAAAATAAAGAACCGCATTCATTTGGTAAATCAAATGTAAACTGTTGAGGGACTAGTTGTCATTGTGTAAGGTATACTTCATTATCTTTATTTTCTTTTAACTGACAATGGAACAAAAATATTTTTACTAAAATGTTGTGTAACGTAGCTAGTTTACCATTTTATGTGTATTGGGAAATGCATGTGAATAACTAAAGGGAGATAATTGTTTCTGAGGGTGTGCAGCTCAGAACAAATTAATAAAATATTTTGAACACTTAAATTAAAGGTGTATAAGGAAGTCAGTTTGGGGTTAATTATTAATTTATTTTTACTTTCATTTTCAATTTTTTTAAAGATTCGTTTTTTTTTTCTTAATAGTAGAAACTTCAAATAAATTACTCTAAATAAATTACATCTATCATTCAAGTCGATTAATTTATCTGGACTATCTTTCAGTTTCCAATTAATATAATTAAACACATTTTGTTTCGTTTCCCTTGTAAACAAATCTGTAACCATGGCTAATAAGTATAATTATGTTATTAAAACTAATGTTCCTAACCATACCTTCTCATTCTAGACTTGATGCTAATTAATATCTGATATTTTATACTTTTCCATTTTTTAATTACATTTTTTTCACCACACCTGCTAAATAAACTATTATCTATTTATGGCCTTAACTAAACACAAACAACACACACACACACACACACACACACACACACACACACACACACATAAATAAAACAACATTTTTTAACAGAAGACGAAGATGTAGTGTTATGAGCAAAAAATAATAACAGTGAACTATTAGCATCTGACGGTTGGCACATTTCAAATAAATAATCATAACAATTGCAATATAAAAAAATAAGCACTTTCCCATCTTTTCTAACCAAGCTTTACTAATTGAAGTTTTGATTCTGATTAATTTATTTGAATAAATATTTAATTAAATAAACATGTTTATGGTCTTGATGAATTTATCTGAACACACATCATTATGTAGATATGCTTAGACTGTCTGATGTATCTATTTGAATAGAGTGTTGCATGAAGTAGACTATTTTGGATTTTCTGCCGGTAGGCTTTACTGTTTATCGTCTGCTTCCAACAATCAATGATTTCGCGGTTAGAAATCAATCAATAATATTTTTAGGTTATGATTATGATTTCGCGGCTAGAAAGCAATGAAATCAATATTGTTTAGTGTTATGATTTCGCATCTAAAAAGCAATGAAATCAATATTGTTTAGTATTATGATTATGAAAAAAAATTCAAAGTGAGAGTTGTAATTGTTATTCCAGTAAAGAAAGTGAAAAGGTGTTAAATGAGTTTTTCAATCTACCAATGGCCTGATCAGCAAGATTATTCATTTGACCTCTTTATGTATGTGCAGATGATGAAACGAGAAACAGCTAAACTGACACGAATTGCTGATGGTATAACACATGGATAAGAGAACATCCACAATGACTCAGCCTTGCAGAGTGCATGACACTTGGATAAGTGAACATCCACTTTGACTTAGCCTTGCAGAGTGCATGACACGTGAATAGGTGAACACCTACAATGACACAACCAAGCTGAAGCATGACATATGACACTTGAATATGTGAACATTCAAAATGCTGAAAGCATGGCACTTAGATAAGTGAACATCTATAAAGACACAAGCTTTCTGAAGACATTATTACACTTTAATAAGAGAACATCTACAAAGACACAACCTTGCTGAAGACATGGCTCTTGAAAAAGTGAATATCTACAAAGGCAGACTTCTTCACTTGGATAAGGGAACGTTCGCACTGACACAAACTTGATGAAGGCATGACACTTAAAATGTCGGAAATTAATTAATGTTTGCCAAAAGCAATGCAGCACTTAAGTACATACACCAGGAAGCATATTTTAGAATAGTTTACTTTAAATGGAAAGACGTGAGTTCTAAAGTTATTATATGTCCTTAATTTCAGTCACATTTCGAAAAGAATTATTATTTACCATAATTTTCAGTTTCTAACATATATGAAGAATGTTTAACAGAACTAAAAATAAATGTCTACAGGTGTATAAAAATGAATTGCTTTTATTTGATAAACCATAATTAAAATTGTACGTCTAGTTCTAAATGAGTAGGAAATATTATAAGCTGTTAATATTTTTTTCTTTCAGCAGAACGTGAAAAACAAAGAGTTTTCATTAAAATGTTGTCCTATGTTGCTAGTATAGAAATTGTGTATGTTGTGAAATGACTGTGTATATGATTAAAGGGAGATAATTTTCTCGGACGTTGTGGAGCTCAAAACAAATTACTCAATAGTTTGGAAAGAAAAGCTAAAGTTAAATTTGTATAAGGAAGACAAATTGAAGTTTTTTTTCATTATTTATTTTATTTTAATTAATTAGTATACTTTATAACAGATTCTTCAATATGTCTGTTCTAAATAAATTCCATGAAATCATTCAAGTCGAGTAATCTATCTGGAATATCTTACAATTTCTATTAAGAATTTTACCATAATTTATTACAAGAGATTACTGATTAATAATTTATAAAATATAAATACGTTAGTATTGTTTTATTCATTAAGAACAAATATGTGGGCATGACTAATTGTTATAGATATGCTATTTAAAACAAATCTTCACATCTTTGTATCAAATCATATCCATGTGGACTCATTGCTAACTAACAACACTGTTATAATATAATTTCATACCTTAATTATACAATCATTCCACACAACCGAATTAATTGTCTCTAGTTATGGCAATATCTAAATACATATACAATGCCATAACTAAATAATACTCAATACCATAACTAAACACATACTAATACCATATCTAAAGACATACTCAATGCCATAACTAAACACATACTAATACCATAACTAAACACATTTTAATACCATAACTAAACACATACTAATACCATATCTAAAGACATACTCAATATCATAACTAAACATAATACCATAACTAAAAACCACATTTTAAAAAGAAGTAGTAGTAGTAGTAGCATTTTAGAAATACTACTACTAAGAGTTATTAGAAATGATAATTATAATTTATGTAGCCATTATAATTTATGTAGCCCCTAACTTTGAATAACTGTAGGCACATTTTAAATATGTACTCATATTTTTTGCAATTGAAAAAAGATACAAAAGATTCAATTTACCAACACTAAACATTTACAATAATTAATCCTTTAATGAAAGGATTTGGGGGTTAACTTATATTTGAGTGAAGTACGGAACTTAGGTTGTAGAGGGTTAAAGTGTTCCTCATATGCAAGGAAAGAATTCTTTTACACTTTGAACCTTGATATTTACATAATTGTCCTATCACTGCCAGCGATGTGTTGATTTCTTAAAGAAGGCCACGACACGTGTTTATAATAATTTACTTATTTTCACTCTTGCGGTTTATGTGTAGATTTTCGTTTTTTGTGTGGAATTTGCAGCACCATCGCTCATTGGCTGTTAGTTTTTCACTCAAATAACTATTCATTTCCTACGTTCGATGTTTATTTACTGTACGGCATCCACTGTCTTTCCACTACTTTAGTTTTACTCTCTATTATTCAGTTCTGCTTATATCACAGGATGGGTTTATCATTTTAGGATGCACTAACTAGCACGGGTCATGGTAATTCTATTTTTATTTGCCTTCAGTCATCAAAGGTAAGTTATAGGAAATTTTACATTGTAATTAATTCTGGTCTGTTTACCTTTACCTAAAAGATGCAATAGATGTTATTATATAGTTATTACTCTTTGTCGTCTGCATCGAACTTCGCTGCTTTCGCGGCCGAAGAGAAATGCAATCAATATTGTTTAGTGGTTTGGTTGTAAACAACAAATTACAAAGAGAGAATTGTAATTGGTATTCAATACAAAAATAGAAAAGGTGTGATCTGAATTTACCAATATAATGGATAGGAAGCTTTTTTTTAAAATTTACAATTTTATGCCTGTGCAGGTGATGAAACACGAAACATACACACTGGCACAACATTGCTGAGGGCGTGGCACTTAAGGAAGGGACATTTAATTTATTGGTATGTCAAAAGCACTTCACGCCTTAACTGCATGCAACTGGATTTGGTTTTTGAAATAGTTTACCTAGAAAATGCACGAACTAAAGTCCAATGCTTAGTCATTAGAGAAATTCATAGTTCAAATATAATAAACAATTACTCCCATAGTTTGCATTTTTTAATATATTTTAAGAGTTTTTAACAGAAGTAAAAAGAAACAACATCTGCAAAGGTGTACAATGAACTGTATTCATTTGGTGAATAAGATTTAAGCTGTATTAAGTGTTAAGTTGGAAATGTCATAATTTATTAATTATCTTTAATTTTGTCAGCAGAAAAACAAATTATTTTCATTTACAATATTGTTCTATGTTCGTAGTACAGCATGTTATATCTGTGAAATGCCTGGGCATATGTTCTAAAGGGAGATAATTGTATCTGAAGTGTAGCTCTCAACAAATTTCTCCTATATTCATCATAGTAAACAAAAAAAATTATCATGAAGACTGGTTGAAGTCCAATTATTTATCAATTTTTACTTTCTGTTTCTGATCTTGTTTAAAGTTTGTGCGGTTTAGAGAATAGAAGTTTCAAATAAATCTGTTATAAGTAAATTCCATTGAATAAGTCGTGTAATGTATCTGAAATATCTTTCAGTTTATATTTAGATATTTATCACAATTATGTGCAGGAGATTAAAGATGAAAAATTTACAAAAATAACTAATTTTGTAATGTTTCGTTTTCATTCAGAACAAATCTGCACCCCAGACTAATTGCAATACATATATTATTTAAAACAAATATTCACATATATGTAATAAAATATATTGTTCTATGTTCACTGCTAAGTAATAATACTGTTACAGATTCAATGAGCATCTTTTAGTTATGCCTTCATAACATGCTGCTAAATCAATTGTTGACTAGTTTTTGTAAAACTACACAACACACACACACACACACACACACACACACACACACACACTCACACACACACACACAATGTCATAAATAAAAAAAAAACACATTTTAAACAGGGAAGAAGTAATTATAATAGTAATTCTAAAAATTAAAAAAAAAGTAAAATTGTGAGAAATGATAATTTATTTGCAATATAAAAAATAATGCTTGTTACATCACCAACAGTTACAACAACCAATCCATTAATGAAAGGATATGGGTCTATTTATATCTGTTTGACGTATGAATTGTAGGTAGTAAAGGGTTATAATATGTATCATATTAAAGTCGGAAATCCATTTACACTTTGAACTGAGACATTATGACAGTTATGCAATCATTGCCAGGACTGGATGATTAATGACAGAAATATGTTGCAAAAGCATGTAATAATTACATATACTCACTATGAGGATTGAGGCTATAAGGCAGGTTGAAAATTGTTTAATGTCTATTAATACATGTTTTTCGTAAGTAAACCTGACTAATTGCAGTTTTAAATCTAATTTATTTAAATGATAATGCACTTCATTAAGTATTCAATGCTTGTCGCTGATAGTTTGCTATTTCATTACATAGGCAATCCTAGCCTCTTTTGCTTTGAACTATGTTATTTTATTACACAGGCAATCCTAGTCTCTTTTGCTTTGAACTATATTATTTTATTACACAGGCAATCCTAGCCTCTTTTGCTTTGAACTATGATATTTTATTACACAGGCAATCCTAGCCTCTTTTGCTTTGAACTAAGTTATTTTATTACACAGGCAATCTTAGCCTCTTTTGCTTTGAACTATGTTATTTTATTACACAGGCAATCCTAGCCTCTTTTGCTTTGAACTATGTTATTTTATTACACAGGCAATCCTAGTCTCTTTTGCTTTGAACTATGTTATTTTATTACACAGGCAATCCTAGCCTCTTTTGCTTTGAACTATGTTATTTTATTACACAGGCAATCCTAGCCGCTCTGTTGCTTTTAACTGAGTATGATATTTCATTACGTAGGCAATACTAGTCTTTCTGTTGCTTGTAACTGAGTATGACATTTCATTACATAGGCAATACTAGTCTTTCTGTTGTTTTTAATTGAGTATGACATTTCATTACATAAGCAATACTAGTCATTCTGTTGTTTTTAATTGAGTATGCTATTTCATTACATAGGCAATACTAGTCTTTCTGTTGTTTTTAATTGAGCATGATATTTCATTACATAGGCAATCCTAGACTCTGATATTTTTAACATATTATGATATTTCATTATGTAGGTAATTCTAGCATCTGTTGCTTTCAACTATGATATTTCATTATGTAGGCAAGCCAAGTCTGTCTGTAGATTTTTTTTAACTGAACATGTTATTTCATTACGTAGCCAGGCCTGGATTATTTTTATATTTAACAGAATTTGTATTTTCATTGGGTGAGATCGAATTAAAAAAAATATTTCAAGAATTTCCCTATTGGAACGTATAAGAAGAGTATTTAAATGAAATACAAATAAATGTCAAAAGTATAAAACTGAATTGCATTCGTTTGGTAAATCAGAGATCTAAAACGTTGTTCATTAAGTTTCTTTTCCATTAGCAGAAAGTGAAATAGAAAGCATTTTCATTAAAAAGAAAACATATTGTTCTATATTGCTAACATAACATTTTATGTATATGAAATTCCTGCGCATGTGGTCTAAGGGGAGATAATTTTATCCGAAGTTGTGTAGCTCACAAAATATTATTCAAATACTCATCATACTAAATTATAGAACTAAAGTTCTATCAGAATGACATGTTCAGATTCCTTTATCATCAGTTTTATTTTCTTTTTAAGATTTTTATAAACATAAATTTTAAATAATTCTGTTGTAAATAAATTCCAACAAATCATTCAATTTATAATTTCTTTGAAATATCTTCAAGTTTCCACTGAGACTTTTACTTAAATTATACATATGATATTATAGATTATAATTTAAAAAATAACTAATTTCGCACTTGATTCATTTTCATTCAGACTGTTAGGCCTATGCTATTAAAATAAATCTACAATTATCCATAATAAAAGGTGTCCTTCCAGGCTAGATGCACTGCAATAATACCGTTGTATAATCATCATATATATTTTAATTATTCATTTCTGCTGCTAAATCTATTGTTCTCTATTTATGGCAACACACACACACACACACACACACACACACACGCACGCACGCACGCACGCACGCACGCACGCACGCACGCACACAAATGTCATACATAAAACCACATTTTAGACAGGATGAGAAGAAGTAGATATAATAATAGTAAAACTAAAAATTGAAAAAAAATAAAGTTATTTAGCCTGTAACCTTGACTGACTTGAGGCGCATTTACAACAAGCAATTCTAAACATTTCAAGATAAAAATAACTCTTTGTTACAAAACAAATAATTACTCACTTAACCCTTTAATGTAAAGACTTAGGGTTTATTTATTTCTGATTGACGTAGGGTGCGGAGCAGTAGAGGGTTAAAATGTATTTCGTACGAAAGACTGAAATCCATTTAGGCCTACACTTCGAACCCCAAAAATGTGCATACTTGTCATGATCACTATAGCATAGATGATTTATGAAAGAAACCTGTCGCACGTGTATGTAATATTTGACATATATTCACTATCCTGCTCAAGATGAATGAAAGAAAGAAAGGCATATGACTGGTTGAACATTTTTTATAACTATTAATTACGTGTCTGTAGTAAAAAAAAAAGTACTAATTGCAGTTTTGGTTCTCATTAATTTAACTGAATATATATTTCATTAAGTAGGCAAGCCTTGTTTCTGATGTATTTAATTGAATATATCATATCACTACATAGACAACCCTAGTATTTCTGATGTATTTTACTGAACATATTATAACATTAAGTTGGCTGTCCTAGACGTTATATATATAATTGAATATGATTATCCAATAAGTAGGAAAAACCTAGACTTTTATGTATTTAACTGAATTTGTTATTTCCTTAAGTAGACCGGTCTAAACGTTAGGCAGTATTTAACTGGGTATATTATTTCGAGAAGCAGACCTGCATAGCTTTTCTTAGATAATCAACCGAATATTGTATTTCCTTTATCAGACAAATCTTGATTACTGTTTATCTTCTGCTTCTAAAATTCGCTGATTTCGCGGTATGAATCCAATGAAATCATTATTGTTTAGTGTTTTGGATGTGAACAACAAAGTTCATAGTGATAGTTGCAATAAGTATTTCAATAAAAGAAACTTACAAGATGTGATTTGCGAGTTTTTTAAATTACCATGCATGATCAGTTAGATTGTTTATTTGACCACTGTATACATTTTCAGGTGACGAAGAGATAAACATGCTTGCTGACAAGACCTTTGTGAAGGAAATACACTTGAATAAGAAAACATCAACACTGACACAACCCTTCTGAAGGAATGACACTTGGATAAGTAAACAACAATACCGACACAACCGTGCTGAAGGCATGACACTTGGATAAGTAAACAACAACACTGACACAACCTTGCTGATGGTAAGATACTTGGATAAGTAAACATCCACACTGACACGAACTTTCTGATTGCGTTACACTTACAAGAGAGGAATTTAATTTATTGGTGTGTCAAAAGCAATGGAATTCTTAACAGCATACACCTGCAAACCGATTTTATAAAGGCTTACACAGAAATGGCATGAACTTAAATCTAAAGCTGTTCAACGTCATGAAAGCAAGATCACAACTTTAATAGTTTAACTAACGATTTCAATATTTTCAATTTTTAACATATAAGAAGAGTATTTCAAAGAAATAAAAATAAAAGACTTCAGGACTGTAAAAGTAAATAGCATGTATTCGGTAAATCCGAGTTAATATTCATTTAAATCTAGATGTTACTGACTGTGAAATGTAAAACGTATTCATTAACTTAATAGGAAGGGAAACACTTTACATTTTCTTTATTTTTTAATAAATTGCTAGTGTACCATTCTGTAAATGCGAAATGCATGTATAGGCACTAAAGGGAGTTAATTGTTTCCGAATTTGTACTGCTCCCCCCAAAAAAAAAATTAAATAATCAAATATTCATCGAATTAACAGTTAACTTAAGTTTATAAGGAAGTTAGATTGATGTTTCTTTATTTATTCATTTTTACATTATTTTTCTTATTTTTATATACGGATTATGTTTTTATAATAAACTTTTTAAAAAATAATTTTGTTCTAAATAAATTCCTTCAACTCATCCGAGTTGTGTATCTTGAATTTCTTCATGTTTCCAGTTCAGATTTTAACCGTAATTATATACAAGCGATTAAATATGACTAATTTATATAAATAAATATATCCGGTTTTTCTTGTCTTCATTCACAACATATATGCAACCATAATTATTTGCTACAGATTGTTATTCAAAACAAATTTAATCATTTTCATAATCAAAACATCTCGTCTAGTCAAAACCGCTAATTACTAGCACTGCTATTGTATCATTTCGTATATTTTATAAATTATGTTTTCATTACACACTTCTAAATAATTTGTTTTCTAAGTATGGCCATAACTAAACACAGACAATGCCACAAACAACAAATACATTTTAAACTGTAAAAGAAGAAGTAGTAGTAGTTGTAATAGTTGAAATAATAAAATGATAACAGTAATAATAACAGTTGAAAAAATAAAATAACATTAGTAGAATTAATAATGATAATCTTTTGTGCCTGCAAACGTAATTGGCTATTTAACCGAATATTTTATTTCATTAATCAGACAAATCTGGATTTTCTAATATAGTTATTACTGTTTATCTTCTGCTTCTAAAATTCGCTGATTTCGCGGTATGAATCCAATGAAATCATTATTGTTTAGTGTTTTGGATGTGAACAACAAAGTTCATAGTGATAGTTGCAATAAGTATTTCAATAAAAGAAACTTACAAGACGTGATTTGCGAGGATTTTACATTACCGTGCGTGATCGGTTAGATTGTTTATTTGACCACTTTATACATTTTCAGGAGGCGAAGATCTAATATGCACACTTACACAACCTTGCTGAAGGAATGACACATGGATAAGTAAATATCAACAATGACGCAACCTTGCTGACGGTAAGACACTTAATAATGACAATCTTTGGTGCGTGCAAACTGAAATGGCTGTAGGCGAATTTCAAATGTCAAATACAATATTAATAGAAAAGCTATATACAAACACCAATAATTATGACAATCAATCCGTTAATGAAATGACTGGGGTTAACTTTTATTTGAGTGGCATATGGTGTGTATGTTGCAGAGGGTTAAATTATACCCCCTTCAAAAATCCATTAACACTTTGAACTGCATACTTATCACGATCACTGCCAGCATTAAGTGAGGTCTTAAAGACGTCCGTTGCTCAAGAAGACAATAATTTACATGTTTTCACTCTTGTGCTCTAGGTGTAGATCTTCTGAGACATTTTCCACTATTCGTTGGATATACACCATTACAAGATCTCCGATCATATTAATGATAACAATATTCGCTTCTGGTGTTCGTTTTAACTGTCTGTACAAGAGTCATTGTCATTTGACTATTATTTTTAACCAAAATTATGCAATGTTGCTAATATCTCAGCATGGGAGGGTCATTTTGAGGTGTACTAACTAGCATGGTTCATTTGTTGTTTATTTTTATTTACCATTAAAGGCAAGTCATTGTGAAATTAACATTGACGTTAAGGTTGGGCTGTTAATCCTTCCATAAAGCTGTGGTACGTGTGCAAAACATTTTGATAGCTCTTAACACTATTTTATATTGCTCTAACACTTAAACCACTATTTTAGATAGCTCCAGAACTAAAGCAATATTTTTGATAGCTCTAACACTAACAACACTATTTTACATAGCTCTAACTCTAAACCACTATTTTAGAGAGCTCCAGAACTAAAGCAATATTTTTGATAGCTCTAACACTAACAACACAATTTTAGATAACACTAAAGCTAAAAACATTTTTTTTTGATAGTTCTAACCCTAAAATCAATATTTTAGATAACTCTATCACTAACAACACTATTTTACATAGCTCTAACTCTAAAACACTATTTTACATAGGTCTAACACTAAAAACACTATTTTACATAGCTGTAACACCTAAAACACTATTTTAGATAGCTCTAAAATCTAAAACAATATTATAGATAGCTCTAAAATCTAAAACAATATTTCAGATAGCTCTAACACTAAAAAATACTATTTTAGATAACTCTACAACCTAAAACAATATTTTAGATAGCTCGAACACCTAAAACACTATTTCAGATAACTCTAACACTAAAACATTATTTTAGATAAATCTAACACTAACAACACAATTTTAGATAGCATTAACCCAATAAACACTAAAGGAAAAATGGAAGGAAGAAACAACCAAACCAAGAACAAACTTTCCCGTTCTTTGTAAAATGCTTTACTAAGCGTAGTTTTGATTCTGATTAATTAAATTTAATAATGCATTTCATTAAGTGGACAAGCTCATCTCTGCTTTATTTAACGGAATATGTAAGTTCATTAAGTGGACAAGCCTAACTTTGATGTATTTAATTGAATATATTCTTTCATTAATTAGACAAGCCTAGAATTTCTTATGTGATTAATTGAACATATAGTTTAATTAATTAGAGAAGACTAGAATTTATGATGTATTTAATTGAAAACATGGTTTCATTAATAATTATAATCAGGCCTATTCTTTCTGATGTATTATTTGAACATATTGTTTCATTAATTAGACAAGCCTAGAAATTATGATGTTTAAATGTAAGGTATTGTTACGTTAATTAGACAAGCTTAGAATTTTTGTTGAATTTAATTGAAAATATTGTTGTTTCATTAATTAGACAACCCGAGGAATTTCTCATGTACTTAATTGTACATATTGATTCATTAATTAGACAATCCTAGAATGTCTGATGTATTTAAGTGATTCTGTCATTAATCGGTCAAATCTAAAGGCGTGCTTTTAATCGTCTGCTTCCAATGGTCGCTAATTTGGCAGCTGCAAAGCAATGATGTCAATATTGTTGAATGTTTTGGTTGTGAGCAGCACATTTCAGTGTGAGAGTTATTACTGGTATTATAGTGCAAGAAAGTTATATTTGACCTCTTTAATCATGTGCAGGTGATGAAGCGAGAAACATCAACACTGCTACGAATGGCTAAAGACAGGACACATGGACAACTGAACTTCCACTGTGAACGAACCTTTCTGAAGGCTTGGCACTTAGAGGAGTGAAACTTAATTTACTTTTTGTCAAATGCAGTGCATGACTTAACTACACACATCAAGAAACATATTTTAAAACCAGTGGTTTACCTAGAAATGGTATGACCTTAATTCTAAAACTATTATATGTCATTGGCAATGGCACATTTTGAGTAGAAGAACGAATTTTTACCAGTTTCCTATTTGTAATATTTATGAAAAATATTTAAGAGAAATAAAATTAAAGACTGAAGGAATGTAAAAATAAAGAACTGCATTCATTTGGTAAATCATAGTTAAACCGCGGTTGAGAGACTAGTTGTCATTGCGTAAGATATATAAATACTTCATTATCTTTATTTTTCTTTAACTGACAATGGAACCAAAAAGTATTTTTACTAAAATATTGTGTTATTTTGCTAGTGTACCATTTTACGTATATTGGGAAATGCCTGTGTATAAGCTAAAGGGAGATAATTATTTCTGGGGTGTGTGCAGCTCACAAAAAGTTACTTAAATATTTTTAATGAACAAAACTAAAATTAAGATGTATAAGAAAGTCAGTATGAAGTTCTTTTTTAAATATATTTTTACTTTCTTTTTCAAATATTTATTTAATGATTCTGTTTGTTTTTCTTAATCAGAGAAACTTCAAATAAATTTGCTCTAATTACATTACATCTATCATTCAAGTCGAGTAATTTATCTGAAATATCTTTCAGTTTCCAATTCGATATTTATTATAATTACACTCAATCGATTAAAGATAATTAATTGATCGAAAAGTTCCATTCATTTTGTTTCGTTTCTATTCCAGCCAAATCTGCAACCATGACAAATAGCTATAATCATTATTATTAACCTAATAGTCACATATTACTAATCACACCTTCACATTCTAAAATCAGTGCTAATTAATATCTGTGTTATAGTATTACTTTTACATATTTAATCGTTTTTTTCACTACACACTAAATAAATTGTTCTCTATTCATGGCCAAAACTAAACACACACACACACATACAAACACATAAATAAAACAGAAGACGAAGATGTAATGCTATGAACAGTAATACTAAAAATAAGAATAGTAGAACTATTTGCCTCTAACCTTGATTGACGGTTGGCACATTTCAAATATATAATCATAACAATTGCAACATAAATAAAATTAAATAATTTCCCATCTTTTCTAACCAATTGTAGTTTTGATTATGTTTAATTTATGTGAATCACTATTTTATTAAGTAAACATACCTAGGCTCTCTGATGATTTGGTCTGAACACACACCATTATGTTGATTTGATGTATCTATTTGAATAGAGTGTTTCATGAAGTAGACTAGTTTGGATTTTCTACCTGTAGTTATTACCGTTTATTGTCTGCTTTCAACTTACGATGATTTCGTGGCTAGAAATTAATAAAATCAATATTGTTTAATGTTATGATTATGATTTCGCAGCTAGAAAGCAATGAGCAATGAAACCAATATTGTTTAATGTTATGATTATGATTTCGCAGCTAGAAAGCTATGAGCAATGAAACCAATATTGTTTAGTGTTATGATTATGAACAAAAAAAAATAAAAGTGGGAGATGTAATTGGTATTCCAGTAAAGAAGGTGAAAAGGTGTGAAGTGTGAGTCTTTTAATCTACCAATGTCCTGATCAGCAAGATTATTCATTTGACCTCTTTATGTATGCGCAGGTGATGAAGCGCGAATCATCTGTACTGACACGAATTGCTGATGGCATGACACATGGATAAGTGAACATCCATATTGACTCGGCATTGCAGAGTGCATGACACTTGAATAAGTGAACCGCCACACTGACACAACCATGCTGAAGCATGACACAGGACACTTGGATATGTTGACATTCAAAATGACACAACCTTACTGAAAGCTGGGCACTTAGATAAACGAACATCTACAAAGACACTGCCTTGCTAAAGGCATGACACTTGCATAAGTGAATATCTACAAAAGTTGCTTAAAGGAATGTTTGCCCTGACACGAACTTGTTGAAGACATGACACAGGGATAATTGAACATCCACACTGACACAAACGTGTTGAATGCAGGACAGATGGATAATTGAATATCCACACTGACACAAATTTGTTGAAGGCAGGACACATGGATAATTAATTAAACATCCACACTGACACAAACTTGGTGAACGCACTTAAAATTTCGGAACTTAATTAATGTCTGCCAAAAGCAATGCAGCACTTAACTACATGCACCAATAAGCATATTTTAAAATGGTTTATCTAGAAATGGAAAGACCTGAGTTCTAAAGCTATTATATGTCCTTAATTTCAGGTCACATTTCGAGAAGAATAACTACTAATTACCATAATTTTCACTTTCTGACATATATGAAGAATGTTTAACAGAACTAAAAATAAATATATGTAAGGGTATAAAAATAAATTACATTTATTTTTTATAAACAAGAATTACAATTGTACATCTAGTTAAAATTGAGTAAGAAATATTATAAAGTGTTAATAAATTTTCTTTACTTTAAGCAGTAAGTGAAACAAAAATAATTTTCATGAAAATGTTGTCCTATGTTGCTAGTATACCATTGGTATATGTTGTGAAATGCTTGTGTATATGATTAAAGGGAGATAATTTTATCTGACGTTATGTAGCTCAAAACAAATTACTCAATAGTTTGGAAGGAATAAAATTAAACTTGTGTAAGGAAGACATTTTGAAGTTTCTTTCTTTATTTGTACATTCTATTTTACATTTATATTTAAGTATTATATTTTTATAACTGATTCTTTAAATATTTCAGTTCTAAACAAATTCAATGAAATCATTCAAGTCGAGTAATCTATCCGGAATTTCTTACTGTTTCTTTTAAGAATTTTACCGTAATTATTTACAACAGATTACCAATTAATTATGTTTAAAACATATGTATATTCATATTCATGTTTTATACATTAAGAACAAATGACTAATTGCTATAGACAAATTTAAAACAAATCTTCACGTCTTTATATCAAATCATCTCCCCTTGTAGACTCATTGCTAACTAACAACACTGTTATAACATATTTCATACCTTAATTATGCATTCATTCCATAGTGACAAGTTAATTGTTCTCTAGTTATGGCAATACCTAAACACATACACAATATCATAACTAAACACATACTCAAAGCCATAACTAAACACACACTCAATGCCATAACTAAACACATAGTCAATGCCATAACTAAACACACACTCAATGTCATAACTAAACACATACTTAATACCATAACTAAACGCATACTCAATGCCATAACTAAAAACCACATTTTAAATAGAAGTAGGAGTAGTCGCAGCATTTTTAGTAAAAATACTACTACTACGAGTTATTAGAAATGATAATTATAATTTATGTAGCCATTATAATTTATGTAGCCTCTAACTTCGAATAATTGTAGGCACATTTTAAATAAGTAATCATAAATTTTGCAATTGAATAAGAACTCTATTTACAAACACCAACAATTATAATAATTAATCCGTTAATGAAAGGATTTGGGGGTTAATTTGTATTTGAATGAAGTACGGGAACGTAGGTTGTAGAGGGTTATAGTACGGCTAGAAATGAATGAAACCAGTAATGTTTAGAGGCTTTGGTTATGAACAATAAGTTTCAATGTGATAGTCGTAATTGGTATTTCAGTGAAAGAAACATGAAGTGAGTTATAAAGCTGTTATTACACGTCATTAAGGCAAGGTCACAGTTCGGATATAATAACTAATTATTGACACGATTTGCATTTTATAACATATGTGTAAAGAGTATTTAACAGAAATAAAAATACATGTCAGCAGTAAAAAAAAAAAAAGGTGTGTATAAATGAACTTTATTTATTTCGTAAATCGGAGTTGAAATTGTTTTAAATCTAGTTATCGATTTGAAATTAATAAATTGTTTATTAACTGTATTTACTTTTCGTGGAAAGTGAAACAAATAGCTTTTTTAATTAAACATATTGTACTATTTTAATAGTATACCATATTGCATATGTTTTGAAATGACTTTGTGTATACACTAAAGGGATATAACTGTGTCTGTAGTGAAGCTCACAACAAAGTAGTCAAATATTTTTCAAACTTTAAATAATTCTGGAATACCTTTCAGTTTTCATTGAATAAGAGAACCTCCACACTGACAAAACCATGATGAAGCATGACACATGACACATGATACTTGGATATGTGAAACTCCAAGCTGACACAACCTTGCTGAGAGCATGACATCTTAATTATTTATATACAAGAAATTAAAGATTAATAATTTATAGTGAAAAATACAACTATATTAATTTTATTTCTTTTTCAATCAGAACAAATGTAAAACCATGAGTAATGGTATAGATATGTAATTGGAAATAAATCTACACATTTTCGTAATCAAACTGTCGTTCTAGACCGACTGCTCATTAATAGCACTATTTTTAGTATCATTTCGAAACTCTATATTATGCTTTCATTGCTAAATAATTTGTCCACTTGTTACGGCCATCACTCGATAACTACACAATGTCATAAATAAAACTACATATGAAACAGGAGTACACATACACATTTAATCATACGTGATGCTGTCTGGGAAAACCCGACTACAGTCTCTAAGTTGATTTTGCGCTACACCCATTTGTAGTCGATTACTCCCCTTTAATAGTCCGGGAGAGCGATGTATGAGAAAACTATCTAAAATTAAATAAAATGCTATTTAAAAACAAACCCATGAGATTATGAACTGTAATAAATTATTAAAACCCATTTTTGATTTTTTTTCCCCCCCACGTTAGCGCTACAGCTATTTGTAGTCGTTTACTCCCCTTTGTTAGCACAGGGAGGTATACACTTATAAAAATGTATTGTTAAAAACTATCTGACATAAATTAAATTTTATTTTAAAATATGCATGAGATTCTGAACTTTAATAAATTATAAAATAAACACTTTTGAATTTGTTTTTCATTTTAGCCGGGTTTTTCCGTAATTTGCGGACAAGTGTTAGAATTATTTGAACTTGAACACACATTACTAACACCCTAATCCATAATTTATAATTTGCGTTAAATAATTACGACACCTAACTGCGCAACATGATTACGTCATAGAATTACGTAGACCTGACCCACGTATCTTCAGCGCTCGGCAAACATAAGCAAGAAAAAAAAAAAGTTGAATACCGCCCCAAATCCCCCAAATAACCACAATTTATCCAAGGAGATTTCCCAGACCATCTCTTCACGTAAGTAAACACACGCCTTTATGAACAGAAACAGTACAGATTTATGTCTGTAAAACAGACACAACTTAAGAATAAATACAGTGCAGAATTATGTATGTACACATTGGCACGCCTTAAGAATAGACTATAGAGTTATGTCTGTAAACACTGACACACATTAAGACCAGAGTTACGATTGTAAGTACAAACACACACACACACACACATGCATCACATGTACATTTACCGCATACTCACACACACAAACAATATATGTAGGTTTAAACACAGACACCTTAAGCTATTGACGCATACACCCAGGCAACACGAATACACATTAATAAGATACTAGCCAATATAAATATCGTTCTCACGTTTGTTCCTGGTCACTAAACACACAATCTTACTTCTCAAAGGCTTAATAAATATACACGTTTTAATATTAAATTCAAATTGAGTTCTCTATTTCAATACAAATACATGACAAGGTATGTCTACGTCCCTTTCAAGTTAAAAATAAATACATAAATAAAAATTGAAACGGTATTAGGGAGGGGGGAGAATATAACATAAATTAAGACGTCTCGGTAAACACATTCGTTATGCAAATAAGACAACATAGCGAATGGCTATCTATCATAAAATAATATAGCTTGGATGATCAGTTATCTGAGCAAATATCACTCGACTGACCTGCTGTAAGAGCAAATATAGTATATGACTGCCTATAATCAGGAAAATGTATATAGTGTGTCTGATCAGCTTTATAAGCAAACATAGCATATTTGTTTAGCTATTACAACAATGAATTTTAATGTATCTTTCATTGCACACGAAATGGAACGTGAATATGCCATAGATATAATTGATGTTGGTATAATAAATTTTTAATTCTATAAATGGAAACAACCTAACAATTCGATAATACTCAACCGCATTACCGTCTTCTACCATGGAACGTTGTCAATTCCCTAGAAGACTATAATATCATCAACAACAGCAGCCACAGTAGAACGAGATATAAGTAAAATTAACACTTGCGAAACGTGAATTGTTTGGAATGCATGAGACGATAGAGTGGAGGCCGTTCAGTTTTATATAAATGTTTTTGGTTTGAGTTTCCTGACACTATATCACACACACACACACACAAACACACACACACACACACACACACACACACACACACACACACACACACACATACACACACACAACACACACACACGTACGCACGCACGCACGCACGCACACACACACACACACACACACACACACTAAAATCGATATAGAAACGAATTCATCTTGAACCAGGACTATCCACCACCTCAAAACAAACAAACCCCAAAATAACAGCTACACACACCCTAATAAAAACAAAATCACCGCATCTACATTTATAAAAAAAAAGCTTCCCACCCACTGACTAGACACAAGCACATTGTACCCACCAACTAGACACAAGCACATTGCACCCTCCAACTAGACACAAGCACATTGCGCCCTCCAACTAGACACAAGCACATTGCACCCTCCAACTAGACACAAACACATTGCACCCTCCAACTAGACACACACATTGCACCCTCCAACTAGACACACACATTGCACCCTCCAACTAGACACACACATTGCACCCTCCAACTAGACACAAGCACATTGCACCCTCCAACTAGACACAAGCACATTGCACCCTCCAACTAGACACACTCATTGCACCCTCCAACTAGACACACACATTGCACCCTCCAACTAGACACACACATTGCACCCTCCAACTAGACACACACATTGCACCCTCCAACTAGACACACACATCTACTTGGAACCAGTACGCTTCACCATTCCCAAACCAAATCCCACCCCATACATTCTCACAACTGGAAAACAAACAACTGGAAATATCCACCATGAAAACCGAGAGGTAAGCTTACAAAACCCCATAAAATACCACAAGGCAGCTTTCCACGAACACCGGACAACCAAAGTAACGCCACCATCAACGCAACAACAACCACCACCCGTCTCCAGAAAACATTGAGAAGAGGAAGCCCCACAGGAACCAACTAATACGAAGAACATTCCAAGATGAAACTCTAGTACAGCTTCGGGTGGGGTGGGGGTCAGCGAAAAAAAAGCGATTTTCTTGGCTGCACTGTCCGTTCAGTGGGATTGGAATATAAGACTGTGGCCTTCCATTTCTTTTTAGAGGACGGAAACATGGAAAGGAAGAAAATACCAATTGTGAAAAATCAACAGGTATAACGCAAATAACGAAGATAATGTACTCCTGTAAAATATTTTAAAATTAAAGTTTATACAAATTGCATAGATAGTAATTTAATTGTACTATAGCTATTGTGTACAAAAGAACTAGATTAACTGAAAAAAGAATTAAATTAATCCTTAACGAAATGCAGGTAAGTTAAAACATTTGGATACATTGGATACGAACTCGATTTAACAGAAATAAACATGATTGCATGTTGTTGTTTTAAAAGGAGCTATTTGAAGCATTCTAATGTATATGTACATGAGTTATTTATGTACAGGTAAACACTAATGAAAATCTATAATGCTGTCCCTGCATTATGTATAGCATTCCAAAGCTCTCGTAAATGACTCAAGTAAGCCCTAAAATGACATGACAAAGCTCACTTGTTTGTTTCATGACATTAAAATAATCTAGAGCAATCTTCTGTTTACGTGACTGGCTCATGTAGGCACTTAATGAACTGACAAAGCTAACATGATTTTCATGACATTAAGATATCTAAAGCATTCTTCACTTTACCTATATGACACATATCAGTAGAAATCAATATGACAGAGCTAACTTCTGTCCAGACATTAAGATATCTAAAGCATTGTACAGTTCAGCTAAATGACTCATTTCAACCCCAAAATATATGACAAAGACAGTTTGCAGTTCTGACATATATGTGACAGATATGTGACGACACTTGTATTTCTGACTTGAATATAAAAAAAAAGTCGAGTAATCTAAAAATATGACGATACATTTTACACATTCAAATTACCTGATATAAGGGGAGAATTGGATTCAGTGAATACCTGTTGTTACTGAAGCAGTTTCTTATAATTATGGTTCATCTGTTGCTAGGTGTGATATTCTGTGTGTGTGTGTGTGTGTGTGTGTGTGTTTAGGCACGCATTTATAGACACTTATGTGTATCTATCAACCTGTCTATCCATTTATCTATCTATCTATCTATCTGTCTATCTATCTATCTATCTATCTATCTATCTATCTATCTATCTATCTATCTATCTATCTATCTATCTATCAATCTATCTAACTATCTTGCTTTGTGTCTTTGCAGTGGTGGTCAGAAATCTGTATACATGTATATATTTTTAGCGTACATATCAGTCGTTCTAACACTTGACAGTATGAGCTACTTTCGTAATGTAGCACTGGTAAACCTCCAGTATACTGAACAGCTAGAGACATGAATCACTTGTAGGATCTCACTTCATGCAAGGAAAGACATGAATCACTTGTAGGATCTCACTTCATGAAAGGAAAGACATGAATCACTTGTAGGATCTCACTTCATGAAAGGAAAGACATGAATCATTTGTAGGATCTCACTTCATGAAAGGAAAGACATGAATCATTTGTAGGATCTAACTTCCTGCAAGGAAAGACATGAATCATTTGTAGGATCTCACTTCATGCAAGGAAAGACATGAATCATTTATACGATCTAACTTCCTGCGGGGAAAGACACTGACCATTTGTATTAACAGTTTACATACATGGAAGTGTGTTAGCATTTTACATATTGACAAAAAAGCATTTTTACAGGAACTGATTCATGCAGATTAGGGTGCAAGCTTTTCACCTATTGGTGAATTTTTCTTAAAACTTGGGGATGATTTCAATACAATAAACAGTTTGTACTTTTCACAGACTGATGAGAAATACTTGTGACACGGGGTGATTTCATACAACAATGGGTGCATGTTTTTCACAGATTGACGAGTACTAGCTGTCACACGGAGTGATTTCATACAACAAACAGTGCCTGTTTTTCACAGATTGACGAATAGATGTTGTCACACGGAGCGTCGACCCATAAGTAGTGGTGTTTGCGAGATAAGTACGTACAGTCGTCCGTTTTCCAATAGTTGTTTGGTTGACCGCGCATCCAATGCTTGTACTTGGGTTTTTGCTTATTGTCCGCCCACACATAATGTCCCTCGACCATTGCGCCCGTAAGGCCTATCCACGTACTGGAACCTGAAAATTAACAATTTTTGTTGCAGTTCATTTAATAATTTCAAATATAGCTATGCAGCTGACTATAAATGTCAGCGATTACACACTTGTCAAAAAATATGTAATTACTGTTTTCCTTTTTTTCAATGAGTCATAATTTGCACCATACAAATTAAAGCAAAGCTAAAATAATTAGATATAAATTAGAAATTGCTTTTATTTTGCAAAATGACACAACTCACCGGAAATTAGAATAGACTGTTGGGATAATTCAGTAAAATCACGTAATATGTAATACTGATATATTGGAGAATGAGCCAAGTTATTTTACTTTGAGTAGCAAATGTATATATGAGTTTGTGCATTCCTGCTCTGTAGCTCAAACATACACAATGCATATTCCTCCAAGGAAATTGACATTTATTCACAACGAGTTACAATGCATATTCCTCCAAAGAAATTGACATTTATTCACACCGAGTTAGAATGCATATTCCTCCAAGGAAATTGACATTTATTCACAACGTGTTACACTGCATATTCTTCCAAAATGGACATTTATTCACACCGATTTAGAATGGAGAATTAGAAAGAAGACTTAGGATAACGACTCAATAGTATTATGTACAAGGGATTGCAAGTTTTATTGTTTTTAAAAATGAAGATTTTATCAACTGTACAATGGTTCTAGTACATTATTATCGGATCTGATGTAAGATAAATATTAATTGTTAAATTATTCTATATTACATTTGTCTAATTAATTTTAATATATCAGCGATTTATGTATTAATTTTTGAAGAAAGCTCTAAAAAAAAAAGCCACGAGGCTTAAAAATGCTCTCACGACAAACGACTTGCTTCGTCTTTCTATTCACGTGTCATTCCGTGACACACGACTTGCTTCGTCTTTCTATTCACGTGTCATTCCGTGACAAACGACTTGCTTCGTCTTTCTATTCACGTGTCATTCCGTGACACACGACTTGCTTCGTCTTTCTATTCACGTGTCATTCCGTGACAAACGACTTGCTTCGTCTTTCTATTCACGTGTCATTCCGTTACAAACGACTTGCTTCGTCTTTCTATTCACGTGTCATTCCGTGACAAACGACTTGCTTCGTCTTTCTATTCACGTGTCATTCCGTTACAAACGACTTCGTCTTTCTATTCACGTGTCATTCCGTTACAAACGACTTCGTCTTTCTATTCACGTGTTATTCCGTGATAAACGACTTCGTCTTTCTATTCACGTGTCATTCTGTTTGCGTAATAACAGCAATTGAAATTTAATTTATGTTTTACTTAGACACCATGTTTCCGAATTGTTAGATTTTTTCAAGACAGAACATGGAATTAGGGCAATATCCGATATCACCACTCTTAGCCTAATTTTCTATAGGTGAGTGATGGTTAAAGTAGTGTTAGGTCATATTCTATTCGGCCACAACCCCTTATTATCTCCCCGTATAGGAAAGATAATCTACCAGCACCAACGACTGCTTGTCTCGCAGTATAGCAAAGTCTTTTCATCAGCGTTAAATCTCGAATTAAGTACAATTATAACGTTATTACAATAGCTGCAAGCACTCATTACTTACAATGGCAAAATATTGCTCTAATATCCCCAGTCAATCATTCAAGCAATATGAAATATGACAGCGTTTTTTCTAACACCTGCAAGGACTCATTACTTATAATGATATAATGTTGCTCTAATATTCCCAGTCAATCATTCAAGCAATATGAAATATAACATCTTCCATACAGCTCCAACCTCTGACACCGCCCGGAGCACGAATTCTTCTGAAGCGGCGGTTGCCAGATTTATTTAAGTAATTTGATAATTTAATTTTATAATAAATCTGCCGACGTCATAAAATTAAATTGGAATACAGTGATACAGATAAAGATTTTATATTACTACAAATAAAAGTGATTTTACGGTAATGTTTGGCGATTTTGGCAACGAATTCATCCTCTTCGCCTGTTTCAATCCTGACCAGATGACTGCCAATTTTTTTACAAATAAGCTGAAATGCGAAAACCATACAATTTATAAACAGATCTTCATATCTGATGTGATTTTATTCTGAAAGAATCATACAAATGAGAAACACTTCTTTATATGCGATGTGATTTTATTCTGAAAGAATCATACAAATGAGAAAGTTCTTTAATTGCGATGCGAGTTTATTCTGGAATAAATAAATGATTTTAAAACAGTTTCTTCATTAGTGATGTGATCTATTATAAAATAATTATCATACCATTAATTAAGCATACATTTACAAATATTTCTTTAGATGGTAGGTGATTTTACTCTGAAATAATTATAGAATATAACAGCTCTTTATAAAATATGTTATTTTATTCTAATATAATTATTATATTTAAAACAGTTATTTGTTGGAGATGTGATTTGGCTCTGGAATATTTATAGTACTTACAAACAGTTCTTTATATGTGATTTGATTAAATTCTGGAATAATCACACATATTGTAAACAAGACATCTATGTGCTGCAATTTTATTCTGAAATAATAATATAATTTATAAACAATTCTTTAAGCGTATGTGGTTTCATTCTAAAATAATTATACAATTTACAAAACAGCTGTTCACATAATGCCGCGGAATTTTTCTAAGGTAATCATATTATTAACAATGTGCTTATTCTGATTTATATGAGGTTATTCTGAAATACCAATAGAGTTTACAAACAGTTTATTCTGTGTGATGTAATTATATGTAT
Organism: Sinotaia quadrata; assembly: GCA_028829895.1. Taxonomy (NCBI): domain Eukaryota; kingdom Metazoa; phylum Mollusca; class Gastropoda; order Architaenioglossa; family Viviparidae; genus Sinotaia; species Sinotaia quadrata. The sequence continues at coordinate 9,532,582 of CM054179.1, read as the reverse complement.
ATATAGCTGCACTTTTTGCAGGCATTTCTCTAAGAGTGCAGTAGATGTATTATAATATAACCACACAGAAAACAAACATTTATTTTACGAGTGTTGTAGATACATTCTCATATAACCACACAGCTTACAAACATTTCTCAACGAATAATGTGGACCTATTCTCATATAACCACATATCATTTAAACATTCTATATGTATGAAGTGATTCTATTCTGAAATGGTAATGCAGCATACTGTTTCGCCTATGATTATCAGCATTCATGTGGAATCAGTGTTCGCATACTGTTCACATTTGCATTTGATATAAAATTATGTTCGGAATAATTACACTTAAATGACTTACCCGGGCTTCATACCAGTCGACCTTTTTCTCTATGAACTTGTAGCAGGAATCTTCAAAAGGCCTCCAGTCATGTTCGCACACGGTAGCATGATGAGCCTGGACGATTGGAATATATATTTGCAGTATTATGTGAAAATCTCCAAGACGTGATATGGATTTTTGAAGTATTATAAGAAAAATTTATAGACGTGATATGGACTTTGTAGTATTATAAGAAAATCACATAGACGTGATATGGACTTTGTAGTATTATAAGAAAATCACATAGACTTGAAAGAGTTAGTTACACTATTATAAGAAATTCTCATAGACATGAAATGGGTATTTGCAGTATTAATCTCCGAAAAGTGATGTGGATATTTGCGGTGTTATAACGAGAAGTTACATGGATATGTACAGCATGGGAAGACAATCACAGAGACTTGATTTGAACATTAACAGTATTATAAGTAAATCTACAAGATGTACAAAAGACAGGTACATTTTTGTGAAAATACTCAGGACAAAACTACAATATTAAGAAGATGTCCAGAACAAATACAATAGAGAGTTATACTTTTATTAAAAAATATCCAGGACAAGTGCAAAGGATATGTATATAATAGCTATATAACAAGAGAAAACAGCATTAATTGAGCCATTATTTTAGCAAAATTTTTGTTTGCTTAAGAGGTAAAAGTGGGATAAATTAGAACAATGGATTTAAGCTATATTTTCGTAGATTACTGATTTTCTGTGAGTTAAATGGAGACAGTCTTTATAAAAGTGAGTCGTACTTCACATCATAGAAAATGAAGTGAATAGAAAGTGCAGAAGGACACTAAAAGTGTCGTTTTACTTACTGTGAAGCTTGCTAGTAATAAATTAAACTTACATCTTGGTATTCAAAGTGTGGCTAATAAAACAACTAGAATTACACAGGAAAGGAAGTACTGGGGATAACTCTACAAAGCCTAGATCGGAAGTAAAAATGTACTTGTTGCGTGTTGAGTATGTGTGAATTTAAGTCATGATGTAGCAATAACCATGTTCAAGAGGACAACTAAATTCCATCACAGAAACACTGAAAGACAACGTATGCCGCTAAACGTCGGGACACAATTATACTATAGGACTTTAGGCCATGTCAGGGCTTGTTTATCAAAGAGTAGCTGCTAGCAATAAAACGTTTGTCAGTGTTATCAGGGCGTGATGATGAAAAAAAAAAAGAGGCCGTTAGTAATAACACGTTTTTCAGTGTTCAGGATGTGTAAGAGGCCGGTAGCAATAAAACGTTTGCCAGTGTTATCAGGGTGTGTTAAGAGGCCGTTAGTAATAAAACGTTTGTAAATGTTATCGTGGCGTGTTAAGAGGCCGTTAGGAATAACACGTTTTTCAGTGTTAACAGGGCATGCTGATGAAAAAGAGGCCGTTAGTAATAAAACTTTTGTCAGTGTTATCAGGGCGTGTTAAGAGGCCGTTAGTAATAAAACTTTTGTCAGTGTTATCAGGGCGTGTTAACAGGTTGTTAGCATAAATACTTTACCCCGTTCTGCATGGGCGGGTGTTTATCAAAGAGTGATTGTTATGATATTTCTGAGAATGAGACGGGTAACTTATCAAGCAGTGACTGCAAGCGCTGGTCGATATAACAATAAAACAGAGAGAGAGAGAGAGAGAGAGAGAGAGAGAGAGAGAGAGAGAGAGAGAGAGAGAGAGAGAGAGAGAGAGAGTGTGTATATGCATATGTGCATATGTTATGTGTGCTTGTTTGTGTAGTGAGTGTGTGTTTTGTCGTGTGTGTGTGTGTGTGTGTGTGTGTGTGTGTGTGTGTGTGTGTGTGTGTGTGTGTGTGTGATGCTGGATATGTGAAGCGAATATTTTAGATGTACTTTCTTACTGGCAGGTGCATCTCACTGATTCTATTAATATGCAAGCTATATCTCATATATACAAAATATTCTATATTATAATAAAGCAAGAGATCAAAAGGTGATTTATCAAAGAAAAGGAGAAACTTCAATAAACTATTCTTTAAGAATCACAAACCCAAAGTCTTTTATAAGCCACGCGTTGCATGTGTTTTCTCATTGAATTTATACTCACTAATGCAAACTTACCTTGAACTCAAACGAATGGCCCAAAACGAAAAGTGTTGATATGATTACTGTCTCCATTCTCCAAACTCCAACCAAACTGAAAGGGATAATTATGCTTGCATTAAGTGACGCTGTACGTAAACGTTTAATGTATTAACATTAAGAACACTTAAAAATATTAATATTCGTATTACTACTATTATCATTACAATAAATGCTGGTGCTACTTCTTCTAATACTCTTTTATGAACTATTTGTTATTTCTACCACTGATAATGTACAATTGCTGCTCTTATGTTTTCAGCTTCTGTAGTTGTTATTAATACTAGTATACCTACTAGAATACATACTATTACTATTTCCACCACTGATAAGGTACAATTGTTACTCTTATGTTTTCAGCTTCTGTAGTTGTTATTAATACTATTATACCTACTAGAATACACACTATTACTCTTTCTTCTATTACTACCTACTGATATTTTTAATGTAAGGGAGACAATTTAGAATTCCGATTATATACGACAGGAATGACATTTGTAAGCAGTAAGAAATGAATACATACGGTACATACTGACAGATGTAATAAATACACACGGTACTTACTGGCAGATGTAATAAATACACACGGTACATACTGACAGATGTAATAAATACACACGGTACTTACTGGCAGATGTAATAAATACACACGGTACATACTGACAGATGTAATAAATACACACGGTACTTACTGGCAGATGTAATAAATACACACGGTACATACTGACGGATGTAATAAATACACACGGTACATACTGACATATGTAATAAATGCACACGGTACATACTGATAGATGTAATAAATACTCACGGTACATACTGGCAGATGTAATAAATGCACACGATACGTACTGATGGATGTAATAAATACACACGATACATACTGACAGATGTGATAAATAAACATTTGAATGAGGAACTGGCAAAATCAAAGCTGTGAGAAACTGGAACATTCAGAATTGTTATATAGCTAAATAAAAGTATCTTGTAGAACTTTCTTGAGTGACGAATGGTTGTTTTTAATAAAAGATATTCGTTAGTCTATGAGAGAGGATCCGAACTGAAAGTGGTTCTTGGAGCCATGTTTCTTGGTTTCCTTCACATTTGCACGAGGAACTATTATAGAAAACTAAATTTAAAATTTATAAGAAATGAACACAGAAGTCGATATAGAATCAGAATAACGAAAACATGTCGAGAATGTATTAGAATAAAGAACAATCAAATAAAGAAAGTGTCCGATTAAAGAACAAGCTCAGATATTACCAGAATAAAGAACACCAAAGCTGAAATATTATATGAATAAAGACCCTCAAGTTCCTATATTATCAGAATAAACAGCACTCAGGTGGAGATAGTCATTGTGAATGAAAGTGAGTCGTATTTGAGTCTGAAGAATACCACCAAACTGTAAATGTGGAGAAAAGGGAGATAATGTTTCGAGCTCAGCTCTCAAGACTGAATCAATTATCATATACACTGATTAGAAAAGAAACAGACTTCGGTTATTTTAATAAATAAATAGAGATGAAGTACCTTTATGAAGCTGATAAGATTAGAATGTACTAGTCTAATAACTTCCTATACAATATTAGATGAATATATATGAAGAAGAAAAGGAAGGAATTAAGCTAAAACCCGACGAATCTGATTGAATTGTCACAAGAAAGTCTTTGAGTCAGTGTACAAAGAGAGAACTCATTCAAGAAAAGATAACTAAGTTTACTAAGGAATGTAATTTAAGATGTTCATTGACCAGAAGTTCTGACGATCCAACTTTATGACGTAATGCAGATTGCGACTGACGTTCGCGTCACTATTTGACGCAAGAGATAAAGAAACAAAGCCATGTTAGTCTGTTAACACTTCCCTATGTTTCAAATTAAAAAGCACTGTGATTTTAAAACATTACCATAAATAATTGTTATGTACAAACCATTTACATAAACTGTTACAAATAACAAGCAAAGCATAAGAACTTCATGTCCCGCATGTAATTATAGGCTAATTTTGAAGATGCTTGAATCTTACCACTGTGCAGTCTTAGTCGTTTGCTTGTATTCATGTTGCTGCCAAATGGATCAGACAGACATTTCTATACTGCAACTGTCTGTTTCACATTATGTCCATTGATTGATGCTGAGAGAATACACAGATCAGAAATATGGAAAGCACGTAACTCCGATGTTGACATTTACTGTATTCTACATCAGCGCCTCTGGCGGAAAATTTTGGCTACATCGGAAATTATGGTAATTAAGGAGGAGAGTATTAACATGCCGTCATCTGGAGGAGTTACACATTGAAAAGCACGGTGGGCAAAGGAAATCTATGCACAAACAAACCTAAATTTATTTTGTCTGATTTACTGAACTATTTAATCTGTGTTGAATCAAAGGAGAACACTAAAGCATTGGTTAGAGTGGCTTACCAATAGACGTACCAATGCATGCTTATAAAGCCATATGGTACAATAAATAAATAGTTCATTACTGAATGCATTTAAAGTAGAGAAAAATAATTCACTTTAAGTTTAAACCCAAATCGAAAATCGTGACTGGAGAGCGTGTTCAGTAACACTAACAAACGATAGGTCACTAAACCCTTACTATTAGAAAGAAATTTACTTTGCGTATCTCACTTCTCGTCTATTATTGACAAAGCATTCGATCTAGATTAACTGTATTAGCACAAATCTATATGCAGTTTTATTATAAATAAACAATTACTCATATAAGATCACAGAAACATTTCAATATGAAATAAGTTCATAGTGTGTCCTATTAAACGTGTTTTAGCGTTATGTTACCAGAACTCAGCAGTGGGACATTTTATATTATGCACCCGTGATTCTCATTGTGATGTTTGATATTGTCTTTGGTTGGACTGGTACATACAATAATAGCGAAAGATATAGTGGTGTATGACATTATTTTTGTGGTGATGGTTACATACACTAAACTAGAAAACTGTAGCTGATATTCTACACTGTTCGTGAGTATATGAGCTATTTCATATTTCGTGTTATTCTGAGGAACAGTTTGATCTAGCGACACTACAGAGGAGTGCTAAGAGAACAGAAGAAGAACTAAATAGTGAGAAGAAATATCAGTGGGAGAGATTAATAGGGGTGAAGTGGTACAACTGGAAGAAATCTAATGATAGAGATCAGTTGCAAGTGGGAGACATCTAATTGTGGAGATCATGTACAAATAGGAGAGACCTAATGATGGAGATCAGGTGCCAGTGGGAGTGATCTTATGACAGTGTGTCAGTGGGAATGATCTAATGAGGGAGATCAGGTGCCAATAGGAGACTACTAATGAGGGAGATCAGGTGGCAGGAGGAGACATCTAATGAGGGAGATCAAATACAAGTGGGAGAGATCTAATGAGTGAGATCAGATACCAGTGGGAGACATCGAATGAGGGAGATCAGATACCAGTTAGAGACGTAAACCTGACTTCTCATCAGGCAAAACCGAGACTGATTCGAGACTCATCCATGTAACACAAGTTCATGAAACCGACCAACTAGGCTGAGAGAAATGCGGGAGATCCCAGAGAAATAAAATTCCCATTACTTATTAATAGATATGAATAATTCTTAATTAATAAATCATAACCATTAACTACTTGGCGTTTCCGACAATGTGAGAGAGAGTAAGAGAGAGTGAGAGAGACAGAGAGAGAGAGAGAGAGAGGGTTTCGACTGTCCGAACTGACTGTTGTTTTGACAAAACTCCAGTGAGAATAGAGTGCCTATATTTAGAGGTATGCAATAGACTAGAGGTGGAAACTTTCTATTAGTTCATTATCTGCTAAGCAAAGCATTAAATATAAATACCCAAACAATGAGGGTCCGCCAGGACAAGAAATAAAAACAACAAACAATGAGATAAAAGTTTGCTAAACAAATTATTTTAATATAGATAAGTACAGTAAATGAGAGACGTGTATGAATTGATATTTTTCATTGATACGAACGACAAGAAGAGAAAACGAGTGTTAACTAGATTTGCAAATACAGATTACTTCTCAAGCTGTCGATGACAAAATTAGGAAGAAATCTACACATATTAAAATGATGTAGTGAAATTATGGGTGGAGAGCAAATGTTAGTAAAAAAATATTTTATTATTTAAAGATGTTCTTTGGTTTAAGATATGCATTATTGAACAACACTGGCTTTCGTCTGTTGGTGGTTTAGTAATAAGGTCGTTCTTTAGGTCACTTTATTCTACAACAGTCAGGTTTACTTTGCCGCTTTTACCAGCGACCATTCTGGTCAGGTTCTGGTCCATTGTAAGTGTTCTTAAAAAAACAACAGTATTTCAGTTTTGTGTATAATGGCCGTACAATCTGCATGGTATTATATAAATTTGTCATAAGATTAATATTATCAAATCAAGAATATTTTTCATAAACGAGGATTCAGAAATGCATAAAGAGTTTTTCTAAGCATTGCATTATTATTTAAGATTAAATGCTACATCTCTCTCTCTCTCTCTCTCTCTCTCACTTTATCCTTTTCTCACTCACTGACCTGGTGATAAACGTCAAATAAATCTCGCTCTGATAAAAGGAATTAAAACTTAAGCTAAAATTAACTAAATTTAAACTAAAATTTAAGCCCACATATATTATAGTCATTATCGTGTTTTAGCGTTAACTTTAAGAGCTGTCACATACAAAGTTTGTGAACTTAGCGGAATAAATGAACACGTGGCGAGTCAAACTGTACAGGGTATATGGAAAAGGAGAGCCAATCAAAATAAATTATGATTATTACTGATGTTGCTCTTTTATTTCCTCTTTACTTTATTTTTTTTAATCGAATTCTTCATGTTAATTGCAATTCATAAAATATATTTTTTTTTGTACATGGAAACTATTGACTGCTAGAGCAATTATATCAATCTTGAACTAATATAATTACTGAAATAAAAATTAACATTTCAGTTTGTCTATGTCAGAACAAACTGTATTTTGTTTTAATTTGTGTCTGTATGTGTGTGTCAATATTTATTAGATGGATGGTGCGTTGCCACCGCCATATATTTAACGGATATGATATTATTGTTAATTAATTAATCATCCAAAACTGATTACAAGTGATGAGAATCTTAATTAAGTTTTAATGATCGACTATGCGGACACCACTCATCTCTCTCACATGGAGGATATACGGGCGTGGTAAATGTTTTCATTTTTCCACATTAAAGACAAACATTTACTGTCACAAAATTACGTAGGTTCAAAATTTATTAAGAAAGGAGAAGATACAGCCATTTTAATCTATACTTAGCGAGACCCCATCCACCCACTTTATTCTCCCACACATGGTTATCAATATGCCTAAGAAGGACAATAATATAACTATACATGTATTAAATCAACAATCAAACATACATATAATAAGCACAATGAAATAGAGCACTTGACATCAATTATTTCCACGAAACTACTTGGAAAAATTTATATATTTCTCCAAAGTCTTATGCTGAAATACAATTTAATAATTCAATATGAATCACAGGTTAATTCCTACCTGAGAAGATAAATGAAGTTGTTAGATATAAGTGATAACAATTTTTACATAACCTGAATTAATTGCAGTCTCCATAGTCTTTCACACCTTTTTACAGTAATGTCGCAAATTATAGGTCAGTACAATTTCCACTGTCTCTCTCTTCATGTTGAAAACAGATTCGCTGTTTCTTCTCTCGAAGACTACTTGGTCTATTTTCCCGCCGTACCAGTTCATTCAAGCATAACAGCAACAGTAATAGTACCTCCCAGAACCAGAAATCTCGAAATAGTCAGCATATGTTGCCAACGTACATCAGATGAGTGTAGTTTATTCCTATATACTAACACAAACTGAGGAGTGTAGTGTATTCCTATATACTAACACAAACTGCATCCCGCCACCACCACAATCAGGCACTGCAGTTTACAATCAGTGAAGTAGTAGATTCATATCACACAGGGGAAAATCTGCTTGCCCTGAAAATATTATAATCACGTGGTAACACCAAGTTTCCAGTTTGTCACTTTATAACTGCCTTCTTTCTTACATTCTAGTCTCAACTTAAAATTTCACTGCAAAGGTATATTTTAGCCTTATGCTCGTGCACAGCATAATAAATACAGCATATATCAACTTAGATAATGAAATTAGTAGTAGTAGTAGTAGAAGTATTAGTAGTAGAAGTAGTAGTAGTAGTAGTAGTAGTAGTAGTAGTAGTAGTAGTAGTAGTAGTAGTAGTAGTAGTAGTAGTAGTAGTAGTAGTAGTAGTAGTAGTAGTAGTAGTAGTAGTAGTAGTAGTAGTAGTAGTAGTAGTAGTAGTAGTAGTAGTAGTAGTAGTAGTAGTAGTAGTAGTAGTAGTAGTAGTAGTAGTAGTAGTAGTAGTTGTAGTTCTTCTTTTTCTTCTTCTTCCTTAGTCTTTCATAACCAATTACAAGTTATGATAATTAATCTTAATTTATTTCATTAATGATCCTCCAGCAGACAACTATCGTCTCCTACTTGGCAGATATTTTTCGCTGTAAACGTGTTCATCCAACCATCCATCCATACTTCCATCCATCCATCTATCTATCTATCTATCTATCTATCTATCTATCTATCTATCTATCTATCTATCTATCTATCCACCCAAAATCCATCCATCCATCTCTCCATCTCTCTCTCTCTCTCTCTCTCTCTCTCTCTCTCTCTCTCTCTCTTTTGCAGCCTCTCTCCTAATCTCTTCTATTTTATTATTTATTTTTCTCTTTATTATTCATTTCTTTCTCTGTACACAGAAAAATAGAATGCACACTAAGTACAGTTTTGTGAGGTAGTAGTATATGATATATATTTATTTATTTTTATCTTTGTCATATCATTGTTAACTCTACCATTATCACGTTTACCACCACAATTTTCTAACCACCACCAGTATTATTGCGGTCACAAGCACAGACAACATATGTGTCTGTAAATCTGATTTAATCACACCTTTTCCATGTGGAACGTTTCCATTGGTGGTGCATGATTAATTAATCTGGGAGGCTTGTGATGATGCGTATTAGGCAGTCTGCAATACGTAGTTGACGTCATCACGCTGCGTGGACTGATTTGATTGGTCAGTAAAATGAGCAGTTGATAGAAATGGTTTGGTTCTGGACACAATTCGAGCCTTTAAATGTCGACAGTCTTCTTCGGACCTCTTATGTCCTGCACACTGACGAACGAATTGTTACAACTTTCAATCCTGTACATGGTTTGGTAAGTGATGAAATTTAACTTTTTTATGGGAAATTATCTTCTCTTTCATTCGTATTTCAAACGTTGCTAAGATTCTTAATCAAATACTGAACTTACAGTGGAGGCAAGATCTATACTTTTATTGCATTTGACCATATATTTTGAACAATAGAAGTCTTTTGAACACTTTTACACCGTTCATAGATATAGATAGCAATGTAAAAAGGTACTTCTGAAAAATAGAACTCATTTAGAGTGTTCACACGTACAGATAACAATAAAATCGTATTTCTAAAAAAAAAACTCATTTACAATGTTCTCCCGTACAAATAAATATATATAAAATGTTGTATGTAAATACCTAAATACCACGACTTTCTAGTTATTGTAGCCGACAGTTTGAGAAACAAAAGGCAATGAATGAATTAATTAGGTGAACACGAGAAAAATGCATCGTGTATTCTTCACACTAAAAATTTGTCAGGAAATTAATGGACCCGACGCTTTTGAAGAGTAGAAAATATGTGTAATTTTGAGTGAGTTACCCTAGTCGGTGTGTTATTGTAAGGTATCCCCGCATGTGTGTGATTAAGAGAAATTAATCATGGTGTGTTATTGTTAGTGCGTTATGCTAGTTTGTGTGTTATTATTATTGCTTTATTCTGGTTTGTGTGTTATTGTTAGTGCGTTATGCTAGTTTGTGTGTTATTATTGTTAGTGCGTTATTGTGGTTTGTGTGTTATTGTTAGTGCGTTATGCTAGTTTGTGTGTTATTATTGTTAGTGCGTTAATGTGGTTTGTGTGCTATTATTGTTAGTGCGTTATGCTAGTTTGTGTGTTATTATTGTTAGTGCGTTATTGTGGTTTGTGTGTTATTGTTAGTGCGTTATGCTAGTTTGTGTGTTATTATTGTTAGTGCGTTATTCTGGTTTGTGTGTTATTGTTAGTGCGTTATTCTGGTTTGTGTGTTATTGTTAGTGCGTTATTGTGGTTTGTTGTTCTTTTTTGTGCGTTGTACATAGTTTATCTCTCCTGTATCCCCACATCATGTTACGGCAGTTACATGACTTCTTTCATTTAAACTTGCAGAGCATTCTAACTCGATTTAACTACTCCAACTTTCGCAGAAATAAACTGTAAAACTGATTATTATTCTTCTATTCAAAATACTCTAAACAATAGGATTTTCACAAACTTTTTATTGCTATACAGCACACACTCATTTCCTAAAACATTTGATAATACAGCAGACAGACATTTTCCCCATACATATACTAATGTAAATGCTTTTGTGTGGGACAGAGGCCATTATGTGCAAAGTGTCTCACAATGACTCAGCAGTCTATAAATCACTGTGATGTCATAAAAATGTCTCAAATGAAAACGTGTTTTGTTAGAGATACATTTCTCATTTAAAAATTACATTCATCAAAATAAAGTAGACTGTTATATTAGAAATGTCTACCAATAAGTATAAAAGCCAATATAAACACACTGCAATCTTCTAATCAAAGACAGTGGAAGAATACTCTCGTTATATAGCAAATACGTGGGAAATATGTCTTTATAAAACTGAAGTGATTTTGCTGCAGAAAGGTAGGACAGTTTCTTTATATAATAATATTTATTAAAGTTAGAAAATCATCATTAATTTGGAAATCACGCAACAGACCCCAGATTTTAAAGTAAGAACTATAAACATTTCAAGCGTGTTCCTCATTAGAAAATACACTTCCAGACATATTTACAAAAAATACAGAAAATACACTTCCAGTTATATTTAGAAAAAAATACTTTTGCCGGTTACATATTTCTTCCGGAAATACAAGTACTCATTCATAAGGACATCAGTTTGTACTTATCAAAAAACATTAGCAGTGCAGTTACGAGATTAAAAAAAAATACTAAGTACAGTGGGAGCTTTGAATTATCTGTCAATTATGTTTTAATTATTGGCTGACCAATGTCCAACCTTCAGTCACAATGATGGTGACGATAATAGCGATGATGATGCCGACGACGATGGTGGTCAGAACTGGTTAGTGCCAGGTCATTATCTCACATTATATTAACAATTAATGGGCCTCAGTTATATGAATATTTAATTAGTGCATAGTTTTGTCGTTTTAAATGCTTTGTATTTTTCTTTCTTTCTCCCATTATTTCTCTGATTTTTAAGATAAATAACTTTCTGTACAAGTTATGATTTATGGACTTTCTTCAATATATCTCTGTCTATACATGACTTCTGATTGTTTAATAATAAAATGACAGTAAGCGTCGACCAAATATAGTGCTGTTTCTGCCTTTCGATCTGTGTGTTTTGGATACCCCAATGTTGTCTCTGCTTTTCGATCTGTGTTTTCGATACCCCAGTGCTGTTTCTGCCTTTTGATCTGATCTGTGTGCTTTGGATACCCCAGTGATATCTCTGCCTTTCGATATGTGTTTTGGATACTCCAGTGTTGTATCTGCCTTTGATATGTGTTTTGGATACCCCAGTGTTGTATCTGCCTTCGATCTGTATGTTTTGGATACTCCAGTGTTGTATCTGCCTTCGATCTGTATATTTTGGATACCCCAGTGTTGTATTTGCCTTCGATCTGTATGTTTTGGATACCCCAGTGTTGTATCTGTCTTCGATCTGTATGTTTTGGATACCCCAGTGCTATCTCTGCCTTTCGATCTGTGTTTTTGGATACCCCAGTGTTGTATCTGCCTTCGATCTGTATGTTTTGGTTACCCCAGTGTTGTATCTGCCTTCGATCTGTATGTTTTGGTTACCCCAGTTCACCAGATGAGCGCTGTGTATGGCATGTGCCACATTCAACTTTCTACCAAACTCATGATACCTGCTAAGCATACCTGTTCACATGGCTGGACCGATTGAGCTGCTTTTTGCAAGTGGTTGGGATTAAATGTGGTTGAAGGATTTCACACCACACACTTGGTGAATAAACTTCACAGCATAAAAGCGGTGAATAGATTTCACAGAATAACTGCGGTGATTAGACGTCACATATTAATTTTTTTTGATAGGACTCCAATTAGTGTATCAGGTCCCTATACTATGGTGATCTGGCAGTCACTGACATTTGTCCAAGATTTGCATTTTCTGGCATGTGGGTATTCAATACTTCTGATCTGCGCAAAGCTCTGCTTAATTACCGATGTATTTCAGTCGTTACTCTGGAGCAAAACTAAGTTTATATTAATGGAAAACAGCTGGGTGTACTCGTAGAATTGTCAGTAGGGGAAAATATTATCTTGGATTTTCTTGTATTTTTAATAGCAAATTACTGCTTGGAAACCATCTTTGCAAATGGATATATGTTAATTTTCCTTGCTGAAAATCCAAAAAGGGAAGCATTTTAAAAAATAATAAGTACAAGAAAAGGTATTGATAAATCAAAATTGTACGTGTTAACCCCTTCAATGTATGAAAGGATCTCAGTACATATAATGCATCAGGGGAATACTACTTTCACTCGATCTGCATTATGTACAATTTTGGTAAATGTAGATTCATGTGTTAACCACGGAATGCTTGGTTCACATAATCTACAAAGATGTATTACGGTTTAATTAATTTTTTCTCATTGTATAATGCCTCTATCTGAATCCCTCCTTAAGTAAATTGTAAATTATCCTTGGCTGAATCTGTCCAGATGTACATTGTGAATTTTCTTTATGCACGTTTGGAATTATCTTTTCCTAAGGCTGTCCTTATGTGCATTGTGAATTATCTTTTCCTTATTTTCATATTAACTGTGTGGAGCCTCTATATGACATTTATCTGCAGTCATCTTTTACTCAATAGATCTGGAGCGTGCTATTTTCACCAGTTATATATCTCATTTTTTATTGGGCTTTTCCTTATCTTTTTTCTGTGGTGGTGTATTTTTAGTTCATGATGGGATCCACAATTAAGAAACATTTATTTGTTAAGCTATTCAGTTCTAATTTATTAAGTCGCAAGTCAGTAGTAACATTTCATATATACTAACTAATTATTCCTTTTGTTTTATGACTTCTAGGTCTAAGGAGAAAAAGAGCAATTAAATCTAGAATCATGATTGGGCTGTTTCTAATGATGTCATCACTTGTAATAATGGTAGGTAAGAGTTCAATGATATGAACACAGAAAAGCTGAAAACAAAACAAGACAAAACGCTACTACAACAGGTTATGTAACGTGTTTATGTGAGAACATTATATATTTCGTTTTGAAAAGATCACAAACTACAACATTTCTTCGCATGGATTCTGATATTCTGGTCATCACAATAGGAAAACCATCATCACTTCTATAGGGAACGAGTCATTACCATTAGGTCCCCTCCATATACAGAATAGTGAACTATAAGGTATTTACAACACTATATTTGTCATAAGGGGATTTGATCTATAATATTTAGACATTTACTAATACGTATTTAAAATAAATATTACATCAGTCGACAGTTAAAAAAGTTTACTTTCATCAATAGCCGATTGTCATTACATCGTTATCTGAAACCCATATGTATGGTCACGATTATTTACACTAAAACTGTAAGGAAAATGTCGACTTTAGTTATGCTAAAGCACGTGCCAGGTCAAGATTAAGTAAACTAAAACTGTAAGTAAAAATTCGGCAATAGTTATCTAAAGCACGTGCCAGGTCAAGATTAAGTAAACTAAAACTGTAAGTAAAATGTCGACATTAGTTAAGAAAAATAATAGGCATATTTCAAGATAGTCTAAACATTAACCTTGTGGAAAAAATAATATTTATCAGCAGTTTTCTTAGGGTCAATTTTAAATTAGTAATGCATCCACTAAAACCATCTATGTATCTCTATCCTATTTATCTATCTATCTAGTGGTCTACGAATCTATTGGTATATCTATAATACCAATAAATCAATTTCTCTCTATCTAGAGATCAATGAATCGATCCTCCGTTACGTCTGTATATTCATTCATATGTCTGTCTATATTTTAACCAATTAAAACTTGAAAATTAAACAAAGGTTTTATCATAAATAACATAATTTCATGTTCAAAAATTACATCAGGTGTTGTATTATCTGTACAGACTAATGCGAATCGTGGATGTCCTGATACCTGGACTATTTCTGGAGATTCCTGTTATAAATTTATTGCAGCGAAAACAACTTGGTTCGATGCCCAGGTAAATGTTTTATTACCACTCTTCATAATGCAAATGTTAAAATATGATATCTAACAGTCTCGTACGTCTAAACAGGTAAGTTGAATGGAAGCGTTTTACTTAAACAAACACACTAATATTGTCAAACTAAACTTTTTAACTTAATCAAACACACAAACATTGTCAAATTAAACCATTTACTTAAACAGATACAGTAAATATGTCAAACTAAACTAAACAAACACCCTAACATACTTAAAATTAAACTACTTATGTTTACTTAAACAAACACTCTATTTTTTTTTGTCACCAAAAACTGCTTCTAAAACATACACTATTTGTTGTCACCATAAACTGCTCTAAAACATACACTATTTTTGTCACCATAAACTGCTTATAAAACATACAATATTTTTGTCATCATAAACTGTTTCTAAAACATACACTATTTTTGTCACCATAAACTGCTTCTAAAACACACTATTTTTGTCACCATAAACTGCTTCTAAAATATACACTATTTTTGTCACCATTAACTGCTTTTAAAACACACACTACTTTTGTCACCATAAACTGCTTCTAAAACATAATCTCTAACGCTGTCCATCAAAACTTTTTATTTAAACAAACGCTGTAAAATTGTCAAACTAAACTGTTTACTTCAATGAACGCTTAAATAGTCAAAATTTAAAACTTAATTAGGCAAATGTACACATGTATTATTTGTAAAACGTCTCGTTTTGCAGGTCATTTGTAAAACTGCAAACAGTCACGTGGTAAGGATTGAGTCACGCGATGAGGATAATTTTGTGATCGGAATGGTACGCTTGTACGGTAAGAGTATTTTCTTTTTCACAACAAATTGTTTGAACTTTATGAAAATAATTGTAAGCGTTAGGGTTTGTAGTGTGATGATGATCCACCAAATAAACGGATTATATGGATGTATTGGCTATGTTCATTGATATATTGTAGTCTTCTACTGACTGTTTCATTTAACACACTGAAAAAAATATTCATAGCCTATAGTACCCACTTGATTAACTTATGCTTTTATTGAATTTGCAGTTTCATTTTCTTAGCATTAATTAGCGCTTGGTATTAGAAAATGCATTAGTTATTTTGAATTATGAATATGCTGTTGAGATGGGTATAACTTAGATGATTATCAGAATAATTCATTGGTAATTACAACTCTCTAACAGTCTTGTGTTATTTTACATTATAAAATAGTATATGCGAAAAGAGTGTGCAAGAAAAGGACACAACATTTTTAACATTGTTACCTATGTGAAGAGTGTGTGTAAAAAAAGTTCGCTATTGGATTATGAGTAGTGTGTAAGTAGGCTTCACTTTGGGACAGTGGGTAGTGTGTAAGTAGGCTTCACTACTGGATTGAGTAGTATGTAAATATATCTCACTACTGGACTCTGACTAGCGTGTAAGTAGGCCTCTCTCTATAGGACTGTATTTAGCTTATAAGTAGGTTTCAATAATGTAATGTGAGTGGTATGTAAGTAGACCTCACTACTGAATTGTGAGTATTGTGTAAGTAAGCATTGCTACTTGACTATGAGGAGTGTACAAATTGGTCTCACTACTGAACTGTGAGTAGTTTGTATATAGGCTTCACTACTGAACTGTGAGTAGTATGTACATAGGCCTCACTACTGGTTTGTGAGTAGTGTTTAAGTAGACATCACTACTGGACTGGCTACTCGAACGTTACTGAATTTGAAAGTGGTGTATGGTTAGGCTAATTATGGTTATTGATTCCATATTTATTAAAACCGTACTGAGAGTATAAATTTCCTTTGCTTCTATTATTCTGTGCCGAAGTTTAAACAAGTGCTTCTCTGTTTTGAAGAATAATTCCTTGATCTTATACATTTGTAATATAATCTGTGAGTACATTAGTCGTAATATATATCAATTTTCATTTTAATCTCCATAGTGACTAACCTTTTTAAAAGTAGAATCGTTTGGCATTTTTTTTTGCCAAGGCCACAATGCCAACCCTCCCATGTGACCACATATTACAATGGACATATGATTTGATGGTAAATTCTACTAATACCTCTCATGAACTTAACATAGGACAACTCCTTGACGATAAATTCTAACAATACTGTTTGCAGTAAACACTCTAGTGAAAGAAACACCAATAAACAGATTTTTGTGCACAGCAGATAAACAATCATTGGCAAAGAGTTAGTCAACCGCTTCTTATCTCAGTTTCTGCAGACATTCTCCCCAATTCAATTCTACAACGTGACATCTACATGAGATCGACATGACATCATCCTTTTACATTACCTGACCGGCACCTACTTAAAATCATAATACAGAGTTGAAGCAATTATGTTTCTCATTAAATATCTCTTGATTTTCTATCTTAATGAACTGTAACCTGACGTCAAATGCATTCCAACTAAACCAGCACAATATCTGTTTCTTTCAGAATTTAGGTGCTACAATATGTGCTACATATTTTCCTTCTACTGCCTTTTTCACACCAATTTTTAAAATAGCTATCGTGAAAACATTGTTAAAAAAACAGCCCTCGACACAAATGACGTTATACACTATTATCCACTATTCTAAGTCTAATCATATGTGTCAAAGGTCATTGAAAAATCGTTCTATTGCACACTGTCTCCTTCATGCATTTGACATGCATGATGATGATTTATTTATGTCTGAAAGAAAAGAAATTGTCAAAACAAAAAATGATATATTTTCTTCCTCACAATCTGTGCTTCGAGTCCAACAAAGCTCTACTTTCAAACTAGTACATTTGTCGTGTATATATATAACTCCTATTTAATGTCACTCATGGTTATTCTGCATCACATCTGTTGTGAACTGAAATGGTCTTCAACTGTGCATCTCACGTGACTGTGTCCACCCTCTACCATGTTGAGACAGTTACTTTTATGATAAACCCGGGAATGAGGAGGAATGCGTTACAAAAATGATAAGGTTACTGTATGAAAACAAGCATTTCCAAATCGACTCCATTATGCCAGTAATTAATTGTGACACTCTCTTTCTATTTAGTCAGTCACATACATTGACATGTACAGTTTGACAGTTATCTCTTCACGTCAGCAAAACCGCAAGCTATGATTCTGTTCAGAGTCGAAGACATAATCATAACTCCTTCTCTATGCAGTCTTCCTTATCTCCCTATCCACAGCATGACACAACACAACATTTTTCTTTCTTTCATTGCGTTCTCTAGTTCCTGCTCTGTGCACATGTGTCTGGTCTCACGCATATTTACACTACTTCTAGAAGCATGCACTCATGATCATATACTCATTTTTTATCATTGCAAAAGGTAAGTATGTTATAAATTCAATGCTATTTTTCCTTATCAGAGTACATCTACCTGGGATTCATTGTCACTAAGCAAATGGGGGGGGGGGAGGGAACGGTAATTCTGCCAATAACACGTACTTTGATCGTCTTTCCTGACATTCCCCACTTAGTAACGTTTTAAAAATACGCACGTTTTAAACCTACATGCTACTGTGTAAATCGTTACGGTTGGTAAAGTGACATTATCATTGCATTAACCTTGTCCATGCTACTGTGTAAATCGTTAAGGTTGGTAAAGTGACATTATCATTGCATTAACCTTGTCCATGCTACTGTGTAAATCGTTAAGGTTGGTAAAGTGACATTATCATTGCATTAACCTTGTCCATGCTACTGTGTAAATCGTTAAGGTTGGTAAAGTGACATTATCATTGCATTAACCTTGTCCATGCTACTGTGTAAAACGATAGCAGTGGGTGTGGGCATAATTACATTGCTATTTTATTGACCTTGTCCATGCTACTGTAAGACGTTAGAGTGGGTGTGTGAACATTGCAATTTTGTTTTTAGTTCTAGACTTATCTGCAAATCACCTTTAATTTAGATGCATTGAAAGCGATATCGACATTTCAATTGATAAAATGTTATAATTTCATAAACAAGTAACAGAGTAATTGCTTAAAGATATAAAGGTACGCATTATATATGTTTGTGTGTGCGCAGTTGGAGGAGAACCAGTATGGATTGGACTGAGTGACCTAATGCAGGAAGGGCGCTTTGTGTGGGATGACACCCAGGAACGACCATCTTACACAAATTGGTCACCTCCAAACCCTAGCGACACCAATGGAAATGAAGACTGTGGGAGTATTTGGGATGATGCCATGTGGAATGATGCACCTTGTGAATTTAAATTGTCAACAATCTGTGAAAAACCTTCAAGTGTTTAAAGAGATGTAGTAATTTAGTTGTACTTAACAGCAATTCCAGAAAAAAAGTTATGCACACTCTAGCATTATATCAATTTCTTCTTCTTCTTCTTCTTCTTCTTCTTCTTCTTCTTCTTCTTCTTCTTCTTCTTCTTCTTCTTCTTCTTCTTCTTCTTCAAGACATCCGTCACATTACTGATTGAAGTAACTGTCTGGAACATCATGATCACTAAAACGACATTGACGATGACAACAACAAATTGTAAACTACATCAAGTAATAAAGAACGTGTTGTGTGCAATGAATAAAACAATGTGTAGTGTGTAATGAATAAAAACAACATGTAGTGTGTAATTGTACTGTACTGTACAATTGTGAATTGTTGTATGTACGTCTACAACTGTAACATCCCCGTGGTCTTCGTTATTCTCAATTTCTCAATTTCTCTGTCACGAAAAATGAGGAAATATTAATAAAATTTTTCTCCCCCTCTAAGTAATTTCTAACTCTAAATTATGAACGAAATCGCTAAGTTAATTAAAAGAGGGACAGAGGTGAAAATGACCATTTTGTCAACAACGCGAAAACTAAGCTGGAAACACTAGCTTTAAGTTCGTGTCGGAGAACAGGAAAAAATATAATTAACTTGCTGGCTTGACCCTCTGCGGTCAGGACATCACGCCCATAAATCTGTGTCAGTGTAGAGTACATAGTGGCTGGTGTACGGGAATTCATGAGAGAGCGCTAGGACGCCAATTATGTCCGTGAAAAAGGCAGGCTCTGAGTTTTGAAATGTAAACATCTTTTTAAGAATCACCACTATAAAATGTTTAGTAGTTTAAGTTGATATTGTTATTGTGAAATTACTATTGTTTTATGAAAGTACTATTGAACTAGAAGTTGAGTTATTGGAAAGTTAATAATTGTATTACTAAGTTACAAAGGTTGGTTTGAGTGTACAACCATTTCTTGCTGTGAGTTAATGTATGGCTTGCCAGGTGGCCATGAGTTGCCAGTAATTGTAGTTTTAAAATAAAACTAGGATCATTAGGATCATTGCTCTGAGATTTTTAGTGTGCTCTGAGTTAGCTAGGTAGGTCAAATGGATACGTAAATCACAAGTGCCAACTGGGAACTTGATACTTGTGGCACTAATAGAAGTGGACCTTCAGGATGGTCAGAATTATTTGTCAGCATGCACAGTGCTGTGCTGGTTATGAATGGGGGATAGTGTGTGCTGGAAGGGGGTGTTCCAGTCATCTCATAGAAAGTGATGTACAAGAACTTGATGTATATAAAGGGGATATGGAGACAGAAACGATGAGAAGCGAGAACAGACATCAGGGATGTAGTGTTCGGTAGGGGGTGAGAAGTCCTCAGTTCTCCCTGCTTTGGTACCAAGAAAACTCTTTGAAGTTGGGAGGCAAGCAACTAGAGAGTTCTTGGACACTGCATCAGAGTGCCAGACATCACCCGGCTGTATATGAAAAGCGCGCCGTAACGGCCGCCCAGTTTTAGGTGAACCAATCAACAGGATAGTCACCTAGGGTTTCAAAGACTCTGTGTGAAGACTGCAGACAATCGATTATTTTCCAGGCAGAGATATATTCCTGGTGGAAGTCTAATGTTGTTGCGCACGGGAAATGATGCAGAAGAAAGCAGTTGTGATTATGTGTGATATATCGCAGAAAAACTGCTAGGGTGACCGTTAAGGAGTGAGAAGAGAAACGAAACGAAGTAATGAAAAGTGAGAGTTGAGAAATAGGCCTAACGAGAAGCGTAACAGGAGGTGAAACAGTGGCAGTGAAGGCTACTGTATTTGGGTTCCAGGGAGCGGACCCGTGTCAAGACGTCGACAGTGTTTTGAGCATCTTTAAACCCCCCAGCACAAGAAGAAAGTGACAGTAACTGTGTGAGCCCAGCACAAGGAGAACGTGACAGTACTATGTGAGTAAAAGAAAATTCTAATTAGGGTAGAAATCTCAGAGCACAAAAAACTGAAACTTAAAACTAAGGCGTAGCATTAAACCTAGAATTACAAATAAACCTTAATATAAGATAATATTGATGGAACTGTTGGAGACTTGCAAGTTAAATGACATTTGTTTATTATTATTGAACTTTGATACAAGAGCAGGGGCGCCAGAACTTATAAATAATGACTGTTACATTATGTTGTAAAATGTTTAGGCAACTCTAAAATGTATTACTGCATAGAGAAATTGAATTTTGTATTTCTTTTATTTTAATTCATCATTCATCATTTTCCTTTCTTTCTTCCCCCGTTTCCCATGGGTGTGATTGTGGATGGCTGACTGACTAACCAACGTGCGAGAGGGAACCCATAGAGGCATAGACCAATAAATATAAATATATACTCTTGACATTGAGGCTTTCTCCTGTCTATGGTTTCGAAAGTGCGATTGCCGTCTTGTTATTCGTTGTGTCGTCTGTGCTACCTACACTTCACCCTTACCCGTATGCAAGCACACATGCAAACATGTCGTCAATACGTAACCTACACGCAGAATTAAATTCGAGCCAAACAAGCATCTTGGTATTCTGTGTGCGGATTTTGCAATTCTCTTTATGCAAGTCCTACGTGGCGTCGACAAGACATCACCCTCCCCTCGCAAGAGTAGGGATGGCCGGTGACATTCTCTTTGTGTTATTTTATCTTCTTACTCGTTAAAATGAACAAAGAAACGTCCTGTTGTCATGACGAAGTGCATCCTACTTATGACATAAGCGTTGAGATGACGTCATTCAGTGCGCATGTCTGAAATCTTTCAATACTTTTCTTTCTTTCTACCTTTACTTTCGTTCTCTTTCATATTTTCTTCGGTCTCCCCCCGCCCCTTCTCTCGCTCTCCTACTCTCTCTCTCTCTCTCTCTCTCTCTCTCTCTCTCTCTCTCTCTCTCTCATTTTGCATTTGAGTGTGCGTTAATATGCGTTTGGATGAACGGTTTGTGCAACAAAATTATGGCAGTGGACTTGCTATAGTGATTTTTTAATTAAATTTTGTTTTGCATGGTTTTCCCACTGTTCTGATAATTGAGGCTAAGCGTTTAAACATCGTGTGGATGTACATAGCACAAACATTCCAGAAAGAAAAAAAATCTTTTCTGATTCAAAGACAATTTCAAATTCAGAAACGAACTTTGTGCCGTCCAGTCTATATTGCTGACGTCATAGCATTTGGTTTCAAATTCGAATTTAGATCGATCGTCATGGGTTTTGTATTTACTTCACCTTTGACTTGTGGTGATATAAATAAAAAAAATACACAGAAGTCATGCAAAATGATATTTGAATTCCGGGTTCCATTTTGTTGTCTTTTCATTTTTGACATGAGCAACAAACGACTTCTACTAAGAATACAAACTATTTAGCACGAAACACTATCCACAGTTTGTTATTGCATCTACACAAAACCTAATTAAATATGTCGTGCACTGAAATATTAATTTAATAGTGTGTGTGGAGTGCGTGGTACACTGATGTAGAAAATAAAATGAGAAAATGTTTGGGCAAAAAGGGGATTTGACTTAATCTGTTCATATTGCTCTGAGAATCATTCAATCAGTAGAATAAATGCATTCACTGTTCAAAAGATAACCCTATCGCCAACGTTATTTAATTTAACCGAACGAAGTAAAAGTAATTGTAAGTACTTTGTTGTATTCTTTATCTTTGCCATATTTCGCAATGTTTGTTGAAATGGCTTTGACTGTGTACGAGGGAACATAACGTTCAAACATTTAAAATTTAAAGCGATGAACTAATATCAATCTCTCTCTCTCTCTCTCTCTCTGATGACGTAATCATTAGACCAGTAATAATTAATTCACCAACGATTTAGGATCAGCTGTTCTGAAGCAGGTGAGAACTAAACTTCCAAAGTAATTTGTGGCTTTGAACAGAAAACATACATGTATACATTGGAGGCATAAAGACGACAACTGGTATGAAATAGTTGTAGTAGCAGTAGTAGTAATTGTAGTAGTAGTAGTAGTAGTAGTAGTAGTAGTAGTAGTAATAGTAGTAGTAGTAGTAATAATAATAGTAGTAATAGTAGTAGTAGTATAATAGTAATAATAATAATAGTAGTAGTAGTAGTAGTAATAGTAATAATAATAGTAGTAGTAGTAGTAGTAGTATAGTAGTAGTAAATTATTATTACCATGACTCTTGTTGAGGTTCGGCGACCGCTTGTGGTTGGAACATCCATGTTCTTTCTGGGATTTTACTTCATTGTTCTCACACAGATTTCTAGGATTGATACCATTCATAACAGCTGCACAAGAACAATCACTAAACAAGAAATCACACAAAACGAAAATCATGAAAACATCAAATGATTCCAAATGCTGACTCTGCAAATCCATGGATGAAACAACATAGAACATATTATCTGGAGGTCAGATTCTGGCTGGAACAGAATACACTAAACGACACAACGAAGTAGCAAAACATACATACAAATGTGTGTGCGAACTATGGCATAAAACAAAGAAAGAACATGGATGCACCAACCAGAAAAACTCGTGGTGTTTGGTTAATTTATCGAATATATAACTCTTGTTACTATTTTGTTTTTGGTATCATGCAGATGTCGAGATTTGTAATTGTATCGCCTTTCGTATATCTATCGCAGTTTTAAATTATACTGGCAATTGTGTTTCATTTATGAATCGTTGAATTCTGTTCTTGATTTACGCCCTTGCTGTTATTAATGAAGCACTTTCTTTTCTTCCTGTAGCAGACAGTTTTTAATTAAATATTTATATTGTATGCGTCACACATAGACAATGTTTTGTGAAGTTACGTACTGTGCTGATATTGTAAAATTAACAGTTTCTTTCCAACGTCTGGGATGAATCCTAAATTAATAGAGATTTAATGATTGTGTTCAACGTGCATACATTAGAAAGGCATAAACACTTCTCTGAAATACAATGCAGTTTTCTCATTACATTTTTAATAGATGAATTTATTTTCTGGGGATTTTATAACTTTGAAGGCTACAATGGAAATTTTCATTAAAATGAATTTGCTAAAAGTTGTGGAATACATTTTTCAGACGTATTTTTCATTCAGTGCTTGTTGTAGTGTTTAAATTTGCATTATTGGTAATGATGAACAAACGTTTTCTTTTGTATTATTGGTAAAGATGAACAAACGTTTTCTTTTGTATTATTGGTAAAGATGAGCAAAGTTTGTTTGTATTATTGGTAAAGATGACCAAAGTTTGTTTGTATTATTGGTAAAGATGACCAAAGTTTGTTTGTATTATTGGTAAAGATGACCAAAATTTGTTTGTATTATTGGTAAAGATGACCAAAGTTTGTTTGTATTATTGGTAAAGATGACCAAAGTTTGTTTGTATTATTGGTAAAGATGACCAAAATTTGTTTGTATTATTGGTAAAGATGACCAAAGTTTGTTTGTATTATATTGGTAAAGATGACCAAAATTTGTTTGTATTATTGGTAAAGATGACCAAAATTTGTTTGTATTATTGGTAAAGATGACCAAAGTTTGTTTGTATTATTGGTAAAGATGACCAAAGTTTGTTTGTATTATTGGTAAAGATGAGCAATGTTTGTATTATTGGTAAAGATGAGCAATGTTTGTATTATTGGTAAAGATGAGCAAGGTTTGTTTGTATTATTGGTAAAGATGAGCAAAGTTTGTTTGTATTATTGGTAAAGATGAGCAAAGTTTGTTTGTATTATTGGTAAAGATGAGCAAAGTTTGTTTGTATTATTGGTAAAGATGACCAAAGTTTGTTTGTATTATTGGTAAAAATTAGCAATGTTTGTATTATTGGTAAAGATGAGCAAAGTTTGTTTGTATTATTGGTAAAAATGAGCAATGTTTGTAATATTGGTAAAGATGAGCAAAGTTTGTTTGTATTATTGGTAAAGATGACCAAAGTTTGTTTGTATTATTGGTAAAGATGACCAAAGTTTGTTTGTATTATTGGTAAAGATGACCAAAATTTGTTTGTATTATTGGTAAAGATGACCAAAGTTTGTTTGTATTATTGGTAAAGATGACCAAAGTTTGTTTGTATTATTGGTAAAGATGACCAAAATTTGTTTGTATTATTGGTAAAGATGACCAAAGTTTGTTTGTATTATATTGGTAAAGATGACCAAAATTTGTTTGTATTATTGGTAAAGATGACCAAAATTTGTTTGTATTATTGGTAAAGATGACCAAAGTTTGTTTGTATTATTGGTAAAGATGACCAAAGTTTGTTTGTATTATTGGTAAAGATGAGCAAAGTTTGTTTGTATTATTGGTAAAGATGAGCAATGTTTGTATTATTGGTAAAGATGAGCAATGTTTGTATTATTGGTAAAGATGAGCAAGGTTTGTTTGTATTATTGGTAAAGATGAGCAAAGTTTGTTTGTATTATTGGTAAAGATGAGCAAAGTTTGTTTGTATTATTGGTAAAGATGAGCAAAGTTTGTTTGTATTATTGGTAAAGATGACCAAAGTTTGTTTGTATTATTGGTAAAGATGAGCAAAGTTTGTTTGTATTATTGGTAAAGATGAGCAATGTTTGTATTATTGGTAAAGATGAGCAATGTTTGTATTATTGGTAAAGATGAGCAAGGTTTGTTTGTATTATTGGTAAAGATGAGCAAAGTTTGTTTGTATTATTGGTAAAGATGAGCAAAGTTTGTTTGTATTATTGGTAAAGATGAGCAAAGTTTGTTTGTATTATTGGTAAAGATGACCAAAGTTTGTTTGTATTATTGGTAAAGATGAGCAAAGTTTGTTTGTATTATTGGTAAAGATGAGCAATGTTTGTATTATTGGTAAAGATGAGCAATGTTTGTATTATTGGTAAAGATGAGCAAGGTTTGTTTGTATTATTGGTAAAGATGAGCAAAGTTTGTTTGTATTATTGGTAAAGATGAGCAAAGTTTGTTTGTATTATTGGTAAAGATGAGCAAAGTTTGTTTGTATTATTGGTAAAGATGACCAAAGTTTGTTTGTATTATTGGTAAAAATGAGCAATGTTTGTATTATTGGTAAAGATGAGCAAAGTTTGTTTGTATTATTGGTAAAAATGAGCAATGTTTGTAATATTGGTAAAGATGAGCAAAGTTTGTTTGTATTATTGGTAAAGATGACCAAAGTTTGTTTGTATTATTGGTAAAGATGACCAAAGTTTGTTTGTATTATTGGTAAAGATGACCAAAATTTGTTTGTATTATTGGTAAAGATGACCAAAGTTTGTTTGTATTATTGGTAAAGATGACCAAAGTTTGTTTGTATTATTGGTAAAGATGACCAAAATTTGTTTGTATTATTGGTAAAGATGACCAAAGTTTGTTTGTATTATATTGGTAAAGATGACCAAAATTTGTTTGTATTATTGGTAAAGATGACCAAAATTTGTTTGTATTATTGGTAAAGATGACCAAAGTTTGTTTGTATTATTGGTAAAGATGACCAAAGTTTGTTTGTATTATTGGTAAAGATGAGCAAAGTTTGTTTGTATTATTGGTAAAGATGAGCAATGTTTGTATTATTGGTAAAGATGAGCAATGTTTGTATTATTGGTAAAGATGAGCAAGGTTTGTTTGTATTATTGGTAAAGATGAGCAAAGTTTGTTTGTATTATTGGTAAAGATGAGCAAAGTTTGTTTGTATTATTGGTAAAGATGAGCAAAGTTTGTTTGTATTATTGGTAAAGATGACCAAAGTTTGTTTGTATTATTGGTAAAGATGAGCAAAGTTTGTTTGTATTATTGGTAAAGATGAGCAATGTTTGTATTATTGGTAAAGATGAGCAATGTTTGTATTATTGGTAAAGATGAGCAAGGTTTGTTTGTATTATTGGTAAAGATGAGCAAAGTTTGTTTGTATTATTGGTAAAGATGAGCAAAGTTTGTTTGTATTATTGGTAAAGATGAGCAAAGTTTGTTTGTATTATTGGTAAAGATGACCAAAGTTTGTTTGTATTATTGGTAAAGATGAGCAAAGTTTGTTTGTATTATTGGTAAAGATGAGCAATGTTTGTATTATTGGTAAAGATGAGCAATGTTTGTATTATTGGTAAAGATGAGCAAGGTTTGTTTGTATTATTGGTAAAGATGAGCAAAGTTTGTTTGTATTATTGGTAAAGATGAGCAAAGTTTGTTTGTATTATTGGTAAAGATGAGCAAAGTTTGTTTGTATTATTGGTAAAGATGACCAAAGTTTGTTTGTATTATTGGTAAAAATGAGCAATGTTTGTATTATTGGTAAAGATGAGCAAAGTTTGTTTGTATTATTGGTAAAAATGAGCAATGTTTGTAATATTGGTAAAGATGAGCAAAGTTTGTTTGTATTATTGGTAAAGATGACCAAATTTTGTTTGTATTATTGGTAAAGATGACCAAAGTTTGTTTGTATTATTGGTAAAGATGACCAAAATTTGTTTGTATTATTGGTAAAGATGACCAAAGTTTGTTTGTATTATTGGTAAAGATGACCAAAGTTTGTTTGTATTATTGGTAAAGATGACCAAAATTTGTTTGTATTATTGGTAAAGATGACCAAAGTTTGTTTGTATTATATTGGTAAAGATGACCAAAATTTGTTTGTATTATTGGTAAAGATGACCAAAATTTGTTTGTATTATTGGTAAAGATGACCAAAGTTTGTTTGTATTATTGGTAAAGATGACCAAAGTTTGTTTGTATTATTGGTAAAGATGAGCAAAGTTTGTTTGTATTATTGGTAAAGATGAGCAATGTTTGTATTATTGGTAAAGATGAGCAATGTTTGTATTATTGGTAAAGATGAGCAAGGTTTGTTTGTATTATTGGTAAAGATGAGCAAAGTTTGTTTGTATTATTGGTAAAGATGAGCAAAGTTTGTTTGTATTATTGGTAAAGATGAGCAAAGTTTGTTTGTATTATTGGTAAAGATGAGCAAAGTTTGTTTGTATTATTGGTAAAGATGACCAAAGTTTGTTTGTATTATTGGTAAAAATGAGCAATGTTTGTATTATTGGTAAAGATGAGCAAAGTTTGTTTGTATTATTGGTAAAAATGAGCAATGTTTGTATTATTGGTAAAGATGAGCAAAGTTTGTTTGTATTATTGGTAAAGATGACCAAAGTTTGTTTGTATTATTGGTAAAGATGACCAAAGTTTGTTTGTATTATTGGTAAAGATGACCAAAGTTTGTTTGTATCATTCATAAAGATGACCAAAGTTTGTTTGTATTATTCATAAAAATGACCAAAAGTTTTGTTGTGTAATATTACTGTAGATGACCACAATTATTTTTATTGCTCTTTTCACTCGATATTTTGCAGTTAATTATCAAAATGAAATTCGTTGACGATGAGAAGAATGGCAATTACGACAACCAGAGATAGAAATATACAAATACGACAACCAGAGATAGAAATATACAAATACGGCAACCAGAGATAGATATATACAATTACGACAAACGAAATATACAATTACGACAAACGAAATATACAATTACGACAAACGAAATATACAATTACGACAAACGAAATATACAATTACGACAAACGAAATATACAATTATGACAAACGAAATATACAATTACGACAAACGAAATATACAATTATGACAAACGAAATATACAATTACGACAAACGAAATATACAATTACGACAAACGAAATATACAATTACGACAAACGAAATATACAATTACGACAACCAGAGATAGAAATATACATGTACGACTTGTGAAAAAGAAGACCAAAGTTGCTTAGAATTTGCTAAATTGTTTTAAGGTAAATCATTTATTTAAATTAAATTACAAACGCATAACTTCGTTAAGTTAATTAAGCTTTGGTATGTTTATTCACACTACACAACTAACCATGGTAACAGCAGTACGCTATCCAATTAACGATTGTAACAGGAATACGCTACCCGATTAACCATTGTAAAAGCAATATGCTACTCAGTTAACCATAACAGCAATACGCTACCCAGTGTAATATTTTAACCGCAATATGCTTCATTTCGATAGTAATTACCTTTCAACTGAAGTGTAAAGGGAGGTAAATACATATAGAGGTTACTGGAGGAGTTTCAAGTTACATGATTCATCCACTTCGCCTGTTTCAATCCTGACCAGATGACTGCCAATTTTTTTACAAATAAGCTGAAATGCGAAAACCATACAATTTATAAACAGATCTTCATATCTGATGTGATTTTATTCTGAAAGAACCATACAAATGAGAAACAGTTCTTTATATGCGATGTGATTTTATTCTGAAAGAATCATACAAATGAGAAACAGTTCTCTATATGCGATGCGAGATTATTCTGGAATAAATAAATTATTTTTAAACAGTTTCTTCATTTGTGATGTGATTTATTATAAAATAATTATCATACCATTAATTAATCATATATTTACAAATATTTCTTTAGATGGTACGTGATTTTATTCTGAAAATAATTATAGAACATAACAGCTCTTTATAAAGTATGTGATTTTATTCTAAAATAATAATGATATTTAAAACAGTTATTTGTTGGATATGTGATTTGACTCTGGAATAATTATAGTACTTACAAACAGTTCTTTATATGTGATTTGATTAAATTCTGGAATAATCACACATATTGTAAACAACACGTGTATGTGCTTCAATTTTATTCTGAAATAATCATATAATTAATAAGCAATTCTTTATGTGTGATGTGGTTTCATTCTAAAATAATTATACAATTTACAAAACAGCTAGCTGTTCACATACATGCAGCGGATTTTTAAAAAAATAATCATATTATTAACAATGTGCTTATTCTGAGTTCTAAGTGATTATTCTTAAATACCAATAGAATTTAAAAATAGTTTATTCTGTGTCATGTGATTATATGTATATATAGCTGCACTTCTTGCAAGCATTTCTCTAAGAGTGCAGTAGATGTATTATAATATAACCGCACAGAAAACAAACATTTATTTTACGAGGTTTGTGGATGTATTCTTATTTAACCACACAGGCAACATACATTTCTTTGTTGTGGATGCATCTGATATAACAACACAGCTTACAAACATTTATCTACGAGTGTTTTGGATGTATTCTCATATAACCACACAGCTTACAAGCATTCATCTACGAGTGTTTTGGATGTCTTCTCATATAACCACACATCATTTAAACATTCGATATGTATGAAGTTATTCTATTCGGAAATGGTAATGCAGCATACTGTTTCGCCTATGATTATTATCAGCATTCATGTGGAGTCAGTGTTCGCATACTGTTCACATTTGCATTTGATATAAAATTATGTTCGGAATAATTACACTTAAATGACTTACCCGGGCTTCATACCAGTCGACCTTTTTCTCTATGAACTTGTAGCATGAATCTTCAAAAGGCCTCCAGTCATGTTCGCACACGGTAGCATGATGAGCCTGGACGATTGGAATATATATTTGTAGTATTATGTGAACATCTCCAAGACGTGATATGGATTTTTGAAGTATTATAAGAAAAATTCATAGACGTGATATGGACTTTGTAGTAAGTATTATAAGAAAATGTCCTAGACGTGATATGGTCTTTTGTAGTATTATAAGAAAATCTCATAGACGTGATATGGACTTTTGTAGTAAGTACTATAAGAAAATCTCCTAGATGTGATATGGATGTTTGTAGTATTATAAAAATAATTCATAGACCTGATAAAGATTTTTGCGCTATTATAAGAAAATCTCCTACACGTGTTATTGACATGTGCAGTATTATAAGAACATATCATTACGCGATATGGAAATTTGCAGTATTATAAGAAAATCACATAAATTTCAAAGAGTTAGTTACACTATTATAAGACATTCTCATAGACGTGAAATGGGTATTTGCAGTAATTTAAGCAATTCTCATAGAGGTGAAATGGGTATTTGCAGTATTATTTGAAATCCTCATAGATGTGAAATGGGTATTTGCAGTATTATAAGCAATTCTCATAGCATGAAATGGGTATTTGCAGTATTATAAGAAATTCTCATAGATGTGAAATGGGTATTTGCAGCATTATAAGAAATTCACATAGACGTGAAATGGTTATTTGCAGTATTATAAGAAATTATCATAGACGTAGAAATTCTCATTTGCAGTATTATAAGAAAATCTCCGAAAAGTGATGTGGATATTTGAGGTGTTATAACGAGAAGTTACATGGATACGTACAGCATGGGAAGACAATCACAGAGACTTGATTTGAACATTAACAGTATTATAAGTAAATCTATAAGATGTACAAAACTCAGCTACATTTTTGTGAAAATACTCAGGACAAATCTACAATATTAAGATGTCCAGAACAAATACAATAGAGAGTAATACTTTTATTAAAACAATATCCAGGACAAGTGCAAAGGATATGTAGAGAATAGCTATATAACAAGAGAAAACAACATTAATCGAGCCATTATTTTAGCAAGATTTTTGTTTGCTTAAGAGGTAAAAGTGGGATAAATTAGAACAATGGACTTAAGCTATATTTTCGTAGATTACTGATTTTCTGTGAGTTAAATGGAGACAGTCTTTATAAAAGTGAGTCGTACTTCACATCACAGAATTAATTAAGTGAATAGAAAGTGCAGAAGGACACTAAAAGTGAGTCGTACTTCACATCATAGAAAATGAAGTGAATAGAAAGTGCAGAAGGACACTAAAAGTGTCGTTTTACTTACTGTGAAGCTTGCTAGTAATAAATTAAACTTACATCTTGGTTTTCAAAGTGTGGCTAATAAAACAACTACAATTAAACAAGAAAGGAAGTACTGGGGATAATTCTTCAAATCCCAGACCGGAAGTAAAAATGTACTTGTTGCGTGTTGAGTATGTGTGAATTTAAGTCATGATGTAGCAATCACCATGTACAAGAGGACAACTAAATTCCATCACAGAAAACACTGAAAGACAACGTATGCCTATAAATTTTGGGACACAATTATACTATAGGACTTTAGGCCATGTTGTCAGGGCTTGTTTTTCAAAGAGTAGATGCTAGCAATTAAACGCTTGTCAGTGTTATCAGGGCGTGATGATGAAAAAAAAAGAGGCCGTTAGTAATAACACGTTTTTCAGTGTTCAGGATGTGTAAGAGGCTGGTAGCAATAAAACGTTTGCCAGTGTTATCAGGGTGTGTTAAGAGGCCGTTAGTAATAAAACGTTTGTAAATGTTATCGTGGCGTGTTAAGAGGCCGTTAGGAATAACACGTTTTTCAGTGTTAATATGGCATGCTGATGAAAGAGAGGCCGTTAGTAATAAAACTTTTGTCAGTTTTATCAGGGCGTGTTAAGAGGCCGTTAGTAATAAAACTTTTGTCAGTGTTAACAGGGCGTGTTAAGAGGCCGTTAGTAATAAAACTTTTGTCAGTGTTATCATGGCGTGTTAAGAGGCCGTTAGTAATAAAACGTTTGTCAGTGTTATCAGGGCGTGTTAAGAGGCCGTTAGTAATAAAACTTTTGTCAGTGTTAACAGGGCGTGATAAGAGGTTGTTAGCATAAATACTTTACCCCGATCTGCATGGGCGGGTGTTTATCAAAGAGTGATTGTTATGATATTTCTGAGAATGAGACGAGTAACTTATCAAGCAGTGACTGCAAGCGCTGGTCGATATAACAATAAAAGAGAGAGAGAGAGAGAGAGAGAGAGAGAGAGAGAGAGAGAGAGAGAGAGAGAGAGAGAGAGAGAGAGAGAGAGAGTGTATATGCATATGTGCATATGTTATGTGTGTTTGTTTGTGTACTGAGTGCGTGTTTTGTCGTGTGTGTGTGTGTGTGTGTGTGTGTGTGTGTGTGTGTGTGTGTGTGTGTGTGTGTGTGTGTGTGTGTGTGTGTGTGTGATGCTGGATATGTGAAGCGAATGTTTTAGATGTACGTTCTTACTGGCAGGTGCATCTCACTGATTCTATTAATATGCAAACTCTATTTCATATATACAAAATATTCTATATTATAATAAAGCAAGAGATCAAAAGGTGATTTATCAAAGAAAAGGAGAAACTTCAATAAACTGCTAACTTTAAGAATCACAAACCCAAAGTCTTTTATAAGCCACGCGTTGCATGTGTTTTCTCATTGAATTTATACTCATTAATGCAAACTTATCTTGAACTCAAACGAATGGCCCAAAACGAAAAGTGTTGATATGATTACTCTCTCCATTCTCCAAACTCCAACCAAACTGAAAGGGATAATTATGCTTGCATTAAATGACGCTGTACGTAAACGTTTAATGTATTAACATTAAGAACACTTAAAAATATTAATATTCGTATTACTACTATTATCATTACAATAAATGCTGGTGCTACTTCTTCTTATACTCTTTTATGAACTATTTGTTATTTCTACCACTGATAATGTACAATTGCTGCTCTTATGTTTTCAGCTTCTGTAGTTGTTATTAGTACTAGTATACCTACTAGAATACATACTATTACTATTTCCACCACTGATAATGTACAATTGCTACTCTTATGATTTCAGCTTCTGTAGTTGTTATTAATACTATTATACCTACTAGAATACATACTATTACTATTTCTTCTATTACTACCTACTGATATTTTTAATGTAAGGGAGACACTTTAGAATTCCTATTATATACGACAGGAATGACATTTGTAAGCAGTAAGAAATGAATACAGATGTAATAAATACACACGGTACATACTGACAGATGTAATAAATACACACGGTACATACTGACAGATGTAATAAATACACACGGTACATACTGACAGATGTAATAAATACACACGGTACATACTGGCAGATGTAATAAATACACAGTGCATACTGGCAGATGTAATAAATACACAGGGTACATACTGGCAGATGTAATAAATACACAGTGCATACTGGCAGATGTAATAAATACACACGGTACATACTGGCAGATGTAATAAATACACAGTGCATACTGGCAGATGTAATAAATACACACGGTACATACTGACAGATGTAATAAATACACATTTGAAAGAGGAACTGGCAAAATCAAAGCTGTGAGAAACTGGAACATTCAGAATTGTTATATAGCTAAATAAAAGTATCTTGTAGAACTTTCTTGAGTGACGAATGGTTGTTTTTAATAAAAGATATTCGTTAGTCTATGAGAAAGGATCCGAACTGAAAGTAGTTCTTGGAGCCATGTTTCTTGGTTTCCTTCACATTTGCACGAGGAACTATTATAGAAAACTAAATTTAAAATTTATAAGAAATGAACACAGAAGTCGATATAGAATCAGAATAAAGAACAATTATGTCAAAAATGTATCAGAATAAAGAACAATCAAATAAAGAAAGTGTCCGATTAAAGAACAAGCTCAGATATTACCAGAATAAAGAACACCAAAGCTGAAATATTATATGAATAAAGACCCTCAAGTTCCTATATTATCAGAATAAACAGCACTCAGGTGGAGATAGTCATTGTGAATGAAAGTGAGTCGTATTTGAGTCTGAAGAAAACCACCAAACTGTAAATGTGGAGAAAAGGGAGGTAATGTTTCGAGCTCAGCTCTCAAGACTGAATCAATTATCATATACACTGATTAGAAAAGAAACAGACTTCGGTTATTTTAATAAATAAATAGAGATGAAGTACCTTTATGAAGCTGATAAGATTAGAATGTACTGGTCTACTAACTTCCTATACAATATTAGATGAATATATATGAAGAAGAAAAGGAAGGAATTAAGCTAAAACCCGACGAATCTGATTGAATTGTCACAAGAAAGTCTTTGAGTCAGTGTACAAAGAGAGAACTCATTCAAGAAAAGATAACTAAGTTTACTACGGAATGTAATTGAAGATGTTCATTGACCAGAAGTTCTGACGATCCAACTTTATGACGTAATGCAGATTGCGACTGACGTTCGCGTCACTATTTGACGCAAAAGATAAAGAAACAAAGCCATGTTAGTCTGTCAACACTTCCCTATGTTTCAAAAAAGCACTGTGATTTTAAAACATTACCATAAATAACTGTTATGTACAAACCATTTACATAAATTGTTACAAATAACAAGCAAAGCGTAAGAACTTCATGTCCCGCATGTAATTATAGGCTAATTTGAAGATGCTTGAATCTTACCACTGTGCAGTCTTAGTCGTTTGCTTGTGTTCATGTTGCTGCCAAATGGATCAGACAGACATTTTTATACTGCAACTGTCTGCTTCACATTATGTCCATTGATTGATGCTGAGAGAATACACAGATCAGAAATATGGAAAGCACGTAACTCCGATGTTGACATTTACTGTATTCTACATCAGCGCCTCTGGCGGAAAATTTTGGCTACATCGGAAATTATGGTAATTAAGGAGGAGAGCATTAACATGGCGTCATCTGGAGGAGTTACACATTGAAAAGCACGGTGGGCAAAGGAAATCTATGTACAAACACACCTAAATTTATTTTGTCTGATTTACTGAATTATTTAATCTGTGTTGAATCAAAGGAGAACACTAAAGCATTGGTTAGAGTGGCTTACCAATAGACGTACCAACGCATGCTTATAAAGCCATATGGTACAATAACTAAATACTTCATTACTGAATGCATTTAAAGTAGAGAAAAATAATTCACTTTAAGTTTAAACCCAAATCGAAAATCGTGACTGGAGAACGTGTTCAGTAACACTAACAAACGATAGGTCACTAAATACTTACTATTAGAAAGAAATTTACTTTGCGTAACTCACTTCTCGTCTATTATTGACAAAGCATTCGATCTAGATTAACTGTATTAGCACAAATCTATATGCAGTTTTACTATAAATAAACAATTACTCATATAAGATCACAGAAACATTTCAATATGAAATAATTTCATAGTGTGTCCTATTAAACGTGTTTTAGCGTTATGTTACCAGAACTCAGCAGTGGGACATTTTATATTATGCACCCGTGATTCTCATTCTAATGTTTGATATTGTCTTTGGTTGGACTGGTACATACAATAATAGTGAAAGATATAGTGATGTATGACATTATTTTTGTGGTGATGGGTGCATACACTAATCTAGAAAGCTGTAGCTGATATTCTACACTGTTCGTGAGTATATGTGCTATTTCATTTTTCGTTTTATTCTGAGCAACAGTTTGATCTAGCGACACTACAATGGGGTGGTAAGAGAACAGATGAAGAACTAATGAGTGAGATGAAATATCAGTGGGAGAGATTAATAGGGGTGAAGTGGTACAACTGGAAGAGATCTAATGATAGAGATCAGTTGCAAGTGGAAGAAATCTAATTTTGGAAATCACGTACAAATGGGAGAGATCTAATGATGGAGATCAGGTGTAAGTGTCATAAATGGAATGACGGAGATAGGTGACGGTGCGATAGATCTAATGAGGGAGATCAGGTGCCAGTAGGAGACAACTAATGAGGGAGATCAGGTGCCAGTAGGAGACAACTAATGAGGGAGATCAGGTGCCAGTAGGAGACAACTAATGAGGGAGATCAGGTGTCAGTAGGAGACATCTAATGCGGGAGAACAAATACCAGCGGGAGAGATCTAATGAGGGAGATCAGATACCAGTGGGAGTAATCTAATGAGGGAGATCAGATACCAGTTAGAGACGTAAACCTGACTTCTCATCAGGGAAAACCGAGACTGATTCGAGAATCATCCATGTAACACAAGTTCATGAAACCGACCAACCAGGCTGAGAGAAATGCTGGAATCCCAGAGAAATAAAATTCCCATTAGTTATAATTCTTAATTAATAAATCATAATCATTAACTAATTGGCGTTTCCGACACAGTGAGAGAGACACAGAGAGAAAGAAAGAGAGAGAGAGAAAGAGAGGGAGAAAGAGAGAGCAAGAGAGAGAGAGAAAGAGAGAAAGAGAGAGAGAACGAGAGATTCGACTGTCCCAACTGATTGTTGTTTTGACAAGGGAATTCCAGTGAGATTAAAAGTGTCTATATTTAGAGGTATGCAATAGCCTGGAGAAGGAAACTTTCTATTAGTTCATTATCTGCTAAGCAAAGCATTAAATATAAATACCCAAACAATGAGGGTCCGCCAGGACAAGAAATAAAAACAACAAACAATGAGATAAAAGTTTCCTAAACAAATTATTTTAATACAGATAAGTACAGTAACTGAGAGATGTGTATGAATTGATTTTTTTCACTCTTTAGGTCACTCTTTAGGTCACTTTATTATACAACAGTCAGATTTACTCTGCTGCTTTTACCAGCGACCATTCTGGTCATGTTCTGGTCCATTGTGAGTGTTCTAAAAAACAAGAGTATTTCAGTTTTATGTATAATGGCCGTACAAACTGCATGGTATTATATAAATTTGTCATAACATTAATCTTATCAATTCAAGAATATTTTTTATAAATGAGGATTCAGAAATATCTAAATCGTATTTAGGTATTGCATTATTAATAAATGATACATCTCTCTCTCTCTCTCTCTCTCTCTCTCTCTCTCTCTCTCTCTCTCTCTCTCTCGTGGGTGAGATTAAGAATGAATTTGTTTATATATTTGCAGGAGCCTAAAGATGGAAAATTTCTATTAGTTCATTATCTGCTAAGCAAAGCATTAACTATAAATACCCAAACAATGAGGGTCTCTAATGACAAGAAATAAAAACAACAAACAATGAGATAAACCCTAAACAAATTATTTTAATATAGATAAGTACAGTAACTGAGAGACGTGTATGAATTGATTTTTTTCATTGATACAAATGACAAGAAGAGAAAACGAGTGTTAACTAGATTTACAAATACAGATTACTTCTCAAGCTGTCGATGACAAAATTAGGAAGAAATCTACACATATTAAAATGATGTAGTGAAATTATGGGTGGAGAACAAATGTGAGTAAAAAAATATTTTATTATTTAACGATGTTCTTTGCATTAAGGCTTGCATTATTGAACAACACTGGCTTTCGTCGGTTGGTGGTTTAGTAATAAGGTCACTGTTTAGGTCACTTTATTAAACAACAGTCACGTTTACTTTGCCGCTGTTACCAGCGACCATTCTGGTCAGTTTCTGGTCCATTGTGAATGTTCTAAAAGCAACAGTATTTCAGTTTTATGTATAATAGCCGTACAATATGCATGGTATTCTATTAATTTGTCATAAAATTAATATTATGAATTCAAGAATATTTTTCATAAATGAGGATTCAGAAATGCCATTAGCGTATTTCTAAGCATTGCATTATTATTAATTGCTACATCTCTCTCTCTCTCTCTCTCTCTCTCACTTTATCCTTTCCTCACTCACTAACCTGGTGATGAACGTCAAATAAATCTCGCTCTGATAACAGGAATTAAAACTTATTAATTTAATCACACATATCAAAGCGTTAAATTTAAGAGCTGTCACATACAAAGTTTGTGAACTTAGCGGAATAAATGAACACGTGTCAAGTCAAATTACATGGGATATGGAAAAGAGGAGCCAATCAAAATAAATTATGATTATTATTGATGTTGCTCTTATATTTCTTCTTTATTTTATATTTTTTCACGAATTCTTCTTGCTAATTGCAATTCATAAAATATATTTTTTGTATAATGAAACTATTAACTGCAAGAGCATTTATATCAATCTTGAACTAATATAATTACCGTATTTTGTTTTAATTTGTGTACGTGTATGTGTGTGTCAACATGTATAGATGAATGGTGCATCGCCACGCCATATATTTAATGGATATGATATTATTATTAATTAATTAATCATCCAAAACTGATTACAAGTGATGAGAATCTTAATTAAGTTTTAATGATCAACTATACGGACACAACTCATCTCTCACATGGGGGATATACGGGCGTGGTAAATGTTTTCATTTTTCCACATTAAAGACAAACATTTACTGTCACACAAAATTACGTAGGTTCAAAATTTATTAAGAAAGGAGACGATACAGCCATTTTAATCTATAGTTAGCGAGACCCCATCCACCCACTTTTTTCTCCCACACATGGTTATCAATATGCCTAAGAAGGACAATAATATAACTATACATTTATTAAATCAACAATCATACATACATATAACAAGCACAATGAAATATAATACTTGACATCAATTATTTCCACGAAACTACTTTGGAATAATTTATATATTTCTCCAAAGTCTTATGCTGAAATACAATTTAATAATTTAATATGATAACCTGTTAATTCCTACCTGAGAAAATAAATGAAGTTGTTAGATATAAGTTATAACACTTTTTCATAACCTGAATTAATTGCCGTCTCCTTAGTCTTTCACAACATTTTGCAGTAATGCCGCAAATAATAGGTCAGTACAATTTCCACTGTCTCTCTCTTCATGTTGAACACAGATTCGCTGTTTGTTCTCTCGAAGACTACTTGGTCTATTTTCCCGCCGTACCAGTTCTTTCAAGCATAACTTCAACTGTAGTAATTTCTAGTACCTCCCAGAACCAGAGATCTCGAAATAGTCAGCATATGTTGCCGACATACATCAGACGAGTGTAGTCTATTCCCATATACTAACACAAACTACATCCCTGTAGTCTATTCCTATATACTAACACAAACTACATCCCGCCACAACCACAATGAGGCACAGCAGTTTACAATCAGTAAAGTAGTAGACTCATATCACACAGGGGAAAATCTGCTTGCCCTGAAAATATTATAATCACGTGGTAACACCAACTTTCCAGTTTATCACTTTATAACTGTCTTCACGTTGATGTCTCTCAGGTGTAATGACGCAATACCAATAGTATGCAAAGGTAGAATACTCTAATCTGTAAATCTATAATGAGACAATACCAATATATATAGTACGTAAAATTCCTAAATACAAATAGCATGCAAAGGGAAAATACTCTAATCTGTAAATGAGAATCCCGGAACTGATGTTAAAAATAATGTGGAAAAATATATTACACTTTTCAAACAAAATGGCGGTTTGTTATTTTAGTTGGACATGAATCATGACTACTTCTTTTCTTAGTGCTTCTTATTTTATATCCTTATGCGTATTTGCTTATTGAAAAGTGCTATTTGTGCATCTTATTATTAAAAATACCAAATGACTAATTATTGCGAAAAAACTAAATATGAAATATAACTCGGTAGTAGTGTGTTACCAGAACAATTTGCACCAATTAAATAAGGATACAAATTCATGCATTTGAAAGGTTTTGATTGAATATCACATACTTATCGGCATAGACGAGAAGTAATTATGAAATAATAGAAATTGTTTCATATCACTAAAATGTTCTTTTGACATTTTCCAAAGCCTAGTTCTTGTAGAGTGCAGAAAATATTTCCTTAACACCATGCCAATCAAACAATATGATTAAAACGATATGTCTTCATTTGCGTCCTGACAGGAAACATATTGCATTTAAAGAAGACTTAATTCGTTATAAATACAGTGCTTTAATCCTTATGTAATTGACGAGTGCAAAGTTTATTAAAATATATACACATAATAAATTATTTTCTTGTACATTGATTCCTATCGAAGAATCTATTAACATTTCTTAAATTATATTCTTATCAAAGAAATGTTCGCAATTGAAATATATGAATTTAAACATCGTGTGGATGTACATAGCGCAAACAAGCCAGAAAAAAAATTCTTTTCTGATTCAAAGACAATTTCAAATTCAGAAACGAACTTTGTGCCGTCCAGTCTATATTGCTGACGTCATAGCATTTTGTTTCAAATTCGAATTTAGATCGATCGTCATGGGTTTTGTATTTACTTGACCTTTGACTTGTGGTGATATAAATTTTTAAAAAATACACAAAATCAATCAGACAGTCATGCAAAATGATATTTGAATTCTGGATTCCTTTTTGTTTTGTCTTTTCATTTTCGACATGAGCAATAGACGACTGCTACTAAGAATACAAACTATTTAGCAAGAAACACTCTTCACAGTTTGTTATTGCATCTACACAAAACCTAATTAAATATGTTGTGCACTGAAGTATTACTTTAAAAGTGTGTATGGAGTGCGTGGTAGATTAAATAGGTCGTGCACTGAAGTATTACTTTAATAGTGTGTATGGAGTGCGTGGTAGACTGATGTAGGAAATAAAATTAGAAAATGTTTGGGCAAAACGGGGATTTGACTGAATCTGTACATATTGCACTGACAATCAATCAATCAAAACGGTCAGTAGAATAAATGCATTCACAGTTTAAAAGATAACCCTATCGCCAAAGTTATTTAATTTCACCGAACGAAGTAAAAGTAATTGTAAGTACTTTGGTCTATTCTTTATCTGTGCTATATTTCGCAATGTTTGTTGAAATGGATTTGACTGTGTACGAGTGAACATAACGTTCATACATATAAAATTTAAAGCGATGAACTAATATCCATATCCATCTCTCTCTCTCTCTCTCTCTCTCTGATGACGGATTCATTAGACCAGTAATAATTAATTCACCAACGATTTAGGATCAGCTGTTCTGAAGCAGGTGAGAAATAAACTTCCAAAGTAATTTGTGGCTTTGAACAGAAAACATGCATGTATACATTGGAGGCATAAAGACGACAACTGGTATGAAATAGTTGTAGTAGTAGTAGTAGTAATTGTAGTAGTAGTAGTAATAGTAGTAGTAATAGTAGTAGTAATAGTAGTAGTAATAGTAATAATAATAGTAATAGTAGTAGTAGTAATAGTAATAATAATAGTAGTAATAGTAGTAGTAGTATAGTAGTAGTAGTAGTTGTAGTAGTAGTAATAGTAATAATACTAGTAGTAACAGTAGTAGTAGTAGTAGTAGTAGTAGTAGTAATAGTAATAATACTAGTAGTAATAGTAGTAGTAGTAGTAGTAGTAGTAGTAGTAGTAAAATTATTATTACCATGACTATTGTTGATGTACGGTGACCGCTTGTGGTTGGAGCATCCATGCTCTTTCTGGGTTTTTACTTCATAGTTCTCACACAGATTTCTAGTATTGATACCATTCATAACAGCTGCACAAGAATAATCACTAAACAAGAAATCACACAAAACGAAAATCATGAAAATATCAAATGATTCCAAATGCTGACTCTGCAAATCAATGGATGAAACAACATAGAACATATTATCTGGAGGTCAGGTTCTGGCTGGAACAGAATACACCAAACGACACAACGAAGTG
Organism: Sinotaia quadrata; assembly: GCA_028829895.1. Lineage (NCBI taxonomy): Eukaryota > Metazoa > Mollusca > Gastropoda > Architaenioglossa > Viviparidae > Sinotaia > Sinotaia quadrata. The sequence continues at coordinate 9,490,268 of CM054179.1, read as the reverse complement.
GCAAAACATACATAGAAATAATTCTTCAAATCCCAGATCGGGAGTAAAAATGTACTTTTTGCGTGTTGAGTATGTGTGCATTTAAGACATGACGTAGGAATCACCATGTGCAAGAAAACAACTGAATTCCATCACAAAAACACTAAAAGGCAACGTATGCCGCTAAACGTCGGGACACAATTATACTATAGGACTTTAGGTCATGTTGTCAGGGCTTGTTTATCAAAGAGTAGATGCTAGCAATAAAACGTTTGTCAGTGTTATCAGGGCGTGATGATGAAAAAGGGTCCGCTAGTAATAAAACGTTTGTCAGTTTTATCAGGGCGTGTTAAGAGGCCGTTAGTAATGAAACTTTTGTCAGTGTTATTAGGGCGTTTTAATGGAAACGACGCCGTTAGTAATGAAACTTTTGTCAGAGTTATCAGGGCGTTTTAATGAAAACGAGGCCGTTAGTAATAACACGTTTTTCAGTGTTATCAGGGCGTGTTGATGAAAACGAGGCCGTTAGTAATAAAACGATTCTTACTGTTATCAGGGCGTGTTAAGAGACCGTTAGAAATAAAACGTTTCTCAGTGTTGTCAGGGCGTTTTAATGAAAACGAGGCCGTTAGTAATGAAACTTTTGTCAGAGTTATCAGGGCGTTTTAATGAAAACGAGGCCGTTAGTAATAACACGTTTTTCAGTGTTATCAGGGCGTGTTGATGAAAACGAGGCCGTTAGTAATAAAAGGATTCTTAGTGTTATCAGGGCGTGTTATGAGACCGTTAGCAATAAAACGTCTCTCAGTGTTATCAGGGCGAGTTAAGAGACCGTTAGCAATAAAACGTTTCTCAGTTTTATAAGCGCGTGTTAAGATACCGTTAGAAATAAAACATCTCTCAGTGTTATCAGGGCGTGTTAAAAGACCGATAGCAATAAAACGTCTCTCAGTGTTATCAGGTCGTGTTAAAAGACCATTAGCAATAAAACGTCTTTCAGTGTTATAAGGGCGTGTTAAAAGACCGTTAGCAATAAAACGTCTTTCAGTGTTATAAGGGCGTGTTAAAAGACCGTTAGCAATAAAACGTCTCTCAGTGTTATCAGGGCGTGATGATGAAAAAGAGGCCGTTAGCAATAAAACTTTTTGTCAGTGTTATTTTTTAGGGCGTGATGATGAAAAAACAAGGCCGTTAGTAATAACACGTTTCTCAGTTTTATCAGGTTGTGTAAGAGGCCGTTAGCAATAAAACAGTTGCAAGTGTTATCAGGGCGTATTAAGAGACCGTTAGTAATAAAACGTTTGTAAATGTTATCGTGGCATGTCAAGAGGCCGTTAGTAATAACACGATTTTCAGTGTTAACAGGGCGTGGTGATGAAAAAGAGGCCGTTAGTAATAAAAAGTTTGTCAGTGTTATTAGGGCGTGTTAAGAGGCCGTTAGTAATGAAACGTTTGTCAGTGTTATTAGGGCGTGTTAAGATATCATAAATACTTCACCCCGTTCTGCATGGGCGGGTGTTTATCAAAAAGTGATCTATATGATATTTCTGAAAATGGGACGGGTAACTTATCAAGCATTGACTGAAAACGCTGGTCGATTTAAAAATAAAACAGTTTGATGGGTGGATTAACTTACATGTTTGTGTGTGTGTGTGTGTGTGTGTGTGTGTGTGTGTGTGTGTGTGTGTGTGTGTTTGAGTTTCTGTATTATATGAATATGTAGTATGTTTTGTATGCGTTTCAGTAGTAGTAGTAGTGGTGGTATTAGCGAGCAAATGAGTGAGATGAAATATCAGTGGGAGAGATTAATAGGGGTGAAGTGGTAAAACTGGAAGAGATCTAATGATGGAGATCAGGTGCAAGAGGGAGAAATCTAATGTGGGAGAATATGTACAAATGGGAGAGACCTAATGATGGAGATCAGGTTCAAGAGTGAGAACTCTAATTTGGGAGATCATGTTCCAATGGGAGAGATCAAATAATGGAGATCAGGTGCAAGTTGGAGAAATTTAATTTGGGTGATCGTGTACAAATGGGAGAGATCTAATGATGGAGATCAGGTGCCAGTGGGAGTGATCTAATGAGGGAAATCAGGTACCAGTACCAGTAGGAGACAAGTAATGAGGGAGATCAGGTGCCAGTAGGAAGCATCTTATGAGGGAGATCAAATACCAGTGGGAGAGATCTAATGAAGGGATGAAATACCAGTGGGAGTAATCTAATGAGGGAGATCAGATACCAGTGGGAGAAATCTAATGTGGGAGATCAGATACCAGTTAGAGACGTAAACCTGGCAAAAGTCGAGACTCATTAGAGAGTCATCCATGTAACAGAAATTCATGAAAGCGACCTACCAAACTGAGATAAGTGTGGGAGATATCAGAGAAATACAATTCCCATTATTTATAAATAGATATTAATAATTTTTAATTAATAAATTGAGATAGAGATTCGACTGTCCCAACTGATTGTTGTTTTGACAAGGGAATTCCAGTGAGATTAAAAGTGTCTAAATTTAGAGGTATGCAATTGCCTGGAGAAGGAAACTTTCTATTAGTTCATTATCTGCTAAGCAAAGCATTAAATATAAATACCCAAACAATGAGGGTCCGCCAGGACAAGAAATAAAAACAACAAACAATGAGATAAAAGTTTCCTAAACAAATTATTTTAATATAGATAAGTACAGTAACTGAGAGACGTGTATGAATTGATATTTTTCATTGATACAAATGACAAGATGACAAAACGAGTGTTAACTAGATTTGCAAATACAGATTACTTCTCAAGCTGTCGATGACAAAATTAGGAAGAAATCTACACATATTAAAATGATGTAGTGAAATTATGTGTGGAGAGCAAATGTTAGTAAAAAAATATTTTATTATTTAACGATGTACTTTGCCTTAAGATATGCATTACTGAACAACAGTGGCTCTCGTCGGTTGGTGTTTTAGTAATAAGGTCACACTTTAGGTCAATTTATTCTACAACAGTCAGGTTTACTTTACTGGTGTTACCAGCGACCAATCTGGTCAGTTTCTGGTCCATAGTGAGTGTCCTAAAAACAACAGTATTTCAGTTTTATTTGTAATGGCCGTACAATCTGCATGGTATTATATAAATTTGTCATAAAATAATATTTTCAATTCAAGAATATTTTTTATAAATGATGATTCAGAAATGCCTTTAGCGTATTTCTAAGCATTGCATTATTATTAAATGATACCTCTCTCTCTCTCTCTCTCTCTCTCTCTCTCTCCTCTCTCTCTCTCTCTCTCTCTCTCTCTCTCTCTCTCTCTCTCTCTCTTTCTCTCTCTCTTTCACTTTATCCTTTTCTCACTCACTAACCTGGTGATGAACGTCAAATAAATCTCGCTCTGATAACAGGAATTAAAACTTAAGCTAAAATTAACTAAATTTAAACGAAAATTTAAGCCCACATATATTATAGTCATTTTTGTGGTTTAGCGTTACCTTTAAGAGCTGTCACATACAAAGTTTGTGAACTTAGCGGAATAAATGAACACGTGGCGAATCAAACTGTAGAGGGTATATGGAAAAGGAGAGCCAATCAAAATAAATTATGATTATTACTGATGTTGCTCTTTTATTTCCTCTTTACTTTATTTTTTTTAATCGAATTCTTCATGTTAATTGCAATTCATAAAATATATTTTTTTTGTACATGGAAACTATTGACTGCTAGACCATTGATATCAATCTTGAACTAATATAATTACTGAAATAAAAATTAACATTTCAGTTTACTATGTCAGAACAAACTGTATTTTGTTTTAATGTGTGTGTGTGTGTGTCAATATTTAGAGATGTATGGTGTGTCTCCACGCCATATATTTAACGGATATGATATTATTATTAATTAATTAATCATCCAAAACTAATTACAAGTGATGAGAATCTTAATTAAGTTTTAATGATCAACTATACGGACACCACTTTTATCTCTCACATGGGGGATATACGGGCGTGGTAAATGTTTTCTTTTTACCACATTAAAGACAAACATTTACTGTCACACAAAATTCCGTTGGTTCAAAATTTATTAAGAAAGGAGAAGATACAGCTATTTTAATCTATATTTAGCGAGGCCCCATCCACCCACTGTTTTCCTCCCACACATGGTTATCAATATGCCTAAGAAGGACAATAATATAACTATACATTTATTAAATGAACAATCAAACATACATATAACAAGCACAATGAAATAGAATACTTGACTTCACTTATTTGGAATTAATTCATATATTTCTCCAAAGTCTTATTCTGAAATACAATTTAATAATTCAATATGAATCACAGATTAGTTCCTAACGGACGGAGAAGATAAAGGAAGTTGTTAGATATAAGGGATGACAATTTTTTCATAATACCAAGTTTCCAGTTTATCTCTTTAAAACTGCATTTGTTCTTACATTCTAGTCTCAACTTAAAATTTCACTGCAATGGAATATTTTAGCCTTATGCACGTGCACTGCATAATGAAAACAGCATATCTAAACTTAGATAATGAAATTAGTAGTAGTCGTAGTCGTAGTAGTCGTAGTAGTAGTAGTAGTAGTAGTAGCATTGTTGTTGCAGTTCTTCTTCTTCTTCTTTTTCTTCTTCTTTTTATACTTTACTTTGTCATAACCAATTACAAGTTTTGATAATCTTCATTTATTTTATTCATGATCCTCCAGCAGACAGCTATCGTCTCCTACTTGGCAGATATTTTGCGCTGTAATCGTTTTCATCCAACCATCCATCTATTCATCCATCTATCTATCTATCTATCTATCTATCTATCTATCTATCTATCTATCTATCTATCTATCTATCTATCTATCTATCTATCTATCTATCTATCTATCTATCTATCTATCTATCTATCTATCTATCTATCTATCTATCTATCCACCCATCAAACCATCCATCCATCTATGAATCTATCTATCTATCTATCTATCTATCTATCTATCTATCAATCCATCTAACCATCTATCCATCTATCTATCTATCTATCTATCTATCTATCTATCTATCTATCTATCTATCTATCTATCTATCTATTTATTTGTTTATCTATCTACTGCCTCTCTCCTAATCTCTTCTGTTTTTTATTATTTATTTTTCTCTTTATTATTCATTTCTTTCTCTGTACACAGAAAAATAGAATGCACTCTAAGGACAGTTTTATGAGGTAGTAGTATATGATGTATATTTATTTATTTTTATCTTTGTTATATTTGTTTTCGCATTGTTAGCGGAACTACTACTACTATTCTTTGTCATATCATTGTTAACTCCACCATTATCACGTTTACCACTCCAATTTTCTAACCACCACCAGTATTCTTGCGGTCACATGCATATAGACAAATGATGTGTCTGTAAATCTGATTTAATCACTTCTTTTCTATGTGGAACGTTTCCATTGGTGTTGCATGATTAATTAATCTGGGAGGCTTGTGATGATGCGTATTAGTCAGTCTGCAATACGTAGTTGACGTCATCACGCTGCGTGGACTGATTTCATTGGTCAGTGAAATAAGCAGTTGATAGAAAAGGCGTGGTTCTGGACACAATTCGAGCCTATAAATGTCGACAGTCATCTACGGACCTCTTATGTCCTGCACACTGACGAACAAATTGTTACAACTTTCAATCCTGTACATTGTCAGGTAAGCGATGAAATTTAACTATTTTATGGAAATTATCTTCTCTTTTATTCGTATTTCAAATTTGCTAAGATTCTTAATTCTTAATCTTGTCCCCCACTGTAAGTTCTTGATATATATATTATATATATATATATATATATATATAATATGGTATGATTATTATTAATTAACTAACCATCCTAACTAATTACACGTGATTGTGATCTTAATTTATTTTATTACTGTTCCTCAGCAGACAACACTCGTCTCTCTCACTAGTCGTATATATGGGCCTGTAAGCGTTTTCTCCATTCCATAACATAAAAAACATAAACAATTATGGTCACAAAATATTTTCCTTGAGTGGAAAACGTCTTAGTAAAGAAGCAGATAAATCCGTCATTAATCTATATTTACAAATCACCCCAACCACTCACTTTCTTCTCCACATAATATTATTTATATCAATATACATAAGAATGTCAAAACTTAACAATATATTTATTAACTGAACAATCATATATCCATATCACAATTACAAAGAAATAGATACTTTGACATTAGTATTCTACGAAAACGTTCAGATAATTAATGTTTTCAGTCTCTCTCTACATATACTACTACTACAACTACTTCTACTACTACTACTACTACTATTACTACTACTACCATTCAACAATAGAGTCAATTACAGGATAGTCCTATCATAGAATAGAAATGGAGTTATTAGTGGTAAGTGATTTAAAGTCTTGTCGTGATCTAGATAAAGCATTGCTTCAACAGTCTTCACTTGCTTTTGCAACAACGTCACAATGTCTGCTGTGGTGCACAGCGTGGAAAACGATGACTTGTTTGCACTCCCACTGTGTCCATTCCCCTCAAGCAGAACACAACCACAGCAATTCTGGCACCTTCAATGGACCAGAACTTTCCAGAATGTGTCCAGCACACTTTGCTGTGCAACATAAAAAAGTACATAACATGCTCCCTTACGTTTACACAATCACAACATATGTTTCTCACATTTCCCAGTCACTCACCTTTATAGTGGTGAATCCAAAGACTTCAAACTTGAACTTCAACTCAACACTCAAGACTCAAAGGAGAAACGTTAAACTCAAAGACCACTTGTTCACAGCAGCAGATGATTAAGGAACAAGCCTAGATTTTGTCGTTTATTGCAATATGACTCATTTCGAGCTCACACTCCATTCTCAACATTATCCCGTTCACAAGGTAAAATAAGTACAGCGTATCAAACAATGTCACATATTAGCACATAAGTGTAAATTATCAAAAGTAAAATGCATGAAATGTTTCTAAGACTATTCCCTCACAATCAGTCAATTCCACTCAACACTAAGTTAACAATGCCTTCAAGATGAATCTCCTTTTACAACTCTTAATTCAAAAGTGATCAGGAAGAAGATTTCTCTACAGCAAGTGAAGTCATTAAACTCAACATGTTCGCTATTCTCGTTCTCATAAATCATAATGATTGGATAATAGAAAACTACTGACTCAGTTTGCACTATGTCAGCAAATCTAGAATATTCTTTCTTGGATCTGCTGACTACAACTCAGACACTTTCGAAAATAACACCAGAAAGAGTGCCCAAGGTCGGGTTACTCTGACAATTAAGCAATTTATAAAACGATTATTTTTAAAGTAGGGAGAGGCAAATTTATTATGTCACATAGATATACAGAGAGAGAGAGAGAGAGAGAGAGAGAGAGAGAGAGAGAGAGAGAGAGAGAGAGAGAGAGAGAGAGAGAGAGAGAGAGAGAGAGAGAGAGAGAGAGAGAGATGAAAATGTCTACATTTTTTTTTAGATATCAAATATTTTATCAATTGACATGTTGAATAATATTGAATTATATTAAATGAAACAAAAGTGCTTAAATATATATATATTTCCAGTTTGAGCCTTGAGATTAAAATGTTAATTTAAAAAAATTACCACCATTATTCCATGTAAATTAGTCTGCAAAATATAGAACTATTAACTTCGTACAAGGTGTGTGCCTCTCAGTTCAAAATCTTTCTTGTCCATCCAGTTAGACTGTCAATTTTAATTAATTACTTTATTGTTAATGTGGTATTGATGTATCTGCAATTCATTAGCAGTGTGAACCTATTGCTTATTTTTCTCATTTCATTAGCCACATGACTCTCTTGTATTAGAAATCATTAGTCATGTGACATTGTTGTAATCACACTTCTTTCTTTCGATTTTATATTTATGTAAATCTCTTGTATTTACTCTTCGATAATTATGTGATTTTGTTGTATGCACATTTCATTCCTTCACTTTATTAGTCATTTGAATCTATTGTTTTCACACTACATATCTTCCTGTATTAATTTTAGAAATAATTTTCTCACGACTTAATCAAACCATTTCTTCTTACGATTTGCAGAGTTATTTGAATAATTGACACATGTATAACAAACAATGTTGTATTGAAATATTAAATTTATCGCCTGAGGAGATTGAAAACACAAATATATCTCCGAGTCATTTTATTATTTGTTCAGACTCAAAACTTCAACTCTGTGGTGAGAATGTCGATGTACATGTATCTGGCCGTTGTGGCCCTCCTGGTACTGCCTACTGATTCATTCAATTGTGTGCTTCCTAATGAGATCGAGTACACTAAGAAAATATATGAAAAAAACGTAAATATATTTTATTGTTTACTTTCTTTCTTTAACAATTACATCTAGACAAACAAAAGCACACAAGCCCAAAATACATACATTAACAATCACTCACTAGGGCACAATTAGACGCACATATATAAGTACACAGTAAAACATACACACACTCACGCACGAAGTCAGACGCACACACACACACACACACACACACACACAAACATGCATATGCCGTATGACACAAGCTCTTATTTGAATGATAAATAATGACCATTGTACTTTGTTATAAACTCAAATCGGAAAACAATGGATGTACACAAATGTGATCTTTGCTTTGCTCCTCTCTATATCATTTTCGTAAAGAGATCTGTAATTTATTTTGTGCCTAATAAATGACGTGTTTGCACGTTTTATTTTTCTACGTTCAGTAAAACATTTGTGTGCAATGTTCTGTAATTGTTTGCGCCCAGTTAAATATTTGATTGAATATTGTATTGACCTGAGCCCCATAAATAATTTGCGTGCAGAAGCATTATACTGCTTACCCTGCGCCCAGACATCATTTTGTGTGCAAGATACTGAATTGTTCTGCGCCCCATAAATCATTTGTGTATGGCAGGCAGTTTTGTTCTGCGCCCCATAAATAATTTAGCTTTATTCTGCGCCCCATAAATCATTTGTGTATGGCAAGCAGTTTTGTTCTGCGCCCCATAAATCATTTAGCTTTATTCTGCGCTCAATAAATCAATTGTGCTTTGCAGGCTCTGATATTCTGTGTCCATTAAATCATTTAGTGTTTCGTAAACTGTATATTTCCTTTAATACGTGAATGTAAATTGCGATATAACCATGTGTCAGTTAGATACTTCATGTATAATGTAATTTTTGCTTCCATGTCTGCTGTGATGCACACTAATGTGTTACAGGTTATGAATATTATTATTCTCAATCAATAATAAATAGAAGGGAAAGAGAAATGTTAATTTATATTTATTAATAATTATGTCAGGTGACTCCACTTGTTCTTGATTGGCGGATTCAACGGGTGTAGTAAAAGTCTTTTCTGCCGCTATAATAACACATACATTTTACTGTCACACAATAATTCTGTATTAAGAAACCTGTTACTAAAGGAATAATATATTTCCGTTTTTATTTATGTTATATATATATATATATATACAAGTACATAAGAAGGTTAATTGATATCAACATTCTATGAAGTAATGGTCAAGTAATTCCAATAAATATTCGGTCTTATATTATAACACATGATCCAGTAAGTCTGATGAAGATCAATATGAATGACATGGCTATTTTTATCTTAGGAGAAATTGACTTATAGTGTGATATGATAATAGTTTGTACATAAAAAGTTCAATGATGTAAATCACAACATTGTATTCTTTCATCACATTGTCACAATGAACATAGATCACATTAGAATAGTCAATCTGCCACCAGCTCTGCTAGTCACGATGTAGAATGCTCCAACACTGTAGATGTCTTAAGACTGATCTAGTCACATTGTAGAATGCTCCAACTCTGTAGATGTCTTAAGACTGATCTAGTCACATTGTAGAATGCTCCAACACTGTAGATGTCTTAAGACTGATCTAGTCACATTGTAGAATGTTCCAACACTGTAGATCCATTAAGACTGATCTAGTCACATTGTAGAGTGTTCTCACACTGTAGATCCCTCAAGACTGACTTTGGCACACGTTTGCTTTATCAACCTCTCGAGTTAGGAATCACAGTATTGAACTTTTAAGACTCCTTTCACTAGAAAGTTCTATAGTGAAATATGACATACTTTAAAAGACACACAAACAAGGTGCAGTGAATCATCAGAACTGCCACATTATAGTAAGGAAATGTCTCAAAACCACCAGAAGCATTCAAAGAAAGGGAGACATTTGCTGCTTTCTGACAAATCATATCGGAGAGCTATGCTAAGTTCCAAGTTTAATCAACACTATTCTCAATTCCTTCTTTAAATCATTCTCTATTTACAGTTCCTGTAGTATTTATCAATTTGATATATGCATTCAACATAATAAATAAAACAATTAGAAATATTTCAACTAGAAACAATGTCATGGGTTAAAAATATTACATACACACATCATAATTAATTATTTTAGAACTAAAAGTCTTTTCACATAAAAAACTTTACATTAAATTAGAAATATAATACATCAGTAGCAAAGTGGATGAAATCTTTCTTAGTGCATACTCTCAATCAATCGGTTATCTAACCAATAAACTAGCAATTGCCTTTTATGACTAGACGTGAGTTCAGGCAAAATGAAAGTGAATATAATGTACACAACGTTTTTTCAACAGCTAAGTTTCGGTCTTTACCCATTGGCTAATTCGTTATTTATAAATAAACTAGCAAAAAAAAATACTGATCCATTTTGTCCTGAATTAGATTACATCAGCAAGTTCTAGCATATTCCTTATCTGAGTTGTTAATAAACTGTGGTCTTATATAAATATGCAATATCCAAACGTCATGTCACATTAACATTCAACATACTCTATTATAAAGAGTTTTATCAAGATAGTGACAAGAAAATTTACTCTTCCACATCTGCTATGTCTTATATGTTGGATTTTACTATGATGTCTCCTAGTTCCTGTACGTTACAGAGTTATTGTCATGTCTCCTTGTTCTTGTACGTTACAGGGTTATTGCCATGTCTCCTTGTTCTTGTATGTTGCAGGATTATTACTCTATCTCCCTTTCTGTCGAACGTAACATGCTGGCCTATACAAGATATTCCCTTGACGAAAATAACAAAACGATAATCAGTGGACGATTTGTGAAGGATTACAACGTGGTAAAATATGGGTTGTTTACATTACAGGAAATATTTTAGTTTACAATTATATTATGTATATAAATTAGAGCTAAGTTTTGTTCTTGTGTTATAATGTACTATTTGGTGTAGTACATCAATATAATAATTATCCAGAATTCTGCAAGGCCTTTCACAATAATTAGTATTACATACATTTACAGAGTAAAATCCTATTCATGTAGTTGATATTTACAAAGAAAATAATTTATGTTATCCATTATTCTACATTAAAGACACTTCATCACAGAAAAAGCGCATTCACAAAATAACATATTTGTTTGATGAAGACCTAAACAGAACTGAACATTATATCAAAACAAATAACAGTCTAACATTACATTTCTTGCTAGTTCAAGTCGCTAGCAAAATAGCCGAAACGTTTATTATTCTCAACTGCATTTAATGATCTCCATTTAACATAATTGGAAGACGTGGACTTTGTTTTCCGCATTGAAAACTACAAGGAGCATAACGAGAAGAGAACACAAGGGTATATAATAGTATTTGACCTTGACCCTCTTCTTTGTTTGCACTACAGTGTTTTATGTGCAGATTTATTATAAAATACATGGCCCAACTGCCGTTATTTTGTTACACATTACATGCAGTATTCTGCACCTGCAGCGTTGTCATATATTGTTGGCAATAACACCTCTCGCATCTTGTTGCAATGGCAAGATAACTGTGTAAAGGTTCGAAGTGAATCATTGCTTCAAGTATGGGCAGGTTTATTACCTCTTTACATGATGAAGCCTAAAGATTTTTAAATGTGAATAGATATATCACCCATCTATTTCTATGTGTCGTTAGATGCCTTTTCATGATGAAGATTCATCGTGAGCAGACGTTTGATACTGAGCATTGTAATATAATAATTAATGGAATCCTAACTGTGAACAGATATACTACGCAATGTTAATTCTGTGACGCAAACGCCACTTTTAGTAGTAGTAGTAGTAGTAGTAGTAGTAGTAGTAGTAGTAGTAGTAGTAGTAGTAGTAGTAGTAGTAGTAATAGTAGTAATAGTAGTAGTAGTAGTAGTAGTAGTAGTAGTAGTAGTAGTAGTAGTAGTAGTAGTATTTATGTTTTATACCTAATCACAATTGATTATTATCATTGAGTATCTTGATTTATGTTTATAATATATCTCCAGCAGACACCACTCGTCTCTTACACTTGGAACAAATGCGGGCACCATAAATGTTCCCTCACTTACACCAACATTAAAGACGGACATTTACTGTCACACAGTATTCTGCAGGATGAAATCTCCTCACTGAAGTAGAGGAGAAGTCTGTCCTTAATCAATATTTAGGGAGCCACCACCACCGACGTTTTTTAAATATAAAGTTATCACTATGAAAAGGAATAAATCAATAGGAGTAGAAATTTATTTAACAAGGAATAATTAAATCAACAATCAGTTATTCGTATAACCAATACAAAGAAACACATTACTTGGCATTAATATTTTCACGAAACCAAGTTTGGATAATTTTCATTTTACAAAGTCATTATCCCAAAATTACAATTTCAAATTACAACAAATCAATACAAACCATGTGATAGTTATTATCAGAGAACTGAAATGAAGTTATTAGAGATGAGTTACAGTTTCTACGTAACATGTAGGCGCTTTCGTTCAAGCTTCTCTTACAAAGACACACATTATTGTCTGCCGTATTTATGTTAATTCCTTTGTGTTTATCTCACATGTTTCAATATGGGACAATAATTCATTGTTATTTTCTTGAGATTAACTTGGATGCCTGTGCCGAATTTAAATCCATCAAGCAAAAAAGTAATTGTACCAATTTCCAGTAATTTCCTTACAACAAAATGACATCTATGAATACAGCATACTTTCCCACTATACATCAATACATCAGTATGTGTAGTGTATTCACACACTGTTTTCTGCCTCTACTATGGTCAGCCATAGAGTTTACAACCACTAAGCAGGAATCATACCACACAAGAAAAGTAAAGGCTGTTTACTCCCTGTAAGTTTCCAGCTTATGCACCTTTAATTCTATTTTATCCTGCATGTAAATATCAACGTACAATTTCATGCAACAGTTTTAGTAGCCCATTACACACATACAACATAATAAAGCATATTAATTTGAATAGGTTCACTAGAAACAAAATCATGTGTTTATGTCAGGATCATCTTAGTTCAAACATTTGTAGAAATAATAGCCTATTCATATAATGCATCTTTACATAAAACACAAGAATTTCACAACAAGAGCACAATGTACGACATATATTATGTTTCCTCTTAAACAATAAGTTTCCTCACCATTAAAATAATGGCCGCCGTTCAAGACCAGTCATTTTCCCACCACAAAATTGACCAGGCAATACAATTCTTTAAAGCATGTGAAATTTTTAATTTCAACCCATTGGCTTGTCTCTTTCTTGTAAATCATAATCAATGGATGATAAATACTACTAATTCTAGTTGGAACTGGTTTGTATTATATTAATTATCTATAGCTTATTCTCAACTAGAGTTGTTTACTCCAACTCTGACACTTACAAAAATACCGTTGGTAGGAGTACTGTTAACATCGACGATATTAGAGTAAATTTCAAACGTTACAGGTGAAACTGACACGAAATTCAGAAGACCCAAACATCAATGTCAATATTAGACATACACATATGATTAGAAATATTGAGGGAATATTGAGGATTGGATACATAATTTACTTAATCATAAAAGCAAGCAATTCAGAAAGTCATTTTTTATCTTGAAATGTTTTATCAAGGGAGCATAATCGAGAATGATCTAAGCTGCCTGAATACAATGAAAAGAGAAAAATTCACTAACTTAAAGAATTTATTCAATTTATTACATTTTTTTTTACTTCATTTTTTTTTATACTGATGAAGACGTTGCTAACATTTCATGTACAACTCAATTTACAATAATCTATGTAGAAGAATTAACATAGTTAAAGTAAGTAAATCGTTGCTTTTGAAATCAAAATATGTAATAAATAAGTCCCCGATATGACACAACAGAAATAATTACAATTCAACTTACGTATAAATAATTACCTCATTTTCTGGATGTAACTGATGTAGTCCTACTTACTTATTAAGTACTGACTTACTTTTCGTCCTTTAACAGATGATACAGTTCCATATTCATCCTAATGGCACGTGCACACAGCAAAAATTAACGGAAGACCTCGTAACAGAAATTCCAGGTAATTTATCGAGACATGAAACATATACTGCTATTTAATTTTAAAGAAATTTGTATTAAATTTTCAAAATGCCATATAAAATATATATTTAGAAATTAATTAATTTTATTTAATACACTGTTCATTGAAGATTTGTTAGGTCTAAACACACACACACTCTCTCTCTCTCTCTCTCTCTCTCTCTCTCTCTCTCTCTCTCTCTCTCTCTCTCTCAATATATATATATGTATTTATATGTGTCTATGTAATGCATATAAAAAAACACGTAGCTCAAAGAGATAGAGAAAATATTCTATAGTTAAAATCGCAAAATCATATACACTGAAAGAGAGATGAAATAAAATAATATTGTTTTTTAGACAGTGCAGTCAGACTTGACAAATTTCCTCTTCCTTGGCCATACAAAGTGCCGGACAAAACAGAGTACTGGAGTTTTAAAAAGAATTATAATACTAAAATCATTGTTGCGGTAGGGCGAATCCAACCTAAAGTGTGCATTCCACGTGCAATGGCAATCTACCACACCAGTGAAGGACTACGTAAATATTATATCTATCTATCTATCTATCTATCTATCTATCTATCTATCTATCTATCTATCTATCTATCTATCTATCTATCTATCTATCTATCTATCTATCTATCTATCTATCTATCTATCTATCTATCTATCTATCTATCTATCTATCTATCTATCTATCTATCTATCTATCTATCTTTCTGACTCTCTGCCCGTCTATCTATATATATCTTTCTATCTATCTATATGTCTGACTCTCTGCACATCTATCTATCTATCTTTCTATCTATCTATATGTCTGACTCTCTGCACATCTATCTATCTATCTATCTATCTATCTATCTATCTATCTATCTATCTATCTATCTATCTATCTATCTATCTATCTTTCTGACTCTCTGCCCGTCTATCTATATCTATCTATCTATCTATGTATCTATCTATTAGTTTTAGAGTGTATTTATGACCTAAAAATGTTTCTCTTTCGCAGTCTGTGGCAATTCCTGGAATCCAGTAATTCGAGACATGGTAGCTTTCGCCGTAGGAAACTATTCTTTAATCATCAGCAACAAGAAAGTGTTCCAAGTGCCATCTGACTGCCTGCCACAGAATGGTTAGAGCACGAAAAGATGATATTGTTTAGACATGTGTATATTTTCTGCCATTTTAATGTGCAGAGAAAGTACAATGCTGAATACATGTTGTTTAATAAAAGAACCAAATAAAGTATTATAACTACATTTGTTACTCATGTTACTGTGTATCAAAATATTTCTGATGAAAGATATCTCTGTCTATAATCTCACTGTGTATCAAACTATTTCTGATGAAAGATATCTCTGTCTATTATCTCACTGTGTATCAAAATATTTCTGATGAAAGATATCTCTGTCTATTATCTCACTGTGCATCAACGTATATCTGATGAAAGATATCTCTGTCTATTATCTCACTGTGTATCAAAATATTTCTGATGAAAGATATCTCTGTCTATTATCTCACTGTGCATCAAAATATTTCTGATGAAAGATATCTCTGTCATCGATGTCGTTATATCAAAGATACTTTATTGATGAACTTTCACCTTTCTTCCAAACAGTATCTTTTCACTTACCAACGACAATTCATTATCTATCAGTAAATCTTACTTTTTCTGACTTTCTTTCTATCTCTTTATTCATTTGTACATCTGACAAAATCAGAAATTCTCGTAAATTCTTTTTACACATGAATTTTAGAAAGACATACCAATAAAGCAATAATAATTTATGAATGTTTATGAGGAGCAATATTATAAATTATTTAAAGGAACACATAAATATAAAAAAATATCAAATGAACAGCAAATAATGTATATCGTACGAAAAGGAGTATGCTATATTATCATAAAATTATTATAAAATAAATTAAATAATAACAAAATATACAAAATTATATAAGAATGCATGTGAACAACAAAATTAAAAATATTATATAAATAAAGACGAATAAAAAATTAAATAACGAACAACTATAAATAAATGTATTAAACGGCTGACAAAATTTTTAAAGTGTTAAACAAATAGTTAGATACATAAATAGATAATTAGATAGATAGGTAGGTTGGTAGATATATATATATATATATATATATATAGATAGATAGATAGATAGATAGATAGGTAGGTAGGTAGGTAGGTAGATAGATAGATAGATAAGGTGGTTAGATAGATAGATAGGTAGGTAGGTAGGTATATAGATAGATAGATAGATAGATAGATAGATAGATAGATAGATAGATAGATAGATATACCGATAAGTAGACAGATAGATAGAGAGGTAGACTGATAGGTAGACATAGAGTAGACTGATATGTAGACTTATAGGTTGACAGATAGGTAGACCAACAGGTAGACTGATAGTTAGACAAATAGGTAGACAGATAGATAGATAGATAGGTAGGTAGGTAGGTATATAGATAGACAGATAGATAGATAGATAGATAGATAGATAGATAGATAGATAGATAGATAGATAGACCGATAGTTAGACAGATAGATAGAGAGGTAGACTGATAGTTAGACATAGAGGTAGACTGATATGTAGACTGATATGTAGACTGATAGGTTGACAGATAGGTAGACCAACAGGTAGACTGATAGTTAGACAAATAGGTAGACAGATAGATAGACAGATAGGTAGGTAAGTACGTAAATAGATAGAAGTTTATATTGTAGAAATCCAGTAAGCAACCGTAAAGGCACTCCGCACAATATCGATGAGGATGACCGTAAAGAAATGAGAAGTAATGAGAAACGAAACTAGTTGAGACGAAATGACAAACGTAAGACTTGATAATATTGGCCTTCACGAGAAACATTACGAGAGAATGAAACACTGGCAGCGGGATGGCTGTACTTTGGGTTCCACGGATCGAATCCCATATCGAGATGTCGTTGGTGTTTTGTATATCTACAATCCCAACCCCCAACCCCCCCCCCCCCCGACCAGCACGAGGAAAAAGTGTCAATAACTATCTGAGTAGAAAAATACTAATAAGGGGAGAGAATCTCAAAGGACCTAACACTAAAGTTTAGAATTTTAATTAAGAATTTAACCTCAAATTAAAGATAAACTTTAAATTTTAAGTTTAATCAGTGAAGAGTTATTCTAAAATTAGTTTGAAAATATTGATGTGACTATGTTGAAACGGACTTGCAAGTCGAATGACATTGCTTTCTTTTAAACTATTAAATTAGATATAGGGGCAGTGGATCCAGAACTTTTGAATGATTACTATTATTTTACTTTGAATAATGCTTAGCGTTTTTGTAGAAATAATACTGCATGAAAAACTTTGAATTTTATATTTCTTTTATTTTTATTTCATCGTTCATCATTCTTTATTTTCATTTTTTCCCCCTACCACACCGGTGTGAGTTGTGGATTGCTGACTAACCAACGTGTGAGGGGAAACCCATAGGTCAATAAATTTGAATTTATATTTTATATTGAGACTTTTTCATGTCTATGTTTTTGAAAGAGTGGTTGTGGTTATTATTACACGTTGTATCGTCCTTGCTGTCTACACTTCCCCCTCACCCGTTTGCAATCACACATGCAAACTTGTCGGCAATATGTAAAATACATGCAGAATAAACTTCGAGCCAAATAACCATCTTGGTATTCTGTGTGTGGACTTGTAATAACATCTATATAAGTCCTATGTGGCGTTTTATTAACCATGACCCCTTTATTTCTGAGAAAGGGTGGCAGTGACATATAGGAAAGAGAGAAAAATAAATGAGAGACAAATTGAGATAGAGGGAGAGAGACACAGAGAGAGAGAGAGAGAGAGGGAGAGAGAGAGGGAGAGAGAGAGGGAGAGAGAGAGGGAGAGAGAGAGGGAGAGAGAGGGAGAGAGAGAGGGAGAGAGATAGAGAGGCATAGAGACTGAGACAGACAGAGAAAGTGAGACAGACAGAGAGAGATAGAGTGAGACAAGACGGACAGAAGTAGAGTGAGACAGACACAGAGAGACATAGTAGACATAGATAGATATATAGTCAGAGACAGACAGACAGAGAGAGCAACAGTTTGATCTAGAGACACTACAGATGAGTGGTAAGAGAACAAAAGAGTAACTCATGAGTGAGATGAAATATCAGTGGGAGAGATTAATGCGGGTGAAGTGGCATAACTGGAAGAGATCTAATGATGGAGATCACTTGCAAGTGGGAGAAATCTAATTCTGGAGATCATATACAAATGGGAGAGATCTAATGATGGAAATCATACACAAATGGGAGAGATCTAATGATGGAGATCAAGAGTCAGTGCGAGAGATCTAATGTGGGAGATCAGGTGCTACTGGGAGACATCTAATGACGGAGATCAGGTGCAACTGGGAGACATCTAATGACAGAGATCAGATACCAGTGGGAGACATAAGCCTAACTTCTCATCAGGCCGAGATTCATTCGAGAGTTATCCATGAATACAAGTTCATGAAACACACCAACCAAGCTGAGAGAAATGCGGGAGATCCCAGAGAAATAAGATTCCCATTACTTATAAATATATATGAATAATTAATCAATTTATATTACATAACCATTAACTAATTGGCGTTTCCGACACAGTAGAGAGAGACACAGAGAGAAAGAGAGAACGAGAGGTTCGTCTGTCCCAAACAGATTGTTGTTTTGAAAGGGACATCAAGTGAGATTAAGAATGAATATGTTTTTATGTTTGCAGTAGCCTAGAGATGGAAAATCTCTATTAGTTCATTATCTGATAAGCAAAGCATTAACTATAAATTCCCAAACAATGATGGTCTTTAAGGAGGAGAAATAAAAACAACAAACAATAAGATAAAAGTTTCCTAAACAAATTATTTTAATATAAATAAGTATAGTAACTGAGAGACGTGTATGAATTGATTTTTTTCATTGATACAAACGACAAGAAGACAAAACGAGTGTTAACTAGATTTGCAAATACAGATTACTTCTCAAGCTGTCGATCACAAAATTATTAAGAAATCTACACATATTAAAATGATGTAGTGAAATTATGTGTGGAGAGCAAATGTGAGTAAAAAAATATTTTATTATTTAACGATGTTCTTTGGTTTAAGATATGCATTATTGAACAACACTGGCTTTCGTCGTTTGGTGGTTTAGTAATAAAGTCATTCTTTAGGTCACATTATTATACAATAGTCAGGTTTACTCTGCTGCTTTTACCAGCGACCATTCTGGTCATGTTCTGGTCCATTGTGAGTGTTCTAAAAAACAACAGTATTTCAGTTTTATGTATAATGGCCGTTAAAACTGCATGGTATTATATAAATTTGTCATAACATTAATCTTATCAATTCAAGAATATTTTTTATAAATGAGGATTCAGAAATATCTAAATCGTATTTCTCTCTCTCTCTCTCTCTCTCACTCTCTCTCTCTCTCTCTCTCTCTCTCTCTCTCTCACTTTATCTTTTCCTCACTCACTAACCTGGTGATGAACGTCAAATAAATCTCGCTCTGATAACATGAATTAAAACTTATTAATTTAAGCCCACATATATTATACTAATTATAGTCATTATCGTGGTTTAGCGTTAACTTTAAGAGCTGTCACATACAAAGTTTGTGAACTTAGCGGAATAAATGAACACGTGTCAAGTCAAATTACATGGGATATGGAAAAGGAGAGCAAATCAAAATAAATTATGATTATTATTGATGTTGCTCTTATATTTCTTCTTTATTTTATATTTTTTCACGAATTCTTCATGCTAATTGCAATTCATAAAATATATTTTTTGTATAATGAAACTATTAACTGCAAGAGCATTTATATCAATCTTGAACTAATATAATTACCGTATTTTGTTTTAATTTGTGTATGTATGTGTCAACATTTATAGATGGATGGTGCATCGCCACGCCATATATTTAACGGATATGATATTATTATTAATTAATTAATCATCCAAAACTGATTACAAGTGATGAGAATCTTAATTAAGTTTTAATGATCAACTATACGGACAAAACTCATCTCTCTCACATGGGGGATATACGGGCGTGGTAAATGTTTTCATTTTTCCACATTAAAGACAAACATTTACTGTCACACAAAATTACGTAGGTTTAAAATTTATTAAGACACGAGACGATACAGCCATTTTAATCTATAGTTAGCGAGACCCCATCCACCCACTTTTTTCTCCCACACATGGTTATCAATATGCCTAAGAAGGACAATAATATAACTATACATTTATTAAATCAACAATCATACATACATATAACAAGCACACTGAAATATAATACTTGACATCAATTATTTCCACGAATAATTTATATATTTCTGCAAAGTCTTATGCTGAAATACAATTTAATAATTTAATATGATAACCTGTTAATTCCTACCTGAGAAAATAAATGAAGTTGTTAGATATAAGTTATAACACTTTTTTCATAACCTGAATTAATTGCAGTCTCCATAGTCTTTCACAACATGTTGCAGTAATGCCGCAAATAATAGGTCAGTACAATTTCCACTGTCTCTCTCTTCATGTTGAAAACAGATTCGCTGTTTGTTCTCTCGAAGACAACTTGATCTATTTTCCCGCCGTACCAGTTCTTTCAAGCATACAGCAATTGTAGTAATTTCTAGTACCTCCCAGAACCAGAGATCTCGAAATATTCAGCATATGTTGCCGACATACATCAGACAAGTGTAGTCTATTCCTATATACTAACACAAACTACATCCCGCCACAACCGCAATGAGGCACAGCAGTTTACAATCAGTAAAGTAGTAGACTCATAACACACAGGGGAAAATCTGCTTGCCCTTAAAATTTCACTGCAACGGTATATTTTAGCCTTATGCTCGTGCACAGCATAATAAATACAGCATATCTAAACTTAGATAATGAAAGTAGTAGTAGTAGAAGTAGTAGTAGTAGTAGTAGTAGTATTGTTGCAGTTCTTCTTCTTCTTCTTCTTCCTTAGTCTTTCATAACCAATTACAAGTTATGATAATTAATCTTAATTTATTTTATTAATGATCCTCCAGCAGACAACTATCGTCTCCTACTTGGCAGATACTTTGCGCTGTAAAGGTTTTAATCCAACCATCCATCCATCCTTCCATCCATCCATCTATCCATATATCTATCAATCTATCTATCTATCTATCTATCTATCTATCTATCTATCTATCTATCTATCTATCTATCTATCTATCTATCTATCTATCTATCCATCCATCCATCTATCTATCTATCCATCCATCCATCTATCTATCTATCTATCCATCTCTCTCTCTCTCTCTCTCTCTCTCTCTCTCTCTCTCTCTCTCTCTCTCTCCTATAAATGTCGACAGTCATCAACGGACCTCTTATGTCCTGCACACTGACGAACAAATTGTTACAACTTTCAATCCTGTACATGGTTTGGTAAGTCATGAAATTTAACTTTTTTTATGGGAAATTATCTTCTCTTTCATTCGTATTTCAAACGTTGCTAAGATTCTTAATCAAATACTGAACTTACAGTGGAGGCAAGATCTATAATTTTATTACATTTGACCATATATTTTGAACAATAGAACTCTTTTACAACGTTCATTGATCTAGATATCAATGTGTAAAAAGGTACTTTTGAACAATAGAACTCTTTTACAACGTTCATAGATATAGATAGCAATGTGTAAAATGGTACTTTTGAACAATAGAACAATTTTACAACGTTCATAGATATAGGTAGCAATGTGTAAAAAGGTACTTTTGAACAATAGAACACTATTATACCGTTCAGAGATATAGATAGCAATGTATATAAAGGTACTTCTGAACAATAGAACACTTTTATAGCGTTCATAGTTAGAGATGGCAATGTATAAAGTCATATTTCTGAACATAAAACTCATTTAGAGTGTTCACACGTACAGATAACAATAAAATCGTATTTCTAAAAAAATTAACTCATTTACAGTGTTCTCCCGTACAAATAACGATATATAAAATGTTGTATCTAAATACCTAAATACCACGACATTCTATTTATTGTAGCCGACAGTTTGAGAAACAAAAGGCAATGAATGATTCATTTATTAATTAGGTGAACACGAGTAAAATGCATCGTGTATTCTTCACACTAAAAATTTGTCAGGAAATTAATGGACCCGACGCTTTTGAAGAGTAGAAAATATGCGTAATTTTGAGTGAGTTACCCTAGTCGGTGTGTTATTGTAAGGTATCCCCGCATGTGTGTGATTAAGAGAAAATAATCATGGTGTGTTATTGTTAGTGCGTTATGCTAGTTTGTGTGTTATTGTTAGTGCGTTATGCTAGTTTGTGTGTTATTATTAGTGCGTTATGCTAGTTTGTGTGTTATTGTTAGTGCGTTATGCTAGTTTGTGTGTTATTGTTAGTGCGTTATGCTAGTTTGTGTGTTATTGTTAGTGCGTTATTGTGGTTTGTTGTTCTTGTTTGTGCGTTGTGCTGGTTTGTTGTTCTTGTTTGTGCGTTATGCTGGTTTGTTGTTCTTGTTTGTGCGTTGTGCTGGTTTGTGTATAATTGTGAGAGAATGTTCCCGTTCCGTGCACATATTTTATCTCTCCTGGATCCCCACATCATGTTACGGCAGTTAAATGGCTTCTTTCATTTAAAATTGCAGAGCATTCTAACTCGATTTAACTACTCCAACTTTCGCAGAAATAAACTGTAAAACTTATTCTTCTTCTTCTATTCAAAATACTCTAAACAATAGGATTTTCACAAACTTTTTATTGCTATAGAGCACACATCATTTTCTTAAATCATTTGATAATACACAGACAGGCATTTTCCCCATACATTTACTAATGTAAATGCTTTTCTGTGGGACAGAGGCCATTAAGTGCAAATGTCTCACAATGACTCAGCAGTCTATAAATCACTGTGATGTCATAAAAATGTCTCAAATGAAAACGTGTTTTGTTACATTTAAAAATTACATTCATCAAAATAACGTAGACTGTCATATTAGAAATGGCTACCAATAAGTATAAAAGCCAATATAAACACACTGCAATCTTCTAATCATCCTCTCGTTATATAGCAAATACGTGGGAAATATGTCTTTATAAAAGTGAAGTGAATTTGCTGCAGAAAGGTAGGACAGTTTCTTTATATAATAATATTTATTAAAGTTAGAAAATCATCATTAATTTTGAAGTCACGCGACAGACCCCAGATTTCAAAGTAAGAACTATAAACATTTAGAGCGTGTTCCTCACTATTCTAAGTCTAACAATATATGTCAAAGGTCGTTGAAAAATCGTTCTATTGCGCACTGTCTCCTTCATGCTTTTGACATGCATGATGATGATTTATTTTTGTCTGAAAGAAAAGAAATTGTCAAAACAAAAAATGACAAACTTTCTTCCTCACACAATCTGTGCTTCGATGTCCAACAAAGCTCTACGTTCAAACTAGTACATTTGTCGTGTATATATATAACTCCTATTTAATGTCACACAAAGCTCTACTTTCAAACTAGTACATTTGTCGTGTATATATATAACTCCTATTTAATGTCACACAAAGCTCTACTTTCAAACTAGTACATTTGTCGTGTATATATATAACTCCTATTTAATATCACACAAAGCTCTACTTTCAAACTAGTACATTTGTCGTGTATATATATAACTCCTATTTAATGTCACACAAAGCTCTACTTTCAAACTAGTACATTTGTCGTGTATATATATATAACTCCTATTTAATGTCACACATGGTTATTCTGCATCCCATCTGTTGTGAACTGAAACGATCTTCAACTGTGCATCTCACGTGACTGTGTCCACCCTCTACCATGTTGATTGAGACAGTTACTTTTATGATAACCCGGGAATGAGGAGGAATGCGTTACAAAAATGATAAGGTTACTGTATGAAAACAAGAATTTCCAAATCGACTACCTCCGCGATGCCAGTAATTAATTGTGACACTCTCTTTATATTTAGTCAGTCACATACATTGACATGTACAGTTTGACAGTTATCTCTTCACGTCAGCAAAACCGGAAGCTATGATTCTGTTCAGAGTCGAAGACATAATCATAACTCCTTCTCTATGCAGTCTTTATTATCTCCCTATCCACAGTATGACACAACACAACATTTTTCTTTCTTTCACTGCGTTCTCTAGTTCCTGCTCTGTGCACTTGTGTCTGGTCTCACGCATATTTACATTACTTCTAGAAGCATGCACTCATGATCATATACTCATTTTTTATCATTGCAAAAGGTAAGTATGTTATAAATTCAATGTTAATTTTCCTTATCAGAGTACATCTACCTGGAGTTCATTGCCACTAAGCAAATGGGGAGGGGGTAATTCTGCCAATAACACGTACTTTGATCGTCTTTCCTGACATTCCCCATTTAGTAACGTTTTAAAAATACACACGTTTTAAAAGTACATACTACTGTCTAAATCGTTAAGGTTGGTAAAGTGACATTATCATTACATTAACCTTGTCCATGCTACTGTGTAAAACGATAAGGTTGGTAAAGTGACATTATCATTACATTAACCTTGTCCATGCCACTGTGTAAAACGATAGCAGTGGGTGTGGACATAATTTCATTGCTATTTCATTGACCTTGTCCATGCTACTGTGTAAAACGATAGCAGTGGGTGTGGGCATAATTTCATTGCTATTTCATTGACCTTGTCCATGCTACTGTGTAAAACGATAGCAGTGGGTGTGGGCATAATTTCATTGCTATTTCATTGACCTTGTCCATGCTACTGTGTATAACGATAGCAGTGGGTGTGGGCATAATTTCATTGCTATTTCATTAACCTTTGTCCATGCTACTGTAAGACGTTAGAGTGGGTGTGTGAACATTGCAATGTTGTTTTTAGTTCTAGACTTATATGCAAATCACCTTTAATTTAGGTGCATTATAAGTGATATCGACTTTTCAAATGATAAACAGTTATAATTTCATAAACAAGTAACAATATAATTGCTTAAAGATGTAAAGGTACGCATTATCAATGTTTGTGTGTGCGCAGCTCGAGAAGCCTCAGTGTGGATTGGACTGAGTGACCTAATGCAGGAAAAGGGCGTTTTGTGTGGGATGACACCCAGAAACAGCCATCTTACACAAATTGGTCACCTCCAAACCCTAGCAACACAAATGGAAATGAAAACTGTGGGAGTGTTTGGGATGATGCCTTGTGGAATGATGCATCTTGTGAATTTAAATTGTCAACAATCTGTGAAAAACCTTCACGTGTTTAAATAACAGCAATTTCAGAAAATAAAGTTATGCACACTGTAGCATTATATTAATTCTTCTTCTTCTTCTTCTTCTTCTTCTTCTTCTTCTTCTTCTTCTTCTTCTTCTTCTTCTTCTTCTTCTTCTTCTTCTTCTTCTTCTTCACGACATCCGTCACATTACTGATTGAAGTAACTGTCTGGAACATCATGATCACTAAAACGACACTGACGATGACAACAACAAATTGTAAACTACATCAAGTAAGTAAGACTATAGTACTTTAGGTCATGTTGTCAGGGCTTGTTTATCAAAGCGTAGCTGCTAGCAATAAAACGTTTGTCAGTTTTATCAGGGGAGTTAAGAGACCGTTAGCAATAAAACGTTTCTCAGTTTTATAAGCGCGTGTTAAGATACCGTTAGTAATAAAACATCTCTCAGTGTTATCAGGGCGTGTTAAAAGACCGTTAGCAATAAAACGTCTCTCAGTGTTATCAGGGCGTGATGATGAAAAAGAGGCTGCTAGCAATAAAACTTTTTTCAGTGTTATTAGGGCGTGGTGATGAAAAAGAGGCCGTTAGTAATAAAACGTTTGTCAGTGTTATTAGGGCGTGGTGATGAAAAAGAGGCCGTTAGTAATAAAACGTTTGTCAGTGTTATTAGGGCGTGTTAAGAGGCCGTTAGTAATGAAACGTTTGTCAGTGTTATTAGGGCGTGTTAAGATATCATAAATACTTCACCCCGTTCTGCATGGGCGGGTGTTTATCAAAAAGTGATCTATATGATATTTCTGAAAATGGGACGGGTAACTTATCAAGCAGTGATTGAAAACGCTGGTCGATTTAACAATAAAACAGTTTGATGGGTGGATTAACTTACAGGTTTGTGTGTGTGTGTGTGTGTGTGTGTGTGTGTGTGTGTGTGTGTGCGTGCTTGTGTTTGTGTTTGTGTGCATATGTTATGTGTGTGTTTGCTTGTTTAGTGAGTGTGTGTTTTGTCGTGTGTGTGTGTGTGTGTGTGTGTGTGTGTGTGTGTTTGTGTTTCTGTATTATATGAGTATGTAGTGTGTTTTGTATGCGTTTCAGTAGTAGTAGTAGTGGTGGTATTAGCGAGCAAATGAGTGAGATGAAATATCAGTGGGAGAGATTAATAGGGGTGAAGTGGTAAAACTGGAAGAGATCTAATGATGGAGATCAGGTGCAAGAGGGAGAAATCTAATTTGGGAGAATATGTACAAATGGGAGATACGTAATGATGGAGATCAGGTTCAAGAGTGAGAACTCTAATTTGGGAGATCATGTTCCAATGTGAGATATCAAAATTATGGAGATCAGGTGCAAGTTGGAGAAATTTAATTTGGGTGATCGTGTACAAATTGGAGAGATCTAATGATGGAGATCAGGTGCCAGTGGGAGTGATCTAATGAGGGAAATCAGGTACCAGT